>JAJOZX010000946.1:532500-637500 GCA_023014485.1 Bathynomus jamesi
TAAAATACATTTCATTTTCAAAATGTAATAGAATCTACAGACATTATTTAATTGTTTTGTCAACGCCTGTTTTCAAACTGACGTCCGTTCTGGTCCAGGCACTGCTGATAACGCGAAGCAATGGAATCGCAAACATCACGAAACATTTCGTTTGGTATTTGTGTGCATTCTCGTTCAATGGCTGCTCTCAATTCAGCGACTGTTGCAGGTTTTATAGCGTAGACTTTGTCTTTTAAGTATCCCCATAAAAAAAAGTCTAGTGGTGTGAGGTCTGGTGAACGCGGAGGGTATTCTACGAAACCCCTTCGTCCAATCCACATCCACATCGTGCCAAGTACCACTCGCAATACTCCACTCTTCGGTCCGGATCATCATCTTCATTAATAGCATGGACTAATCTTGGAATGTAACTTTTCCATTGACAGCGCTTCAAAATGCGTTGGACAGACGATTCTGAAATTCCTACCTCACGACTCGCTTGCCGCACAGATTTTCTTGGACTTTGGTGATACGTTTCCAGTACTCTTTCTTGCTTTGTGGGGCTTGTCGATGTCCGTGGTCTTCCGGAACGCTTCTTGTGGACATTCTGAACAGTTCCATCGGCTTCAAACTTATCTCTAATTCGAGTGATGGTAAGTCGCGTTGGTAGATCTGTTTGAAACTCCCTCCTAAACTGTCTTTGCACTTCAACTGCGTTTTCACACTTCCAGTAGCATTTTAGAATGAATTTCCTTTGTTCAAAGCTTAGTCTGACTGCCATTATTAATTCTAATGGGTTTAACTTGGAAAGAAAGAAACATCAATTGAGCTATCAGATGTTAAAGTGTGTATACATTTTTTTGGGACGCCCTGTATATATATATATATATATATATATATATATATATATATATATATATATATATATATATATATATATATATATATATATATATATATATATATATTGCTTTGTCAGTGCTTGAGAGATATACTGTACATCAATAACGTATTTAAGGTAGGAATATAAATAGGAGAAATGTATAATATTATGAACATTTTGGTTACGGTTTTAAAAGATTGTCAAAGATAGCAAAGGCTGAACTGTTTTTACAAAATCGCTGCTTCGCTCATCCAACCATTCCAGTTAAGAGCAGCTCGCAGCATCATTGCTAAATACGAAGGTGAACGTACTAACGAGGCTTCCGTACATGGTTCACCACCACTGGAAGAAATAACGCTGTAAATCGTAATTCGTCGAACATTCTGGTCAATAGTCATTTCCAGGCGCGTCTCGTTAGTTTGTATCGCGGAGACTCGTGGCTTTATAGGTCTGGCTACGCGATTCATCAGGATCAAGATGCGCCGCGAGCGCATATTTCTCGCGTAACAAAAATACACTCGTTCCAACTTAAGTACATTCGTATGACTTCACGCTCACTCTACACAAATTGGGCCAAGTACTCGCAATATACTCATTTCAAACGTTTCGTTTATTTACGTCTCTCTATTTCCGCGTAGTGGTAAAATAAAATTACGAGTAACTATTTTTAAGTTTTATATACAAACATTTGTCGCTCGTATCTAATGATCAATACGGTTAAAATCAAATCAACCAAACTTAATTGAATTGTAGCATATTTTAATAACTTAACTAAACTCGGGCTACCCGTCACTCATCGCAACAATAACCTAATTATAGTTTACAGTATTTGTTTTTATTTCGCGTCATACTCGCTCGCAAAACGGGGACGTACGTTATGTTTCAATAACGTTTCGATGTAATTAGGTTTTATAATGCGAAGTTAATGAGACAAAGGTTTCTTTCAAAAGAATATCGAAGATTTATTTTATCGTCTTAGTCCTAAAACTGTTCTATCTTGTCGCAGGAAATGTGTGTAATTGGTAAAATATTCTATTAATGACATTCCTCTTCACATACACATATATATATATATATATATGGCGCAACAAAAGTCTCTTCTCATTACGATATAAGAGAAATGAACGAGAAAATAGTTTTAACTATACATTACAAACAATAAAATCAACTTTACAATTAATCCACTACATGCTCAAATTGCATTACATATAGGCACTGACACATTTCTGCTTTTTTTTGTTTTCTCGTTCAAATCTGTTATATCTTATTTCCCTGTGAGAACGGACTTTTCTTACACCCTGTGGTGTAGTGGTTAGCGTCGCTGACTATGAATCCATTGGCCTCGGGATCGAGACCCGGTGACGGCAGCCGGCGCGCGGCAAAACCCAGTTCATCCTTCCACGCAATAAAAAGAAAGTGGTTGGTAGATAAATGGGTACCCTGAGTGGCCTAGTGGTTAAGACGCTGGGCCTGAATCTACGTTAAACTGTTGGTCTAAGGTGGAGTGAAAAGCTTGACCATCAGAATGAAAAATTCGGGCGGAAGCTAACCACAAAGGTTACCAAAGGGTATATATATATATATATATATTATATATATAATAAAATTTCTTGCGATCGCAAAGTTAACTTTCGTGAAATCCTTGGACAAACATTTACACAGTATGTGACACTGGCAGGCACTGTGGCACCGTTTGGCGTGTGGGAGTTAAAATTCAAGCGGGGTAATATCACACCAGCTTTAATATTGTACATTGTATCTGTGTATGTATTAAATGGGGTTTTCTCTTTGTTTCAGGGTCGGCATACCAAGACTGGGCAATTGGCCGCCATCAAAGTGATGGATGTGACTGAGGTGAGACAAGGCTTTGTTTGAAACATTATATATATATACGGGAATCTAAATCCTCTCTATACCCCCATAACTTGAATTTTATTGGGGGGGGGGGGGGATTTGCGTCATCTATTTTTCGGAAAACGACTTCGTGATACGGTGAGAGGAAGCCGTAAATAAAATGGAGGCACTCTTCGAAGACGATCACAAAGTTTATAGTCTTTATTTTATGTACTTGGACAAACTGATAAATATATTAACTTTTTGTTTTGTTGTTGCAGTCTTCGTTCTTAGGGAAGGCCTCCTTTTGCGGCATGAAGCCTACTCTGGTACCGGGCCTACTTTTACACTTCATTTGCCTACCCATACCATCCATAAGTACACAGATCATTTCATAAGTATTAAAGCCCGAGCCTATTAAGATTTATTTTCATGGGGTCTCCATTATCCCCACTCGCTTTTGATTTCAAATTTGACAATGACGGGCACTTTAAATTCTCCTTATGCAGGCCTATATATATATATATATATATATATATATATATATATATATATATATATATATATATATAATATATATATGAATTTTGAGTACAAATCGCGGGTGATGTTATTGTTCTTCTTATAAATCATTAGTTACTGTAGACCCCATTCGAGTACGCGATCCAATTTTGGAATCCGCATACGCGCAAACATATAGACAAAATCAAAGGAGTTCAAAGACGAGCAACTAAGATGATTCCGTCGCTTAGGTCGAAGTCCTACGAGGATAGGCTTAAGGAGTTAAAATTGACTACACTCGACACTAGGAGGCTAAGGGGTGATCTAATCCAGGTTTTTAAAATTATGAATGGGTGCGATAACGTAAATCTAGATAGCTTTTTCGAAATATCACAATATATCAGGTCATCCCATAAGTAATGTCGTTTTTTAGATCGGAATTTCAAGGACAAAAAAAACTCGACTGAAACTTTTTAATCTAGTATATATTTTCCATCGGAATCAATGACACACTGCCAACGTCCTACAGTCTTTTCAATGCCATGTTTATAAAATTCAGGCGGTTTTGAGGCAAAAAACGTACAAAGACTGGTGTGCAGGTCATCTAAAGAAGTATACTGTTTCTCGTCGAGATAGTTTTGCAGACTCCTGAAGAGATGATACTCTGAAGGCGCAAGGTCTGGAGGATGTGGAAGTTTTTCCCACCCAAGCTCCTCAATTTTTGCAGAAGTGATCCGAGCGGTATGAGGACGTGCGTTGTCGTGGTGGAACACGATTCCTTTCCGATTAACCAAAGAAGGTCTCTTTTCTTTCAGTGCAGTGTTCAATCGATCCAGTTGTTGACAGTAGACTTGAGCGGTGATTGTTTGGTTGTGTGGTAAGGTTTCAAAGTGTATTACACCACCTTTATCCCACCAAACACTAAGCAACACCTTCCGAGGGTGAAGATTTGGTTTTGGCTGTGGTGTCGCTGGTTCTCCGGCACAAACCCACTGTCGACGGCTCTTAACATTCTGGTACAGTATCCACTTTTCATCACCAGTCACTAAACTGTGCAAAAACAGATCTTGGAGTTTACGGGAATGAAGAGCTGTGCTAATGTTTACCCGCACCCTCAGATTGTCGACCGACAATTCATGTGGCACCCATTTTCCTAACTTAGGCACTTTCCCGAGTTGTTGCAAATGTCGATGGATGGTGGACGGGGATGAATTGAGTTTCTGGCCCAATTTTTCGACAGTTGTTGAACAGTCTTCTTCAAGTGCGGGCTAACAGCAGGTCATCACCAAACTCAGCAGGGCGTCCAGAGCGTGCTGCATCTGTCAAACAGCAGTCACCATTCCTAAACTTTTGAAACCATCTTTGACATTTCCTCACATGCAGAATATCGTTGCTATAAACGTCCTGAATGTTTCGCGTTGCTTCAGTAGCACTATTCCCTTTTTTGAACTCTCAAAGCATTATATGCCTGATATGCTCTTCTGATACCGCCATGTTTATGAGGGGTTCACATAAAGCAAAACACACTTCTTCACTGGTCAAGGTCTGTAAAGTATGTGGCGAAACACGATAGATCTCCTCTTAGATATAACCTTCGGAAAATTTATGCTTAAACCGAGTAAGACTAGTTTAAACTTAATCTGTCGTAAAAAACGACATTACTTATGGGATGACCTTATATATATATATATATATATATATATATATATATATATATATATATATATATATATATATATATATATATATATATATATTTTATTTTATTGATTAAAATCGTTTGATTTAATTACGTCATAAATGGGGCCGAACCCGGGGCCGATGGATTCGTAGTCAGCGACGCTAATCACTACACCACCGAGGCGTGTGTATATATATATATATATATATGTGTGTGTGTGTGTGTTTCAGACCATCAGAGACCAAGATAATGGCTCTAAACATTTATTACAAACGTTGCGACCCAGAGTGACGGTCATCATCAGTGAAAGGTTAAGTTTAAAATGAACAAACTTAAAACAGTGATATATCTTTACACGTGTGCGGACTGTAATGCCTGCTGCGTGGTTCAAATCGGCCCGCAACTTAAGCAAGAGAATCGATAAGCACATGGGCCTTTCCCATCGTACTAGTCGTTCCCTGACTAATCCTGAATATTCTGCTATTGGCAATCACAGTGACTCAGCTGATCACCCAATAAACACTAATCACTTCTCTATTTTATCATCTTAACCTACTGATTTGACAGAAAAAAGTCACTTAGTCTTTATTATACATTAAGGATTTGACCCCCTTTCTTGAATGGTCAAAATTTATCCATCAAATTATTCACCTTATGCACACTTCCTTCCAATCAGTTACTTGCTAGCTTTTTTTTTTTATATGTTTGAAGCCATAGTCTTGGTCTTTTTGTTTGTTATTAGTATTAGATTTCCCAAGAATGATTGTCGCCAATATATATATATATATATATACCGTAAGATGGGGTAACTGGGCCTTACTAAGTTTAAGGTAAATTTCGTTATTTTCCATACATTTTGGGTACCTATACATATTTAGATACCTACAATTTATGGAAAATTTCATACCGTTCTCTAACGAAATTTACCTTAAACTTAGTAGGGCCCAGTTACCCCTGCAGGTGCCCAGTTACCCCATCTTACACTGTGTAAGAATATTTTAGTACTTCCATTTTTCCCAGGCTTTTTAGGCATTGCTAATGTACTTAAACTTTTGGATATTAATGTAGTATTTTCATATAACAATATTGTGAAAAATATCATAGTAAAAAATAGCCCTACCAATAATTCAGGCATTATCTATAAAATTGGTTGTAAACAATGTGATTCCTTTTACATTGGTCAGACGGGAAAGTATTTGCGCACGCGTGTAAAACAGCATCAATATTCCGTTAGAACGGGACAGTCGTCCAGTGCCCTTTTTGTCCATTTGTCAGAGTTATCCCACTGTATTGATTGGAATAATGCTTCAGTTTTGTTTCACTCTAGCAACATTGTTAATAGAATTATTCTTGAGTCTGCTATTATTCAACTTACAAATAACTTTAACATTAGCAAAGGTTTTTTTCAACTGGATCCCGTTGTTTTGAATTCCTTCAGAACGGATTTAGACAAGAAGGGTAGTGTGCTGAAACTTTGGTAGTGTTTCCTTTTAAATTTGTATGCTTCTCTTAAATTTTATTTTTCAATTTAGTTTTATAATTTTTTATTTTATTTTTTTGTGACATATATATCATTCAGGCCGTATTTATAAAATTGGTTGTAAACAATCATTTGATCTTGTGTTGAATTCGTTCAGAAAGGATTTAGACAAGAAGGGCAGAGTTCTAAAACGTGGGTAGTTTTCCCTTATAAATTTGTATGCTCCTCTTACAATTTGTATTTTTCAATTTATTATATATATATATATATATATATATTTTTTTTTTTTGTGTGACCTATATATATCATTCAGGCATTAACTATAAAATTTGATCGTTAAATTCGGGCAAAGTGCTAAAATTGGTAGTTTTCTTACAAATTTGTATGTTCCTCCTTCCTGAGGATGTCATTAGACGAAAGCGCTTGAGCACCATTCTGTGTTTCCTTTCCTTCGAGGTTTTATTCATCATATATATATATATAATAAATTTTTTAAGTATTAAGTAATTATGATGTCTTTTAAACAAACTAGGCCACATAATCTTGTTGAATTTTAATTTTAAAGTAGTTATATAGCGACTTTAAAAAGCTTTGGCCTTTAAAGTAGGCGCGCGGTAGATTATTATTATTAGTAATAGTAGTAGTAGTGATTTTATTTATTATCCTTGATTTTTGTCTCGTTTTATTCAGTTCAGTTCAGAGAGTTTTTTTGCCAATTATCTTTGGATTGGGTAAAGATAATTTCTTCAACGAATGGGGGTTACAAATTTAATTTCAAAGATGTGTTTGCGCTCGCGTGAGTGGGAGATAGAGTTGACTCGTTATCTCTGTAGAGAGGGAGCTCATTGCCCGTCTACCGTGAGTGATTGCGGAGATTTAGAGATGGGAAGATTCCCGCGCACGATTCAAGACTTCCTTTAATTAATTATCTTCCGACCGAAATCAGCTTCGGAGAAACCGTTCTCGGTCGCTGCTCTTCATTTCTCCTTTTTATCTTCGTTCCGCTTCATTCTTTCTTTCCTTTGTCAGTATCTCATTCATTCATATTTTCTCCTCTACCCTTTTTTTTTCTTTATCTTGGTAAAACGTTGATGACGTTTCCCGGTTTAGGTGACGATTAGCATTCCTTTTAAATTTGGATGCGACACTCGGTGAGTCACGAGATGGCCATCGTCGGACAAACCCGCGAACATTTTAGCAATTTGTTATGAAGTATACAAGATTCCATCACTGATTCATGGCGATTCGTTGATTGGTTGGTTGATTGTCGTGGGCATCAGTTTTTGTGTTGGCATATTAAAGCAAGTTCAAGGCTTGATTGAGAAAACTGGACACGCATATTTTTTCTTTCCTTATCTTTTGTTAATAAATTGTTTAGAACATGTCATATTAGTAATCCGTTTGATTATGTTTCGTTATCAGATTTAGTACGGTATTTGGAACCAAATATTAGTTTGCCTCTGAAGGGACCGTACATCGAATTCTCATAAACTCGGATAGATAGACAGTTTACGTTCTTGATAAAAACCTGTCAACACAGACGCCTCCAACTCGCTAACTGAACGATATTTTAGACCGTGTTTTGAGATCGAAAGGGGGAAGGAGGACAAGCTTTGAAATATATATAATTTTTTTTTTTTTTTTCATTCATTCGTTTGTTTAGGTTTAATTTTAAAAACGCCTCCACACGTCTTAAGATGAGGCCTTGGATTCAACCTTAACAGTCTTAAGTTATGGTTAGGCTGGTTTGTATTGCTTCAGGTATATTTATAAGTGAGTAATGCAGTGGGCCCCCATCTATAACGTAGTCAAAATAAAATTTAGTAGGCCGCGGAATTATGGTGGTAAAAATAATAATAATAATTTTGTTGTATAGTAGAGAGGTAAGATGGTACGTGAATTCCGCGTTGAGTGAGCCTATTAAAATCAGATGTTAATTATCAATATTTTCAACTGAACTGCTCATACTCGAGACTCCCCTAACTGAGGTGGAGTTGGGAGGGCCTGAAGTTGTCGGTGGTGAGGTGATGATGTCTGATTTGAATAAATAAAGGTCGTGCGTGTGTCCCGCGAATTTTCGAGGTTCGGAGAACTGTTTCGTCGGAGGAATCGGACCGGAAAATAAAGTTGTCTGATATAGCGATCTTTGATTTTGGTCAAATGATGTTTGCTTGTTCCCGCAACAATGAAGGGCGGACTCCGCGATACCGTAGAATACCCGCGAGAATCGTCGGTCGAACAGGGTTAATTTTACGCGGTCCCCCTAACTTATTTTGACAAATTCAAACAATTTTAAAATGATGATGCAGTTTGTTATTTCTGAAAGAACGTGCTTTACACCAGCGTTGCCGATATTGCAGCCAGGATTACTGATGCCATGGCGACCATCAATGCAGAAATGCTAAATCGAACCTGGAGATCGAATATCGCCTCGACGCGTGAACGTGCGACAAAGGCCGCTCACATGAAAGTGTACTGACCTTGACAATAAAACTTTAAGAGATGTACAACAAGCCGCATCATTTGTGGACACCCTGTATTATTTTATTTTTAAATTTCTCAGTTGAAGTCTTTGTGATTAAATATTGACTCTTTCGCTAAATATCTTGCACGGAGGCGTAATGGAAGGTTTCATGAGGTGGGGGTTAGGGGGGGGCTGTACAAGTTTTGTGACCTCCACCTAGACCTTTGGATTTTAATAATAATAAAAAATTATATAAATATTAAGGGTTCTTCAATAAAACAAGAATGCGTATGGAAGAACTTTCATTTGTTCCTCCCTCCAACTGCACCCCTTCCCCTTCTTCATCCTCCAACTCCCTACCCCCTGTAAAGGGTGGGGTGCTCCCGAATTATATGCGAATGCAGAACATTAAGAAGGGGGGAAATTTTTATATACACACAAGTCACAGATAACATTCTATAATCGGGCTTTTTCTCCCTTGACGTGTCCGCCGCAGGTCCCTTTCGTCGGTCGAAAATAAGTTTTCTACGAATTGGTGGGGGATAACTTTTTCTTTCTTTCTCTCGAAGCGTAAGACACTGAAGAATTTCCTCTGCTCTTGAGAGAGAGAGAGAGACTTTATCATCATCTTCATTGTAAAGAGTGTAGATAGTAATTAATTAATTAATTAAATACTGTCTGTAAAGAACTGTATAATTTACATTTTTATTTCAGTATTGGAATAAAAGTGTATTGAAGCTAATTTGTAAAGCACACACTTCATGGGCATCACATAACATTTGAAAGCTTCGTTACTCGTAGTGGTCAGTTGGATATAAATTTCATTGAGCTTTGAAATTGTTTATGTAGAGTTAGTATTGATTATATCATCAGACATTGGTAATAATGCTATTACCAAGTATTGTCAACGGTATGCTGTTATTGCGAATAAGTTGTCAGTTAAACAAACACGCGCGCACGCATACGTACATGATAAGAAATTAGTAGCTAAAAATGACATCATCTTCGCACGGCCTCGTGATTAATTTGTTAGTAACAAAGAAACTGCGTTATTATTATTATTATTATTATTATTAAGTATAATCGTTGTAACAGTGTACGGTACATAAAGACAATGCGTGCGGTCCGGTGGTACGGTACAGTCGAAGGCCACAGCACCGACTACTGTATGGCGCGTCGATTAGGGATGTTAACAAGATTCGATTTTGACGGGAGTCGCAGGACGGCGAAATAGACGGACCGTCTGCCGGGAATGAGGTGGGGTCCCTGTAACGTCACGTGACCACGTGTGGGCGATGCGTCATGCTCCGAACAAGGGGGGAGGGATTATTAAAGGAGAAGAAATGGCAAGGTAAATGCACGAAACGAATATAGGCTATATGTAATAATATAGACGTACACTGGTATAGGATTTTTGGGTTTTAAACTTTTTAAGAAATGTGTTATTCTTGGTGTGATGGGAAGCGTGATTATTGATATTCTGTTGAAGCTAAGTATGATTTCAATAATAATAATAATAATGCCATCACCTGTTAGATGTTCTGTCATCGTTGGGTGTGGGTTTCTAATGCGTGTCATTGCTCGCTTCCTGGCTCCTCACATCGGACTCTGATTGGAGATTAAAACTAAGTCCAACGATGTCCTTATGATCTTAATTTAATGTTTTATTAGGGCAAGGGTTTATCCATTAGTGGACGGTTAATTATTTTAGGTGTGGAAATTACGTGGATTAGGAATTAGCGCTAAGTTAGAGACCTAACTGATGAAATGAACTCCCGCTGAACGAGGTCTACGTTGTGATCAAGTTACACCACCACCGCTTCCCGTTAGATCAGCGAAGTTAAGCGACGTTGGACCTGATCGATAATTGGGACGGATGACCATCCTCCGCGTTCAGATGATGTAGCGGCTCGTGGTTCGGATTCCACGTGAAGCTGTAAGTCCCGCGTCACATAACCTTCGTCATTACGTAGGAAGTTAAACGAGACCAAAAAAGAGGTATTTATTAATTATATATTTTTTTATTTCAGGATGAGGAGGAAGAAATTAAATTAGAAATAAATGTTCTCAAAAAAGTAAGTACGGAGGAGGAGGAGGAGGAGGAGGAGGTTGGAGCATTGATAGTAATGGGGATGTACTGTGTGTGTGGGGTGGGGGGCAGCGTTTGATTGTTATTCGAGGTCCTTGCTCGTTACGCCAATTTTCATTTCCCGTCCCGAATCAATCGTGATAAAACCTCTTGCCTCGTACGTCGTTTTATGCGTGAACTTTATGCTCGCGGTGCTTCAATGTATTAATATTGATTCTAAACTATTCTTATTAACGGTCGGGCGAACGTTACTTTTTTAACAGATTTTACACCCCTCCCGTTAGCCGTTCGTTAGTAATTGTTTCTAAAGGTTGTAAAAGTGTTTTGTAGTAATGATGACACTTTTTTTTCGTTGTTACAGTCCGTAATTATTATTATTTTTTATTTTTAAAAAGGTTTTTAAGTCTTTAAATTACGAAAATAGGATTTTATTAATTTAACTGAATTGGGGTTTTTCTTGCTCCAAATATCGTGTAGTAAGAGTTTTGCAAATGGCAGGATTCAACTTTTTTTTTTTTCAGCCATTGGTTAGGGATTATACTCGGGATGTAAAGGTTCCGGGTTCGAATCGCGGAGTTCACGCCAACCCCCAAGTTTTTCTTTGTAGGTGAAAAAAAAAAAAAGATTTTGGTTGGTACATTTTCATTAATTTTTGAAGTGTTGATAATTACGAGTGAAAATTGTTTTTTTCATTTCTTTGCTCAGTACTCGCATCATCGCAACATAGCGACGTATTACGGAGCCTTCATTAAGAAATCTCCCGCAGGCAAGGACGACCAGTTATGGCTCGTGATGGAGTACTGCGGAGCGGGTTCCGTCACGGATCTGGTCAAATGTAAGTTATTTCTGAGACATTGATTAACGTCTGATTTTGTTGTGAACGGGGACTTTACACATTTTGGGTTTGGGAGGAAACTAGGAAAAAGACTGTCAATATATTATAATTAATAAATATATATAGATATCGGGCTAAAAAACACTCAAAACATCATGTCTTAAGTAGTGACAATTAAAACCACTAAAAGATTTATTATTATTATTATTATTATTATTATTATTATTATTATAAATTTTTTTTTTCGCAGCAACGAAGGGTCAGAGCCTGAAGGAGGAATGGATCGCTTACATCTCTCGAGAGATTCTCAGAGGCCTTCAACACCTCCACTTCAATAAAGTGATCCACAGGGATATCAAAGGGCAGAACGTCCTCCTCACAGACAATGCCGAAGTCAAACTAGGTACGAAATTAGGATTCTTTCTACTACTCGCGTCATTCGTAGCCGCTTAACTGTTATTACTGAACTGTTAATAGCTGCTTTGGATATTTTTTTATACAGAAAATGTCAAGTTTTGCGTTCGAGCTTAATTGAAGTAAAATCCATTGCTGAAAACCACGTCATGCGTTGCCATGAGAGAGTTCAATGATTATAATGTATCACTGTTCGCACGTTTTTTAAGACTTTTCTGTGCCAAAATTAGGAATCGTAAAGAAATACCATTAAAAAAAATGTTGCACAATGCTCATGATTCAGGAATGGTTTCGAAATTGACGGATTTGGTATATTTAATTGCAACCGCACACTTAATTAGATCGCGCGCACATTCGTAGTTTAATCCCTTCACTCGTTCGCGCAAAATGTGATAAAGGTCGTATGGTTGCTTTGACGTACCACGTACGTCAAAGGACTGAAGTGGTTACAAATATTTTGCGTAAACTAGATTTGTGTTCGAGGGTGAGGTATATATATATTTTTTTTGGTTCATTACGTACATATACGTTTACCGACGTGTATACATTATCTAAAAACCGACCCGCCCGAGGGTAGTTTGGTGATTGATCGCTGGCTGTTAATTTGAAGGTTTTAGGTTCGCACCTCGATTCGTACTTCATATTTCGGCGAATAGGATGCCTCTCTGGGTCTTCCTTGATGGGGTAGTGGTTCAGATGTCGGGTAAAGATGAGGTTTACCCTCTAGTTGTACGTCGGGTGAGACGTTTATTAATTACGTACTTCGTCTTTTACGAGATTTCCTCTACCTCTTCCACCAACACACTCACACATTTTTCACAATTCTGTCTTTATTCATTTTCACATGATCATACCAACGTAGCATTCTATTCTCCATTCTCATCTCTCGTGACTTTCTCACTCTACATATTTCCCGAACATCCTCATTTTTTCATATGGTCAATCCGCTTTACACCAATCATACTTATTAAATTATTCATCTCAAATACTAAGAAGTATCTTACCAAACATTTCTCATACATTCACACCGCCAGTGTTGACACCAATACAGTTTCGTGTAAAAATGTTGCTGCATCTATACTCAAGCTCGCTCTTACTACCGAGATTTGTATTGCGCCCATGTTTTTTTCTTTTTTTGGTTTTGCTTCACTTTTTTTTTAACCAAGTGTATTTGTCTCTCTTTTGTTAATCAAACGCGCCAGATAATTGAATTTTTTTGCAATCCCCAATTTTCTCTATTCACCATCATTCACCCGCGTACTCGCATCTCTTAACGACATGAACCGGACACACCATGCTTCTCAATCACACTACCTAGTTCTGAAAGGATTAGTAGTAAAGTAGAGAGTTTATCTTTTAATGCATTGGGGAAGAGATTTTTTTTAAGTAATTCTCGAAATGGGCCGTGGTTGCGATGCCATTTTCATTATATTCCTACTTAAGTAACTTTTATCAAAGAATTTGATATCGAAGTTGAGGAAATCGCGCCTCAGACGCGTTGATCAGTCAATAGAGTTCTTCAGTTGCGCTAACAATAACCGAATGGGTTCCTCCATTTTTTAGCTATTCGTAAAGGTTTGCGTAGAAAGTATTTACATTTTAGACGAGCTGTGACGTACGACAGACCATTCATAGCGAGATGTTTTCGTTTCAGTCGATTTCGGCGTGAGTGCCCAGTTGGATCGGACTATCGGTCGAAGGAATACTTTTATCGGGACGCCCTATTGGATGGCTCCTGAAGTGATAGCGTGCGATGAGAATCCAGACGCCACCTATGATAATAGGAGCGATCTCTGGAGTTTAGGTAAATAAGAAGTTAACTACTTTTATTTTTAAATCTTGTTTAGAACTTTCTATTTTAATCCTTCGATTTTTTCAAAAGTGCTCAAACTTTTAAAGGTTCAATTTGTTTAATAAAACTTAAATTATATCAATTGTTGAATTTGTACGTTATCAATCGGTAAGTCTATAGCTCATGAATGAAATGAGACAGTTATGCAAAGTCCTTGTGTTGGAGCGTTGGAATTTCCTTTCGTCTGTCCGGTTGTAATTAATAGTGGTGCACCGATTAATCGGTATCGGCACCTGGCATGCCGATTAATCGGCCATGCCAGGTATTTTCCTAATATCGGCATGCCAGGTGCCGATACCGATTAATCGGTGCACCACTAGTAATTAATGAGTACTATCGTCGCGTTTGCAGGCATCACCGCACTCGAAATGGCGGAGTCGCAACCCCCCCTCTGTGATATGCACCCGATGCGCGCGCTCTTCCTCATCCCCAGGAACTCGCCTCCGAGATTCAAAAACGGCAAGAAGTGGTCCAAGAAATTCCATACCTTTATCGAAAGTGTTCTCGTCAAAGATTATCATCAGGTAGTACTTCCCACGGGCTCTTTCAAAAATGGGGTTAAGATCAAAATGGCTACTTATTTGAATAGGGAATATGGCGTACATGGAGTCGCCTCACAATGTAACTGGAGACATTAAAAACGTTAATGCATATTACCATTGTTTAATTTTGTACGTAAATTGCATTTTTTTTCTCAGTAGAAGATCACGGGTCTTGTATAATTATTTATGATGATGATGATGTTACAGAGGCCCTATACGGACCAACTTCTGAAACATGCCTTCATTAAAGATCAGCCAACTGAAAGACAAGTCCGCATTCAACTCAAGGATCACATCGACAGGTGTAAGAAACATAAGCAGAAAGGTTTGTTTTGAAGCTTTTACTTTTTGATGCATCTTAATGCGTGCGTGTGGTTAAGTGATAACTCCAAATTATGGACAGGTTAATATAATGGATAATTTCTACACCTAATACCCTAACGTAACAAAACCTAACCGAAACCCAACCCAACCCGCAGGATCATTCATTTTTATGGTTTTGTCCCATCTATGATTGAGGACAGTTTCCTGTAGTTGGGCTTTCATGTTTGATCAGTACAGTTTAGCGACGCTGGGTCTGTTCAGTAGTTGGATCGGTGACCTTCCTCTGCAATCAGATGATGTGGCGACCCGTAGTTAGGATCCCACGTAAAGCTGTAGGTCCCCTCCATCACGTGACCTTTGCCATTAAAAAGGAGATTAAACAACTTAAAACAATATTGTTGCTAAATGGTGTTATATTCATTCTAAAATTGAGACGTAATAATGCTGGTGTTTTTGTCTGCAGATAGACCAGAAATGTATGATACCGGATCAGACAATGACGAAGAGGAGGGGGCGCAGAAGGGAGAATCAATTATTCCAAATGAGCCCAAGGGAGACACCCTCAAACGTAACTTTCAACAAATCCAGGTAAAGAGACTACTCGCAGATGTCTATTGGCGATTACGGAAGGGCGCCATACAGGTACCGGACATGCTAATGCGAGACGTATCCCGATTCCACTTTAGTATTCGTTTTCTGCATTTATACATTGAAGGAATCGTTTACGTCGAGGTCAGGTTACTGTAATCTGTTGACGGGATGTTCCTCCTCTTTCAGGATCATCCGATCCGAAACGGTGGAAAGAAAAGTGAAAAGGAGGAGATTCCCGAACCTGGGCCGCCTGCCCGCCCCGCCCTCCCCTCCCGCCTCCTCAACCAAGACCCTGCCCACCCGCAAAGGCCCCTCCCTCCTCCCCCGCAAAACAGAGAAAACAAGCCGGCGACGCCTCCCCAGCACCAACCCCGAGACTACCACGACAGAAAAGAACACAGGTACGCCGATAACTATGACCTTTGTGTCAATAATAATTTAGGGGCATTTAAATGCTGGCCAGCGCGCACCCGCTTGCCCCAAGTACCAGTCAGAGTGGGCTACGTCGTAACTAGCGATGTAGCCGATGTCGATTCTTTGCCTATATCTTAACAATTCAATTCCCTTAATAGATTTTACTAATCTAATGTGAAAACTTTCAATTTTCATATTTTTACATTTCAAATTTGTTTAAATGCTTTTCCTCAGCTCACTCCACAATATACAGCACCAGAATTTGTTATTCGTATACCCTAGCTAAAATTATGTGAAAGTTTTATTATTACGCAGTAAAATGATAAAATTTTATTTGTTTCATAAATTGAATACCAATATTTAAAGTAATTGTTTCTCTTTGTTGAAGGTATTTTCTTTTTTTAACAATGTATCGAAGAAGAAAATTTTTCATTAAAATTCAAGTCTCTCGTGGCCAATTTGAATAAAAAAAAATTTATATAAAATTCGGGTTTATAAAATTATTAAAATATTTAAACATAATGGTTTAATACAGCGTGGTCCAAAAGTCCCTATCTATTTTGCTGAAATAATAGTATTTTAGGATAAAAATGTAGTAGCATAATAATTAGATGTATATTTATCAAGCTTAGGTCTAAAATTCGACGTGAGCACCGTCAGTGTCTCTGCAAATCTCAAATCTGTCCACTGCATTGCGGAACACATTCTCAAGCATCTTTGGGGTCATTTTAGCGACTGCCACGACAATGTGGGTCTGTAACTCTCGTTTTATAAACCTCAGACTTCATAAAGCCCCACACGAAGTAGTCTAATGGTGTTACATCCCGATATCGTGCTGCTGCTCAGGGCCTGTTTCCACCACTTCCAATCCAGCGATTTGGTAAGAGCTCATCGAGGTACGCCCGAACGATGTTTGCATAGTGACATGGAGCTCCATCTTGTTGAAAGGCAACAGTGTCGAGAATGCCATCTGAACGAAGCTGGGGTTCAAGAAACTGCTGAAGCATGTCAAGATAAATTGGCCCTGTTATCGTAGCTTCTGCGAAGAAAAAGGTCCGTAAATCTTCGATCTTGTCATACCCAGCCAGACATTAACTTTAGGAGAATCTCTCTCTCCCCCATTCGTAGAACTCGGTTGGTTTTTTACTAGCCCAAATAAGGCAATTATGTCGATTAACCTTTCCGCATGTGTGGAATGCCGCCTCATCGCTGAAGAGAATGTGGTTTAATAAGTTTCCGGTATGAATTTTTTCAATCAATTCTGTTGCACATAGCGGCTCATCTTGGATAATCCTCTTCGTGTAACTCGTGCAACACTTGAAAATGGTAACTTTTCTTTTTTAATGTTGATTTTAAAATCCTCAGAACAGTCGTTTTTGGTATGCTCACTCTACGTGATGGTGTGCGAGTTGACATTATAGGATTTGTTTGAAAGGCTCTCTTACCAATTCGACTTTTTCTTGAGAGATAATTGGACGTCCAGATTGACTCATCATGAACAAACGGATCCTGTTCTTTTAAATTTATTGATCAGCTCGCGAATTGCTTTGTCCGTAGATCCTGGTTTGTGGAATCGTCTTTCAAAAAATGTTTCGAATTTCTTCACGTTTCCCCTTGGATACGTAGTGTTACTACCATCACACGTTCTTGCACATCCATCATTTATGGCTTTCAGAAAATGAAATACAGGGTGGGCCGTAAGTTTCCATACATAGGAAAAATAAACATTTTTTTATGGACAACCATTTTTATTTATATAATATGCTCTACATGGTTGCCATTGTTTTGAAAACACATTTCAATACGTGTTCCCCACTGTTGATGAACACGCATTAGCACAGTTGACGTTATGCTTGTAATGGCGTTGGTGATACGTTCCTTTAGATGATTTATGTCTCGTATCTTTTCCTGATACACCATGGCCTTCAAGTGCCCCCAAAGATAGAAATCAAGGGGGGTGAGATCTGGGGATCTGGGAGGCCACTCCACAGGACCACGCCGACCAATCCAAGCATCCGGAAACTGCTGCTGCTGATCCAAATACCGACGCACGTGAAGACCATAATGAGGTGGAGCTCCATCTTGCTGGAAGTAAACTGGGAAGTTACCTTCCTCGTTTAGCAGGGATGGGAAAATCTCTTCTTGCAACATGTTAAGATACCTTTCGGCATTAAGATTTCCACTGACAAAAATTGGTCCAATAATTCTGTCACCCCATATCCCGGCCCACACCATCACTTTACCGGCACCTTGCATCTTCGTCGGACTCAGCCAGTTAGGGTTAGCATTACTCCAATAACGTATGTTTTGCCGATTAACCTCTCCATTGACGTAAAAATTTGCTTCATCAGTAAACAAGATCTTACAAATGCATATTCTTAGGGTATCTGAAACATAAAAACAAACGTTTAAATTTTCCTATGTATGGAAACTTACGGCCCACCCTGTAGAAATAATATTATTTCAGCAAAATAGATATGGACTTTTGGACTACCCTATATATAAATTATAAAGTACAACTTAATGTAGAATTATTAATATAGAGTAGGATTTTACACTAGTTTATAATATTTAGAGATTAGCTAGTTGCAGAAAATATAAATTTATGGGCAACTTAATTATTGAGCTTTCCTGTTTTCGTCAATATAAAGTATTTTTATATAATTACACTTTGAAATGAGTATAAATTATCGTAGTCTTTTTTGTCTGTTCAATTTTCTATAAATATAGATTTTGCTCTGTAATGAAAATTTTTAAATTTCAAAGAATCAATGAGAAAATCGGCTAAATTTGGCCGATGCCCCAAAAAATGGCCGATTCTGCCGGTGCAAATGCCGAATTGGTACACCACTAGTTGTAACCAATGTTGTAATACCGCTTCCATTTGATCAGCGAAGTTAAGCGACATTGAGTTGGATGGGAGACCGTCCGCTGCGTCCAAACGATGTTAATGACGGATTCTACGTAAAAGCGATATGTTTCCTCCGTCATATGAATATATGATTGTAGATGATGTGAAAGAAGTTAAATAACCCCATCATTACTTCGCAGTCAAAGTACCGAATATGTTAGATTCATTTCTCAGAAATTTAGTTGTAAAAGCCAAATGAAAGTTATACTCCTGTAGTCCTGTATGATTTGGGCACTGTAGTAAGATAGTTATACTGCGGCCATTTTGGCATATCATCAGAGGGCCTTTAATGGAAATAATTATGATGATGATGATGTTCCCCCACCAAATAAATTTTGAGGGAGGTCTGTGCGGTAGCTTTTGAGCCGCTGTACCTAAAATGAGAAAACTGCATATACACATGGATCATCACAATACGATGTGTCATGAGCAAGAATCAAGTTCGTGCATGAAAAGTCAGGGTAACTAATAGATACCAGATGTCAAATTGAGCTTTTCTTGTCCGCGTCATAGCTTTTGAGCCGCTCAACATAAGTTGAAACTTCATACACGTGTATCATCACAATGCGATGTGTCGCAAGCAAGGACCAAAGGTGAAGGTCACAAATATAGGAGATATTGATGTCGTTCTGACATTATCATCATTATAATAAATAAATTATTTTTAATCGGAACAGAGATCGGGACCAAAGAAATTCTCATATGGGCAAACCCTCTCTGGCGCAGGCGAGGAAAACAGAGGTAAGCGCGTTTGTGAATTAGTTATTTCGTTTGTGGGTTCTTATTAATAGTAGGCTTACAACCAGTCGGTATTGGAGGGAAGTTTTTACTTTAGATTTGCTATTGGAGTTTTGTTGATATAATTTTCTTGACTGCTTATTCTTCATTTAAAAATTCTAATTGTTAAAAACAAAAGTTCTCTCGTTATCTTTTGGGGGCACATGAAATAGGGAACGGGTATATGTAGACTTTTTTTTTCCTAGCTCCTAATTTCGTTTTTAGTCGTGTTTCGAGTTTTTATGTAGTTTGGATATTCTAGTAGTAGAGGGCTGGAATTAATAGTTAAGATTCCCATATGTACCTTTGGTCAGTTTGAAAAAATCCTTTTTTTTAATACATGGAATTCATAACCAAAATATCAGTTCGCTATCGATTTTTAATTGTCGTGAGTTGAATGTCACGGCCAGTGAGTGGTACAGTCGACCCCGTTTAGTTTGTGCGCTGGCTTTGCGCAGTTCGATTGTAAGTTTTTTGCGCGTCATCCTACCTCTCAGCCTAATTGACAAGCAACTCCGGATGACATTCCTCTCTTAAGTCTTCTCCGCGCGAAGTTACATGAAGTGTTCCACCGGTCACGGACTATTGGTTTTGTCACCGTTCGTAGAATGCATCGATGCTTATTTCTTTTCAATGCGCAGTTAATGGTTTCTCGTGTATTTTCGTAATGTTTACTAGCCAAAGAAATGCGGCATAAAACGCGTTAAATTCAATTTAAATTCATTTTGTTCCGTCTTCAATGTGAAACACACGTTCCCCATAGAAACGTTGCTCGTTTTAGTTTGCGCATTTGGTACTTACGCGGCTGGCCTGTAATGTATATGCGCAAACGAAGCGTGGTCGACTGTATTGAGTAATAGTTTACAACGTATTTTTAAAAAGGGTTTTGGGGAGGGAGTCTAAAATTCAGTCACAGGATATGAATAGATGTAGGTAAATTTTTCTTTTATTTGTTAGGCCATATTGAGTTTGTTTTGGAATCAACAAACGTAAAAGTAGCAACGTGCCAAGCGCGAAATCTCATTATTATTGATACTTTGTTATCCCTAAGCGGATTTATTACAAATTAATGATATTGAGTATTTTATTAATACATCCTCCCACTGACCTTTGTCCCTTACTTGCTCCCCAAGTATATTATTTTTAACGCCTTGGTAATCTTCATTAGCTCCCGTGTGTCTGCACTCAGTGTAGTGATGATATCTTTGATGTTGTAAGTTCAAGTTTTTTTTATCTGATCGCTATCTCCCTTACTCCATTTTCAGCTCGCTTCATTCTCTCTCTCTCTCTCTCTCTCTCTCTCTCTCTCTCTCTCTCTCAATATCTGTCAACGCTTTTCGTTTTCCTTTGTTGTTTTTGTTCACGCGTGGCACAATTCACCCCGCCCCTCCCCGCCCCTCCCCGCCCCTCCCCGCCCCTCCCCGAAAGTCCATATTGATTCGAAGTTTGGAATTAAGAATTCGGAATTCATATATTCATTTTTGGTGTTTCAAATATTTTTTAGTGTTTTCTCTTCTTGTACTTTCGGCACAGCATGGTCTCACTTTCAAATACAGTGGTTTGCATTTAATATTAATGTTTTTTAATCGTGTCTGTATCGCCTAATAATAATAATTCTAGGTTTTCATCCGTTTTGTTTTTCAAGTTATATATATTATTACACTGGTCAACACTCATTTTATTGCCAATCATATTAGAGTGATTTTGGGGTAACTTTGTGGTGCTGATTCCGAATATGACATCGGTTTTGCTAGATTGGCTCTAATTTATGAGATAATTGGTACCCCATTGAAACACGTAAAAATGCAAAAAATTTAATGTTCAGGCGGAGCCTACTTACAAATCGCATTGAAATTGTCTCAAATCATACAAAAGTAAACACATGAAATACATAATGGCATTTTATTCGGTCTCACCATCTAGAATGTTCCGGTAGTTTCCCATATGCACGCGTTATGGTTACGTTTCCTATTAATTGAGGGTATTCATTATCTCAAGAACTAGAGCCAAATCGGAAAAACTACTTTCATTTTGGAATTCGGCAACCCCAAAATACCCTAAATTCGTACGAATTTCCTTGGCAACGAAACAAAAAAATTTTTTTGTTGAGCTGTGTTATCATCATCATCATCATCATAATCATCATCCTCAATATAATAATAATAATAATAATAATAGTCACACTTTTTCATTTCAAGCATTTCCACCATTGTGACGCCATACATAAATTTTTCTTCGAATGACCCAATTTTAAGTTTATTCTTTGTTAAAAACTATCCCACGCGCCACTGCATGTTGATGACGTCATAAGTTGGTGGTTTCATTTGAATTTTAAACTATATTACGTGGATTATTATTATTATATGAGCTACGTGATGTCACTATGTTCTTTTTTTCTTGTATAAATTATTGGTTAATGCATGTGATTAATCCGTTAGGCGGGTTCTGGCGTCCTTTGTCGTAAGTGGACGATTGGGTTAAGCGAAGGCGGTAAGAATCGGTGCTTGTTGAAACTGAAAATAGCTGGAGAGGGAACGCTTTCCACTATTTAGAGTAGCAGATTTAGTTAAAGGGAAAAATAGTTAACACCTTGAAAGTTAAGTAAATTGATATTTTATGGAGAACAGGGATTGCGTTTCGGCACTCTTATAGCGAATAGACCTTGCTCGCGTACCACAAAGGACGCTTTCCCCAATTTCGAAATTTTGTTGTTGGATGTTTAACAATTTTATTCAATCTTTCCTTCCTTTCGACAGAGAACTAATGTCCTAGACCTAGAGGTTAGTAGCGGGAGTGTTGTTGCTTACTCTTATTATTATTTTTGCGCATGATTATATACCGATCATGGAGTAAATGGAGTATTTTATAATGAATTCACGAATATATATAAGAAGCGTTTCCGGAGTAAAAATTTTGCCTAAAATTGCGTAATTTAAGTGTGTTAACCCTTAAACGCCGGTCGACATCTGTTGATGGTCTCTTCGAGAACGCCGGTCAATATCAGTTATTTTAGGTTTTTCCACAAACGACGGTCAACATCTACGGATGCTTTACCTTACCCGCCTTTGCTTGAGGTTTAAAATGACTCCTAAAATCACTACAAACTTATTCTTGAATTTTTTCCCCAATTTTTTGCGCACAGTGGGGTTATCGATCACATCCATACCTGGTGTTAAAGGGTTAATACCTTTGAATTGAAGAATGTTATTGAAAGTACTCAACGTTTTAGCAGTAATACAACCGCTCGTACCTAGTATGGTGGTGGTGATAGGTAGATACACTTGACTACCGATGATGGTAAGGGAAGTTGTAAAAATCGACAAAACGGTCATTTAATGTCTTTCCATAGTTGCCATAGCGATAGTGGGCGGAGGTTATTGACACATTATTATTATTATTGCCTGTGAGCATGAAGTAGTTGAGATGGAAGAAAATCGAAATTCTTTGGTAAATTGAAACCATATAATATGCAGCACGTCCTTCTATTGCACTACGCCAATTTGTTAGTAAATGTTGCAAATTTTACTGTTATAATAACTTATCTAAAGTCCATTACTTTATCTTACAACAAATTACGCACTACATTCACTTTTTTTCCTCGTTAACCACGGTTTGGACTCATTAACAGCCCCTCAAGAATTTGATGGCGCTCTGTCGTTGAAGTAAAATGTGTTGAGAGTGTGAACATTTAATGAATGATAAAGTCGGTTAATAATTTAGTGACTTTTTTATCGATTTTGGTTGCGTTTTCGCCGAAACATTTTGAGCATTTTAAGAAAGTTCGTAAACCTTTATTTATTTTTGTCCTATGTAATAATATTGTCCTTATATCTTATAGTGCGCCCGTGGCGGACTCTGGCTCAGGTGACCCTCGGGGAAACACTCACCCCATGTAGTAGGGGAAATGTGCTTCCTGGGAGTTAACGTTATAATTTATAAAATACTTCCTTTATTGCTTCAAATTTTAATATTAAATGTATTGAAGATGTGAACGACAATCACGTTATTATAATTGCAACTTCGATTTTGCCATTAACTTTTATGCTTTCTGTAATTAATTATTTTCTGATTTCGATGCTGTCTTATTTCTAGGGATAAAATAATGTACTCGAATATAAAAACTTGTTCCCTTCAATTGACACAAAACCACGTTTATAATGAATGATCCTATCTCTCATTTATATATACTAATAATAATGGTCTTAGAAGCCTCTACAATGTATATTAAAACTTAGTCATATAATATATATATATATATCGAAGTTAAGCGACATTGGGTCTGGATAGTAGTTGGATGGGAGACCGTCCTCTGCGCCCAGATTATGTAGCGACCCGTGGTTCGGATCCCACGTAAAGCTGTAGGTCCCCTCCGTCATATGACCTTAGATGTTGCGAAGAGGTTAACCCCAATTAAAATATATATATATATATATATATATATATATATATATATATATATATGCGTGTGGTGAGTCAAAAGTCTGGAAACATAGGAACTATAGGAAGCATAGTTCCTTTGTTTCCAGACTTTATATATATATAATATATATAGGGAAGTGAGGTTTGAAAGACCAACTTTTTGAATTAATTTTAGATGGTTCTTTGAGAATTTTGAACGCAGACTAATTTGGTTAAAAAATTCAGTTTTGAAAACTTCTCCTTGAAGTTAAAAAGTATCGGTTTGATAAATTACCGGTTGAACCGGTTAACTGACATTTACTTACGGGATTTTTGGTTTGGGGTTTGCAGGAACTGGACCTGTTAGCGCAGCAGCTGACCGATTTGGGCAACTTAGGGGCTGAGAGAGAGAAGGAGAGAGAACGAGAACGAGAAAGAGAAAGAGAACGAGAACGAGAACGAGAAGAGAACGAGACCGAGAACGAGAACAGCGAGAACGGGAAAGAGAGAGAGAGCAGAGAGAACGAGAACGAGACAGAGACAGAGGGAGGATGCGTCAGAATGGGGGAGGGAAGCAACTGGAGCCGGCTCCCCCTCCGCCCCCACAGGTGGAGGACGATTCAAGCGACGACGACGACGACGGAAGAGTTGCCAACGACGGCACCTTACTCGCCTCGGATCCCCCAAAGCCGCTGTGAGTCGATGGCGCTTCTTTGGGGCTCTACCCGCATCGTTGATAAGGCATTTTGAGCAGCATTTGTCCTCTTCAACCCAGGGTTGTGGAGTCGGTCCAAAATTTTCCGACTCCGACTCCACACATTGTAAAAATTCGACTCCGACTCCACACATTGTAAAAAATCTAAAAATCGACTCCGACTCCTCACATTTTAAATATCCGACTCCGACTCCGACTCCTCTAGTGTTTCACTCTATAATTATCATAATAATAAGACATTTCATCACCACCACACTAAGTGTGAAATTTTATATTTTATATTTTATATTTAAATAAATATTAATTGTATATTCTGAAAATGTAAAAAAAAAATATTAAAAAAACTTAATCTAGGGGCTATCAATGAATAAGGTTTATTGACCAAAAAACTAAATAACCTAAATGTTAGTATTTAGGATTTAGAAATTAAGGGTGACACAGGACACAGAAATTGGAGTCGGAGTCGGAAGTTTTTTACCGACTCCGACTCCGCCCTGAAACGTGCGACTCCACGACTCCGACTCCACAACCCTGCTTCAACCTAACCTAACAACAACAACCTGCGATAGGGAAAGTGTTGATAATGTGTGTCGTCATTCATTCGAGTTGATTCCCCGTTTGATACGTGACCAGTCCGCATCTTACCAATTGCGTATTGAACTGGGAACTAATTTTGAAAAACAAAATTGATAGTGACTACCAATGTCTCGTTCGAATTTATGGCAAATTAAGTTTTCAAGTATACGCAGAGTGTGATTCAAAAATCCTCCTTCAAAAATAATAATTTTACTATACATACTTTTGAGGCAGGACTTTATAATCATTCCTGTATATTGACTTATTTTGGTGTGAATTCATATTTGATTTTCGATATTGTATTGAGAATACAGACACGCCAGTTAATAGTTTTCTTTTTAATTCATATTTAATTAAGATTTTCCACCGTATACCAAGGGCGACGTCGTTGTTGTAGCCACGTCATAACACCGCTTCCCGTTAGATCAGCGGGGTTAATCGACGTCGGGTCTGTTCAGTGGTTGGATGGTGAACCGTTGTCCCTTTGATGGTTCGGATCCCACGTAAAGTCGTAGATACCCTTCGTCATGCGTCCTTTGCCATTACGAAGGAGATTAAACACGCTCAAATATTATTTATTAAACTTAATCTCATAGGTTGCGTGATTAGTATTCGAGTAAGGAGGTAGTGGCTAGATGAAAGAATAGGAAACAAGAATTGATTATCTAAGTTTGAACTTGGATATTCATTTTCAAAATTTGTGTTTGTAGCTACACCATAATATTTCCTTCTTGCGCGTCCCTGCTCTGGAGACCAATTTTCATCTAACTCCCTGATCAAACTTTAACTTGGGGCTAATTTGGGCATACCTAGTAAAGGGTTTTCCCCATCCCCATCTTGAAACAACACACAACTCGTAACGTATTTATTTATTTATTTTATTTATTTATTTATTTAATAATAGTAGTAGTAAAAACTTTCAATTTTATTTTCTAGGCCCCCGGAAGGTGCATTACCTCACAATGCATTGCAAGGTAAGGATTTCTCTTTTAATGTAGAAACTTAAGTTTGTTTTATTTGTGTATGTTGTATTTTTTCCTCATTGGGATGAATCCATTGGTTGGCACTGCTAGCTGTGGGTGTCACTCGGAGACACTGGATGCTGTATATTGTATACATCTCTCATTAGCATTGGATATTGTGGGACACTGATCAGTCCTTGTGATTAGCCTTTGAGTACCATGTAACTTCGTTTTTGTGCGTAGCCGCTTGTATTTAATTGGGTTTGAGGTTATTGAACAGTGAGGTTCTAGACTCTGAAGCGATTGGCACTGGCATTGTTTTTGTACTGCGGCTTTGTAGGGAAACCATAGGCAGGTGCCATGTTAGATACTCTGTGGAACATACTTCATAAATTGATTGGATGATATAAGCCCCGCGTCTAAGGAAAACAAATACACGAACAAGGTAAAACCCAATAGTAGGACCTTTTGTAGTTTTTAAATAGTTTAATTTGGTTAATCTTTAAGAATAAATAGTCTTGGTCAGAAGTATTTGGCACTCCATCACATTTGCTTGCTCTCAGGAGAATAAGGAAAAGTAATACATTAAAAAAAATAATAAATATCAAAAGTCCAAATTGAAATTGTATGTTGTTCATTAATATTATTCCAATAATAATAATAATACTCGGTCTTTATTGGTAAAAGTAAATATTACAATTTACAATAACTTTTTAGCAAAACATTTATTTTTCCTATGTAGTTTGGCCCATAAGCTTTAGGCTTTACTGGGCTCTCAACTTAATTATAAGGTAAAAGCATTTCATATATAGGTAGTTGTGGTTTAGTAGTATAAATATGATTAATTGTAACTTGAAATAAACTTCGTAGTTATGACTATTATTACGTAATATACTGGTCAAAAAAAGAAACGCAATTTTTGAGATTTATTAATAAACATGAGGACTCAGTATAGAGTAAATGATTCTTTAACATAACAAACAGTCAATAACGCGTATGGCCACCCCTAGCCACAATGCAGGCTTGGAGTCTGGCCCTCATCGACCTCAACAGTCTCTGCAGGAAAGCAACAGGGATGACCCTCCACTCTTCAATAATTGCATTGGTCAGTTCCCTGATGTTCTGCGGCTGATGCTGACGTCTGCGAACTCGCCGTTCAAGTTCATCCCATGCGTGCTCTATCGGTGACATGTCTGAGCTGAAGGCTGGCCATGGTAAGGTCTGCACCTGTTGTCCCTGCAGGTACGCCTGCACTATCCTGGCTGCATGAGGTCTGGCATTGTCCTGTTGCAGGAGCACCAATTCTGGATGTTGCCTCATGAATGGAAGAACATGTGGGTGAAGAATCTCATCCCTGTAACGCTGGGCAGTCAGAGCGCCATCAACAACCACCAGCTCAGTTCTTGAAGCAAAGGCAATTCCTGCCCAAACCATGACACTTGGTCCTCCCCATCTGTCATGCTCCACTACTGCAGCATCTGAGTATCGCTCCCCTGGTCGTCTGTATACCCTGACACGGCCATCAGAATTGGACAGTCTGAAGCGAGACTCGTCAGAAAAGAGGACTTGGTTCCACATTCTTTGTGTCCAGTCACGGTGCTGATAGGCCCATTGCAGGCGTCGTTGCCTTCTTGCATCAGTGAGAAAAGGACCTCTGTAAGGCCTGCGGGATCGGAGTCCTGCATTACGGAGTCGGTTTCTGACGGTCTGGTCACTAATTCTGTTGTTGTGGATACCAGGTGTCTCTCTGGCTGTCTGACGAGCATTCCGCTGCCGATAACGCAGGTGCTGCAGTACAATGTGGCGATCCTGGCGTTGGGTCGTCACACGAGGTCGCCCACGTCTTGGCAGGTCCTGAACACTTCCTGTGGCATTGTACCGTCTAACAAGCCTAGAGATTGTGCTGGGATGCACATGCATTCGTTGTGCAACTTGGACAGCAGACATGCTTGCATCCAACATGCCCAAGGCACGACCTCTGTTGACCTCTGAGAGTCGTGGCATGCCTCAATCGCGGGAAAAAGTTTGGTTTTCTCAACGGGCAGTGTGTATTCTGTGAAGTCAGAAAAAATGCATGCCCTTCATAAAGAATACATTCAATTTAATCTCTGTTTATTGTTTGTAACAAAATGGCGTCTTAGCCGGGATTAGTCAGGTTTAAAAACATGCACTAAGTGGCTTTAAAAGATTTGAACAAACATTTAACCATAATCTTGAAACTGTGATAATACCAGTAACAACTTAAATTTTACACCATATGCAAGCTAATTGCGTTTCTTTTTTTGACCAGTATATATAATTATGATTGATTACATATAAGATAACGCAAGGTTTATAGTTACGTAGGGTAATATTTTTTTAGGGGACAAACGAACTTAGTTGACACAAGAAATGAATTCTGGTAGTAGTATATATATATAAAATCTTTGTTATTATAATAGTTATGAAGCGTACTGTAATTCATGTTAATAGTAAGTACAAGACCGATTACACAGGCCTGCGAATGAGAACTTTGTAAGAGTTGTTTTCTTACTAATAACTGATTTTATATAATTCAATTGCGCTGATTTCGAATAAGGCGTCCATTTTTTTCTATCACGTAAGGATTTTCTGCAAACTGGAAGGGAGAAAAAATAAATAAATATTAATTATTTCAATTTACATTAGGTACCTATTTCGCTTTGTTATACTAATTACAAATGCAAACAACTTTAAAAATAAAGAAGACTATTAACGTCAGTTACATATTCATCTTTATTTGTCCTGAGTTTTCTCGTGAGATCTTTGCCTTTTAGTCTCGAATGTACGCGCTGTTCCTTTTCCTTTATTTAATAATTCTGGAGTATCCCGTTCCAACATCCAGCAGTAATCGGCCATCATGCTGATGTCCCACCTTCCATGATCTCTTCTCCATTTCTTTGATGTCTTAGTGAAATCAAGCATTTATAGGCAGTTTTTAATAAAAATTTAATGGTTTAATGAAAAATCTGTACGTGATGGCGAAAAATGAGTATTATTTTCGGAACAGGCGTGTAAAAATTATTATTGTTACAAGTGATAAAATATTTCGGGCAATAAAACCATCGCAGGCCTGTGTTGTTTAATCAGACCGAGTATTTAATCCCAAAATGCATTAGTACGATTTCGGTAGTCTTTATTGAAATTTATGAAATTTGGCATCTCGAATCTCCGTAAGGTGGTATGAACAGCTTATCGCGAGTTTTTAACCGTTTTGCTATTGCTATTTGGGGAAAATCCTTGATTGGAGAGCAGCACTATTTCGCATCTTCGTACTCCCATTAATTATCTTGTCTGTCATTTTTACAATTACTCCTAATATGCGTTTACTTTAATTAAAAATGTCAGTGAGAAATGACTTCATGGTTTATAGGTACATTCAATGATACAGGAGGAGGAATTTGCGTGCAATCAGCTTTTAAACAGTAGCTATGTCCCGAAGAGTTAAAGTAGTCATAAAAGCGAGTGGATGAAGCATAGAATTCTAAATATTTAACGAGTTTTCAATAAAATGATTATTGTGAATGTTTCATTACCTTTTTCATTACTTTTCCTTTTTCAGAGAACAATTTCAATGAGGAGCCTAATCCTTCTGACGAGGACTTTGTTTTTAAATTTTAAGCGTAAGGGATTGTAATTTTTGCTTGTATTTTGTTCAAGCGATATTCTTACCCAATATTAATGAATCGGCATTGTTCTTCACTCGAATAATTATGAGAATAGAGGTATTCCAACTAAACAACAACTCCCAGTGAATTTGTTTTCAAGATGATTGTATTCAGCTAGTTATCCTACATTTTGGAGTCAAGTAGAATAATTAGCTTTGTTTATGCAGATTTTCCGTTGATCTCGTACCTAACTTCCCTTTTTGCTCGTGATTGCCTTAAAACAGCACGATTTGCGTGAATATCTTTATTTTTGTCGTTAATTCCGTAGAATAAGCGATTGATTGATAGTTACAATTTTTCTTTTCTCATTCTCGCCATATTTTTAACAGCTTACCTTGCCGGGGAACAAGGTAGTGTAATGTTCGATTAAGTTTCCTCGTTTCCTAATATTGGATATAATTTTGTTTGTAAATTTAGTACATTATTACCGTAGGTACAGTAGGTTACAGTGAGAAATGCAAGTACATGCGAAGGAAATACTTATTTATTTTATTTATTTATTTATTTATTGTGCAAAATTACCCCATTAGGATTCGAACCACAGCACCTCTTCAGTAGAAGGCGAGGGCGCTTACCACTCCCCCACGACAAGATAAAAATTAGCACAACCTGGCGCATATTTTAGTACTGAGGGAATACTCAACGCTTCACGTCGAGGGATTTTTCGTGCTAACACTCGTGTATTCGAACTAATGGCATTTCATTCAAATCTCTGGTATAATGCTATGATCCCATGGATGGAATTTTGTATGGGACTCCAGATATTTGAAGTGAATGCTGCCATTCATAGGTGGATTAGCACGAAAGACACGCTTGAACGCGAAAGCGTTATACGTTCCCTCGGCTGTTGAAACGTGCAAAGTTGCGCTAACTGTTACCTTGTCGTAGCGCAATAGTCAGCGCCCTCGCTTTCTACTCAAAAGCTGATGGGTTCAAATCCTTTTGGGAGCAATTTTGCATTATGTAAAATCATGAGTGGTATTCCTTATAATACTTATTACAAACGGCTGCGTAATTTGAATTATTCAGTCAATTGTCAGTTAGCAAACCTCGTTAATAATTATTAATTGTAGGTCCTCCACCAAGCCGACCGCTGCCTCCTACCCCGGATGAGAATGATGACGAAAGGAACAGAACACTGGTCATGCCAAGGGTACGTTGTTTGTACTTTAACATCTCATTACCCATTCGGGAAGATGACGATCTTTTTAGTTTTGTCAGTTTAGAACTTTAATTTTTAGGAGGTTGATATTTATAATATGACCTTGTACTTTCATTCGATTAAATCCAAATTAGGTAGGACTACTGAACTGTAATTATTATTATTAATCCCCACCATCAGCTGCATCGTTACTATCAAAACCAGTTAAACCAACCTCATTATCATGATTATGCTCGGTCTGTATGTACTTCAGATATACGGTAATCCAGTAGGAATAGTCTACGTTTTGACATTCCCTAATTTGGAGTCTGTAAAATAATAGTTTTTTGAGAAGCCTTCGGAATATTTTATCGTGGATGACGAACTTGAGTGACTGAGAATGAGAGGATATACAGTGTGTGTGTGTGTGTATATATATATATTATATATATATATATATATATATATATATATATATGTGTGTGTGTGTGTGTGTGTGTGTGTGTTTGGGTGTGGTCGGTTTAGTAGTGGTTGAGGGTATTATTAATCGGACTTGTGGTTGGAATTAATGGTTATAAAATAAGTTTACTTTTGGGTAGGGTGGTAATCGCATCCTAATTGGTTTGTGCGATGACAGTGGTATTTCCATTTCGATTCTTAAAGGGGGGGGGGGTAGTAACGGGCAGACATCTTAATTTTAAGTACCCTTTGCATGGTGGAATTATTTATCATGATTTCGTGTCTTTCGGGGATGCGTTGCCGCAGGGTTTGGAGGACGGGCAGGAGAGGAACGTGGGTCGCCACGGGGTACGGAGGGGGTCAGAAGGGTCTCGTGGGCCCGAGCGGGGAAAGTCCAATCGGAACTCGTGCCAAGGGGAGTTCTCTCAGCCGCAGGAGAGAACCCACGGGGAAAAAGAATCCCCTGGGAGTCGCGCCCATCGACGGAATGACTCTGATTCCCGCGTGGCTATGGCCCCCCTCCGGAGACAGCACACGGACGGGGCTTTGGCGAGGCGGTCCGAAGTGGTTCGAAGCAGTCGACTAGAGTTAGCTTTCCAAGGGGGACGGAACCCCCAAGTGGTCAATTCTAGTAAGGGAGAACCCGTCCTCATGGATTATACCCCCCGCCCAGGGGAGGAATCTCGACCCCCACTCAGGAGACAAGTGTCCCTGGATAGCGAGTTGAACGCCTCTTCTGGGGAAAAAGCCCCACAGAGGGAGCTGCGACACGAGTGGGGTCCGCGGAGGGAGAAGACGGACCTAGAACTGCGTCGAGCGGAACTGCGGTCGGAGTTGGAGCGCCGGAGGGTCTCCAGGGATGACCTTCAGCGGCAGGAGAGCGACGATTCCCAGAGGGAGTTCCCGCAGGTCAGAGGGCGTGGCGTGAGGCGCTTCTATAGCATGACCTCTGATGACCTCCTCCCACTCCTGCTGAACGATCGGGAGGTGCATGACCCACTCACACCAGCCACGAGAGGGATGAACGAAGGGGGCAACAACCGAGCTTTTTTACTCTAGTTACTAATAAAAATAATACTTGAACTTGGCTGTGAATTGAAGGGTTGTTAACGGTTGTTTGCGCGCGTTAACAGCTCCTCCGTTAACAAGAGAGCGTGGAGTGACATTTCTTTGGATACCCGTAAAACCTTTTTACGTATATACATATATTTTACTAACCAAAAGTTTGTTGTTACTGAATTTCGACCGATTCGTAAAAAATGATTTGACACCTCGGTTGCATGACATCACTGACTACTTTCCTTTCCTTTCAATCTTTTTCACTCCTCATAGTAGCTCTTTAACTTAAAAACCGTATTTAGAGATGCTAAGAAGAATGTGGTTGCCGCTTGTGTATGTAAAAATTGTGGAATTAAACAATAGTAGGAATAATTAAAACTTATTAAATAAATGACTATCGTACCTTTTTTTTTTTAAACAACTTATATATATAATAATATTTATAAGGCTTCAGTATATTTTGAGTAGATAAGATTTTATGAGTATTGTTGTTGAAGGAGAGTTCGAGAGTTCTTTTTTCTCTCCTTTATGAGAGTACCTTTCAGAGTACTTCTTTGTTTATGCATATAAGGGTTCAAAGGACAATTTCTAATATTTGCGCGTTCCTTTCATTTCTTGAAGGAAGGTTGGCGTTGGCGAAGTAGTATTTTTTTTCAATAATGTAAAAAAGTAGCTCGTACTAAAGATACTCATTTTGGGCTTGCTTATCCCTAGAATTGGCCCATTTTTAGTATTTTACGTAAGACCTTAATTTTTTGGGGGTCTTTGCGTAAGATCTTGTTAATATCTGAATAATCTTTTCCTTCTACAGTATATAGATGTACTGAAGAAGGTCTTTTGTCATAGCTTGGAAGTAGATTATTTTTCGGTCACTTTGCCTCTTCACTAGGAATTGAATACGGGAGGGTCATTTCTCTCGGCTCTTTCTCGTAATCAAATAAGTATTTTCTTTCTCTTCCTCAAGTTGTTCCTTGAGAATAGATTCCTATTACTTTATTCCTTTGCAGGAGAGAAACCGTGGTAATGATGTGAATCAGGGGGGACTTGGCACTCCGGGGTCTCACACTTCCTCCGTTCTACCCGACCTTCTGCCCCAGGTAAATATTTTTAATAACTTATGGGCCGGTTTGCCCTTTATGTGATATACTGTACCAAAATTTTGCCCCCATACAAAGATGTTAATTAATTTTGGCGGGTCTCATACGTAGGCTATATATTCGATCTATTAAAGTTATACGAGTGTGTATATATACAGGGTGGGCCGAAAGTCTGGATCCATAGGAAAATATTTATTTTAATACATAAATTACAACAAATGGTAAATACTTAAAATGAATATCAACTTTAACTCGTAAATGCGTATCCGTGATACTGTACAGTGGTTCGTACTCCAGTATAAACAACAAATTATAACAAATGCTCAAATTGGCGGCCTCTGACATCGAGACACTTAGGGATGGAATTTATGATTTTTAATAATTCTTCGAATTGATGTTCTCGAGATGCGTGTTTCATTTGATAATCTTCTTGTTGACTTTACTGGACTATTCGTTAAAGTTTCACATACCATCGCAGAGATATTTTCATCAGTTGCAGTTTTTGGACGACCAGAACGCCGTCGATCATGTACACTTCTTGTTTCTTTGAAACGTTTAAACAACTTGCCAACAGTCGCATGTGTTACTGGATGCTTATCAGGATGATTTCTATTGAATTCGGTAGCAACTTCTCTGTGTGTAGCGCCCTGTCTTGCGTACATGAGCACAAGTTCTACCCGGTCTTCTTCTGTTAGATTCGAAGCCATTTCTGGGCTGAAATAAAAAAGTATTTGAGTATTTATACTGGAGTACGAACTACTGTACAGTATCACGGATACGCATTTACGAGTTAAAGTTGATATTCATTTTAAGTATTTACCATTTGTTGTAATTTATGTATTAAAATAAATATTTTCCTATGGATCCAGACTTTCGGCCCACCCTGTGTGTGTGTATATATATATGTATAGAAACGACGTAAGTATAGAGGAGCGTTCTGCACACGAGGAAGAGAAATAACGAACAAATGAAAAATGAGGTGAACCGCCCGGGAATCGAACCCAGGGCCTTCCAATTACCGGTCGGATGCGCTACCATTACACCACGGACCTCGATCAGTAATAAGTCGAAATTCTCCTACATAGGGCAGAAACCAATGCCCTGAGAGGGCACCCTCGCAAATCGTGAATATGTACATTTAACTGCAATGACCACGCAGTATATTAATGTATAGAAACGACGTAAGTATAGAGGAGCGTTCTGCACACGAGGAAGAGAAATAACGAACAAATGAAAAATGAGGTGACCCGCCCAGGAATCGAACCCAGGGCCTTCCGATTACCGGTCGGATGCGCTACCATTACACCACGGACCTCGATCAATAATAAGTCGAAATTCTCCTACATAGGGCAGAAACCAATGCCCTGAGAGGGCACCCTCGCAAATCGTGAATATGTACATTTAACTGCAATGACCACGCAGTATATTAATGTATAGAAACGACGTAAGTATAGAGGAGCGTTCTACACACGAGGAAGAGAAATAACGAACAAATGAAAAATGAGGTGAACCGCCCGGGAATCAAACATTAATATACTGCGTGGTCATTGCAGTTAAATGTACATATTCACGATTTGCGAGGGTGCCCTCTCAGGGCATTGGTTTCTGCCCTATGTAGGAGAATTTCGACTTATTACTGATCGAGGTCCGTGGTGTAATGGTAGCGCATCCGACCGGTAATCGGAAGCCCTGGGTTCGATTCCCGGGCGGTTCACCTCATTTTTCATTTGTTCGTTATTTCTCTTCCTCGTGTGCAGAACGCTCCTCTATACTTACGTCGTTTCTATACATTAATATACTGCGTGGTCATTGCAGTTAAATGTACATATTCACGATTTGCGAGGGTGCCCTCTCAGGGCATTGGTTTCTGCCCTATGTAGGAGAATTTCGACTTATTACTGATCGAGGTCCGTGGTGTAATGGTAGCGCATCCGACCGGTAATCGGAAGGCCCTGGGTTCGATTCCCGGGCGGTTCACCTCATTTTTCATTTGTTCGTTATTTCTCTTCCTCGTGTGCAGAACGCTCCTCTATACTTACGTCGTTTCTATACATTAATATACTGCGTGGTCATTGCAGTTAAATGTGTATATATATATATATTAGGGTGGTCCACAGAATGGGGTAAAACATCGAAGTTCAATTTTCTTTCCTCCCAGGCTACAATCTGGTTCCTTTTAGCTAAAACATATTTCATGTAAAATTTAAGGCAAATCGAATAACTTTTAGGGGTGGCTCAAAGTTGTTTTTTTATACCATTATGCCCTTTATTAATATAGTGAATAATTAAAAGAAACATTATTTACAGATACATTAACTAATGATTATTTTTCTTTCAGATAGATTTATTAAATTTACAGGTTTTGCAGTCAAATAAACGTACATTTTACTTAATGAAAAAGTCAGAGGAAACAAACAATCACTGGAGCCAAGCTGCCTTCCCGTAGCCAGGTCCTCCGCATGTTCCTCCACCATCATCAAGTCTTGAAGAAGATCAAACCTAGTTCAGAAGCTGTTTTTGAAGAATTGCGTCTCTTCTGGGAGAGAGCCCGAATCCCTACTCAAAGGAAAGACCACATTCTTCACAAAATTCAGGCTCTACACTTGGAGTGGAAAGCGATTAAGAAGAATGCTGGGAGGAAAAGCAACTCTCAGTTAGAAAAAGAGAAAACTTTTCAGGAAGAAATGGAGAACCTATTTGATGTCGCCCATGCTGATGCCTTTACCTTAATCAAAAATGAAGAAGACCGGCAGTTCTTGATCCAACAAAGGAAAGCGGGACGAGTGGGATCAATGGTCTCTGCAGATATGGTGACTGACAAGGCAGAAAAGAGAGCTGCTGAGAAGCAAATGAAATTGGTAAATAGGAAGCGGAAAGCTGAAGAAGAAAAATATGCTGCTTCACAGGAAGTTATGCTAGATCAGGGAAGTTGTTCTTCTGAGTCTTTATGTGAGTCAGAAAGAGAAGATGAAGATTACCTTATTAATCCCACATCTACCATCGGACCAACTCCACCAAAGAAAAAGGCAGCAAAGAATATCATATCTCCTGAATTGGCTGCTGCTCTGGACAGGACTGGCATCAGTGACAGGAGGGCCACCTTTGTATTAGCTGAAACTGCATCTAGCCTTGGTCAAGATCTTTCAGAGGTGAACATCTCTCGTTCTTCAATCAAAAGGCACCGAGAGAGGCATCGAAGGCAAATAACCCATGCCATTAAAGCTAGCTTTAGTCCAAGTATTTCGATTGTCCACTGGGATGGGAAGTTGATCCCTAATCTACTTGCCAAGAATGAAAAGGTAGACAGACTTCCAGTCCTTGTCTCTTCAGTTGAATCAGGTGATTCAAAACTGCTTGGTGTTCCCAAACTACCAAGTGGAACAGGGGAAGCTCAATCAGCTGCAGTGTATAATCTTCTTTCCGAATGGAACATAGATAAGTCAATAATCGGAATGTTATCAGATACTACAGCATCAAATACAGGAACAAACAGGGGAGCATGCGTTCTTCTGGAACAGAAACTTGGTCGACCACTCTTCTATTTTGCCTGTAGGCATCATTGCATGGAAGTCATGTATGGAGGAGTGTTTGAAGCAGTCCATGGTTCATCTTCTGCCCCTGAGCCACTTTTGTTCAAAAGGTTCCAATCTATGTGGGACTACATTGATTTAAAAACCTTCTCTACATCACAGGATGATGATGAGATGAAGGAGCAAGTTGATCCTTTCAGAAATGAAATAATTGCCTTTGCCAAAGAACATCTGGCCACTGGAAATTTTCGAGATGACTATAAAGAGTTTTTGGAACTTTGATCTTTCTTGGTGAAAAAATTGAAAGTTACACATTCAAACGTCCTGCTGGCACGCACTATGCAAGGTGGATGGCTAAAGTTATCTATGCCATCAAAATGTGGCTTTTTCGAAATAAAATCACCCTGACTCCTCGAGAGAAGAAGGACCTGAAAACCCTTACCCTTTTTGGAGTCCTAATCTACTTAAAAAGCTGGATCACTGCTCCTATTCCATCACAAGCTCCGAAGAATGATCTGGATCTTATCCAAAAGTTAAAGGACTATCATGACCAGAAAGTGGCCAAAGCAGCTCTCAAGAAATTTGAAAACCACCTATAGTACTTATCAGAAGAGCTGGTGGCCCTTGCTCTCTTCGATCAAACTGTTGCACCAGACACCAAGGGAATCATGGTCCAGTGTATGAGGGAAAAGGAGGGGTCACTAGACTTCTCAAAGAGAAGAAGACTCAAGGAATGCAAAGCAACACTGAAATTAGAAACTCTTGCCACAAAGAACTCATTAAAGCTTCTTAAGGCCCTACCGATCAATATTAGTTTTCTTGATGATGACCCCAGCACCTGGGAGGAGAATGAAAACTTCCAAGAAGCTAAAAGAATCATAGGAAACATCAAAGTAGTTAATGATCATGCTGAAAGGGCAGTAGCTCTCATTCAGACCTTCAGCGGAACTCTGACGAAAGGAGAAAATCAACTCCAGTTTCTCTTAAGTGTGGTGGATGAGCACCGAAAGAGGTTTCCTGATTCTAACAAGTCCACAATCTTAGCTGGGCAACAATGAGTGGCCTGGTCAGCCATGATACCCCCGCCAACAAGCGGATAATACCCATATATATGGGGGGGACCCAGAAGCCATGAATGTGGACTTCTGGGGGGTAGTTGAGCCACCTCTAAATATTAACCGATTGAACCCAAATTTTGTTCAGAGAAGGTTTTTGGGAAAAGGAACCTAATGAAACCCTGGGAGGAAGAATTTAAAATACTTCCATTTTATGGACCACCCTAATATATATATATATATATATATATATATATATATATATATATTATTTTTATGGTTGAAAATTTTAGATTTAATAATTTATAATTTAATTAATTTCTTTTCATTATATTTGTTTCTCAGTCGTCTAATAGTCCGAATGGATCACGCCACGACAAGTCTTCAAACGAAGAGGTAAAGTTAGGCTAGGTTTTATTTTGCTTCCTTAACCCACGAGTTGATTTTAGTGACTGATCATTTCAGACTTTGTGCCCATCCTTTATGTTAATTATATATTATTATATGAATACTTAGACTATTTAGCTTTCTTTTTACTGCACCTTGTAAGAGGGGTGTATGTTTGGATGTGTGTGCGCTCTTTTGTTTTTAAATGAATAGTTTTGCGTTTTTTTTTTTGTTTTTTTTTTTGTTTTTTTAATATACTTTGTTGCTTATACTGAAAAATAAGAAAATTGGGAGAAAGCTGAAAATAAAAACCCACTCTAATAGACAGTTTATTTCCACGACAGTTTCGACGCCCACTGGCATCCTCCTCGGGTGGATACAGAAACACGAATGAACCGTTAACGGTCGGTCCCTGGACTGTTTTTCCCTCTTGTTTTGGTTCATTCGTGTTTCTGTATCCACCCGAGGAGGATGCCAGTGGGCGTCGAAACTGCCGTGGAAATAAACTCTGTCTATTAGAGTGGGTTTTTATTTTCATATTTTGACCTTCACGTAGAAAAAAAAGAAGTTTTTTGGGAGAAAGCTATTAATATAAAAATGTTAACCTGAATTCTGTTTTGGGATCACTGACTTTTTATAGTTTATATTTGGTTCTTTTGCTTATTTTAAATCTTATTTCGTGATTTAAGAGTTGCCCTTCAACTCTTATTTTTTTTATTTTTTATTTATTTACATGAATTTTAAAACTTAATTTTCACACAGTATAATTAGTGTATTTTTTTAAGAAGAAAATTACACTTTCTGCATTTGATTCCTGTACTTGATAACTTTACAGAACTTTTTTTTTTTTCTCCCTCCCATACACTTATTGTTATAGATTTTTTCCATGAGCTCATCGTATAAGACTTAAAATATAGTGTCATTAATAGAAATAATTATTGTATTTACTAATACATTTTTCTTCGTGTTGCATGCTGATTTATATTTTGCTGAGCTACTAATACGAGTGGAAACTTCACACCAATATTTATAGCAGCAGCGAGTAAGTAAAACCATTTTCATTTATTTATTTATTTTTTGCCTGAAACTATACCCCGAGTTTCCTCGACAGTTGTTGATCTGCCATCTTTTAACCTAACTTAAACTAACCTAACCCGAAGGACTGGTGTTGATGGGTTGTCGGGGATTTATTGCAAATACCCGTTTCTCTCCTATCTCGCTGCGTCTGTTCATGTAGGTATTTATAATATGATTGACAAAATGATTTGCTGAAGGGTGAAGCCACTGTTAGCTGCCGGAAAAGTGAAGTTGTTCCGATAACAAAAGCAGTTACGTCAGTGTTGTGTGTGGAACTCGGGGATGGTTGTTTTTGCGGTGTATAGCCTCGTGTAGATGATAAACTAGAATAGAGAAGTAGTACGCACGGTGGCCTTGGAATGTTTTTAAAAGTAGTCTAGCTGACGCTTATACAAGTTCTTTCGCGTACGCATTGCGTTTGTGACTTGCATGCTTTATTATATTATTTGTAAATATGTTAATGAAAATAATTAGAAACTTTCATTCGTCTATCACGTTACAAGCTCTATAATACCTACCCCGAACATTATGTATATATATAAAACAAGATACAGTACAAAACTGACGATATTTTCCATTATTTATCGCGTTATACTGCCAAGTGAATATTAGCTACTGGTCACCTGGCGGATGAATTCAGAACTAAGCTTTGCACAAAGGCGTACTCGGATGATTTAGAAGAAGTACATGGTAATTACAAAGTCCTTGTGTAACTTTAAACCTTAATAACTTTAGATGTACACATGATAGAAACAAACTGTTTACAGCATATAAAAGGATAAGTATTAAAGTTTTTAACGCTACACTACAAATTTCTGGTCCTCAACGTAACCGCCATCTTTTTGGATACATCATTCAATCCGGTTTTCCAAAGACCCGAAAATGTCCAGTTGCTGCCGAGTGAATTTCGTGAACTGCATTTGTGATCTTGTCCATAAGTTCATCCGAAGAATGTGGTTTTGATGAGTAAACAACATTTTTAACATGGCCCCCATAAAAAGTTGCGCAATGGGGACAGGTTAGGTGAACGAGATGGTCAAGCAATTGCTCCACCTGTACAGAATAGAATACAGATCCACCTGGCTGGGAAGACTTCACTCAAGAACTGTCGCACATTCAAAGCGTAGTGGCAGGGAGCACCGTCTTGCTGAAAGAAGGTGCTATCTGGAAGATTTGATCGTCTTAGTTCAGGAATAAAGAAATTCCGCAACATTGCGAGATAAGGTTCGCCACTAACTGTTGATTCTTCAGAAAGGAAAGGACTAATGATACGTGACTTTGAGAGTGCACCAAACATTGATTTTTTGCCAGTCTCTCTCATGTTGCCGAACTTCGTAAAATTTCTCTGACCCCCAAATGCGGCAATTGTGGCGGATGAACTTACGGTCAGGATCACAAATGTAATTCATTGTAATCACTAGGCAGCAACTGAAAAATGTTTTCACATCTTTGAAAATCTGATTGAACGATATATCGAGAAAGATGGCGGTTATGTTGAGGCCTAAAAATTTGAAATTAGTGTGTTAAAAACTTTAATACTTAGGCTGTCACACGCGGTTCACAGTTTGTTTCTATCAGGTGTACATCAAAAGCTATTAAAGTTTAAAGTTACACAAAGACTGAAATCACCATGTACAGTACAGGGTGTCCCAGAATTAACTATTTCAATGAAATCGGACAAATTTTTTAAAAACACACTTTTATTTATGTTTATCATGTTTAATATGTGTTAAAAATGTATAAATTTCTAAACAAAATTTCATAATTTTATTTTCATAATTTTTTCATTATCTGGTCCAATGAAAGACCGTCTGAAGTCATAGAATGGCAAAGAGACTCCAAAAGTTAACGTGTGGCTTGGAATGACCAAATCCAAAATTTATGGCCCATAAATCTTTGCGGAAGCAACTGTAACAGGTACCGTCTACCTTGATATGCTTCAGCAGTTTCTCGAACCACAGCTTCTTGATGATGGCATTCTTGATAATGTTGTGTTTCAACAAGATGGAGCACCATGTCATTATGCTCTAATTGTTCGAGAATACCTCAACAGACGCCTTCCGAATCGGTGGATTGGACGTGGAGGACCTCGACCTTGGCCTCCGCGTTCTCCGGGTTTGACACCCCTGGATTTCTTTGCATGGGGTTTCATAAAAACAAAGGTTTATCGCCAAAAGATCAATGCTTCTTGTTGAAACACACCATTATCAAGAATGCCATCATCAAGAAGCTGTGGTTCGAGAAACTGCTGAAGCATATCAAGGTAGACGGTACCTGTTACAGTTGCTTCCGCAAAGAAGAATGGGCCATAAATTTTGGATTTGGTCATTCCAAGCCACACGTTAACTTTTGGAGAGTCTCTTTGCCATTCTATGACTTCAGACGGTCTTTCATTGGACCAGATAATGAAAAAATTATGAAAATAAAATTATGAAAAAAATTTAGAAATTTATACATTTTTAACACATATTAAACATGATAAACATAAATAAAAGTGTGTTTTTAAAAAATTTGTCCGATTTCATTGAAATAGATAGTTAATTCTGGGACACCCTGTATATTAAAAAAAAAAAATGAGTGTCACAATCATCATCAAAATAATTAAAACATCTGTATTAAATTTGTTAACCGACCTTGCGGTATCTTTGATTACTTAGTGAAGTGTATAACAATAAATATTAAAAGAAATTAAATTGATAGAAAAAAAAAAGAAATAGGCAGAGTTTCGGATCTTGTTATAAATCTTCGTAATCTTTGTTGAGCTAATCCGCCCTCGCGATTTTTTTTTTTTATTTTACTTTTATTTTCTATTCGTTGTAGTAATTATATAATGTATGAACTGATTCCAAATGATTTCAATGAATAGAAAAAGGATCTTAAAATTTCGGAACAAAATTATTAGAAAACAAATAATTTTCTTCGAGTGTCTCTCCGCATTGAATATTTCGTTAGACTCCGTTCTTGCCTCTAAAAAATGCTCGTTAATGGAAATACCAAAGTTAATTGAAATTTTATTATTTTATTTAATAAGAGTTTTTTTACGGAAGCTAAACATTGACATTCCCTTTGTCAGTGACTGCTAACCGATGGTCCATTGGCCAGCGAACGCGTAACATTTTAGTAAGAATTAACATCCGTGTGAGAGCGAAATTTAGAGAAACTTTTATTCGAAATACGATCAATAGTTCTTCGTGTTGTCTATTAATGCTAGCGAATTAGGGACTATTATTATTATTATTTCCAGATGTCAATTCCAGATCATGTAGACTTGGTCAACAACTACTCTCGATGCTAGAGTAGTTCATACGCTATTTTGGGAGATTTTTATAAAAAATAATTTAATGAATTTAATTATCCTTTTTGTTTTTCCGTCAACTCCCTTTTTGTCTGTAATGACTGAGAGAGTCGTGCGTTTTATTTTTATTATTTAGATCGACAGTATTTCATTTGATATTTGTGGCACGTTTGAAATGGTGACTTAGTTATATTTTAGTTAAATTGCTCTTTACTTTTAGCTTAACTTAAAGTGTAAATATTTATGGTGTGCATTAAAAGCGCGCATCAGAAGTTAGTTCCTGGAGTAACACAATGAAGTAATCCAATAACTTTTTATCTCTCTAAGTTTCAGTTTCGCGGCTGTGCTGACAGAAGCATTCCTCCTCCTTTACAGAACAAGCAACGGTCTTTCCTCGCTTACGGATTTGGAGTGGGGGGCACCGGACCCCAAAGAAGGGATTCTCATGTCACAGTAAATGTAGCCCCAACCTCGCACGAAATGAACGATACCCCCGAGATAAGGAAGTATAAGAAACGCTTCGGCTCAGAAATTCTGTGCGCCTCGCTCTGGGGTTAGTAATGGAGTTGTTAAGAGTTTGGGAGTCGAGCTGAGGAGTGGTCGCTTCCTTTTATAGAATAGGGGGGAGGGGATTTAGGGCCTAGTAGAATTATTAATTTTCCAAAATGTTTTAGTTAAAGATTTTATTATTAGAATTGATTTCGTTTATATTGTGGTTCTTCATGGACAATTCAAATTTTGTTGGTACTGTATAACTTTTATGCTCACAAACATCAGAACAACTTGCCACGTTTGAACCTTCTAAGAAGCTATTTTCGCTGATATTTTGTGTAGTTTCCGTTTATGTAATAAATAAACTGAATCCCATTAATTTTGCCTTAAAAGCTTCCATGCTTTCAACGGCTTATTCAGATTAGAATACCGTACTGTAAATATATTAATGTCATACCAGATATCTGAATTATACAGAAAAACAATGAAAAATATTATAAACTTTGAAAGTTTATTCTGAATAAAGTTTTAGAAGCTTGAAGTTAAAGAAGTTGAGCTTAGTTGTGGTGACCCATTATTTGTGTGCGTTTTTGTTTTGTTTTTTTCCCTCCATCTTCTAACACCCTCCTTTCTCTCTCAGGCGTGAATCTACTTATAGGAACCGAAACCGGTCTTATGTTGCTTGATCGCTCCGGTGTGGGTAAGGTTTACCAGCTGATTTCCCGCAGGCGGTTCCAACAGATGGAGGTTCTCTCTGACCAGAACATCTTGGTGACTATTTCTGGCAAGAAGAACCGAGTGAGGGTGTATTACCTCTCATGGCTCAAATCTAAAATTCTCAGGACGGAGGCTGCAGTTAGTATTATTTTTTGTCATGTTCCACAGTGAGTTGCGTTCATGCTTGTTGTGGTGTTCCGGTTCTATGAAGTCAGGGTTTTTTTCTTAGCGAGTAATGGGAATTATTTGGGCAACTAATTTTGCTCGTTGGTATTGTTTTAAGAGGTAAATAGTGTGGACATTAAATTTTACATACTTTGCCTCTTACCTTTCAAGAGTAGACAAGAGTTCCATTTTGAGAAGCCCATGAACGTTCATGTAATGAAAGTAGAGCGCTTCCAGATTAAAATTTGAATCGAAGGAACTTTAATGAAACTTGTTTACGATAGCCAAAGCATCTGGTAATTTTCAGACACCGGTTCTTCGACTGTACATCCATCCTTTTAATCCTTTTAATCCTTTTCTGATGCTCTCTCTCGTCTTTTTTTCTTTAACATTTTGTTGAGTAAAATCTGTGTTGTTGAAACTGAGTTGTAAACATTGATTTGAACCAGTTACGATACGGGTGTAACTGAATTGTAAATATTGATCCGAACCAATTATAATACGGTTTCTTTCAGCAGATGGATCGTCGGAACGGGTGGATAAACGTTGGAGATTTGAACGGTGCAGTTCACTTCAAAATCGTAAAGTACGAAAGGATAAAGTTTTTGGTGATCGCCTTGAGGGATTCCATTGAAATTTACGCTTGGGCTCCCAAGCCTTATCACAAGTTTATGGCTTTTAAGGTGAGTGTTCGCCACTTCAATATATGTCCAAGGATGGAAAACAAAGTTATTCGTGGGAATAATAATAATAATTTGTTTTCTCTTAAAGTTTAAACTAAAAGTACTTTTTTATGCGACCACCATATTAACTTTTCTTTTCCTCCCTCTCTCCGAACAGAGTTTCGGCGACCTTCCGCAACGACCTCAGTTAGTAGACTTGACTGTGGAGGAAGGGTCTCGCCTGAAAGTCATCTATGGGTCCAGTCAAGGATTCCACGCCATAGACGTAGACTCGGGCCAAGTTTATGAGATCTATGTCCCCAAACATGTGAGAAGCAGAGATCGATATGTAATGTTTTCTTAATTACAGTAGTAGGACTCGTTCTTTCAATATTTCATAATGAGTATTATATTGCTTTTTGCCTTATGATTCCCAATATAGTGACGTTCTTATTGAATCTATTATTTTTTTATTTTTCCCCCACAGATTCAAAGTCCGATTACTCCGCACACTATTGTAACTCTACCAAACAGCAATGGATTACAGTTATTAATATGCTATGATAATGAAGGTGTTTATGTGAATACGTATGGCAAGGTACGTAAATAGTTAAAAAAAAAGTCCTATAAATACCTGGTTTACGTTATTTACGTTTGCAAAGAATGCGGAGGTACAAAATTGAATCAGTATCGTATAGAAAACTGGTAGTGTAAAAGACTATTGAAGTCACTAATAAGTGCTAATTTTCTAATTTGGCGACAGTGTCTGGAATACAGATTAATGCACATATTTCTTCTCTTAGCTAGACTGCGTGAGATGAAGTATGAAATACTTTATACAGAAAAGTGTGGTGTGTTTGAGTATACCTAAAGTTTAACACTGGACTAACGGCCGCCTCGCAGATGCAATGGTAGGATAGAGTTTTGACGTGAAACGCGTAAGAAATAGTCCAGAGTGATAAGTACGTTGGCTGGTGTGTGTGTGTTTAAATATGTATTAATGGCTTGATCCCTCGCGCGGACTTCAGAGTTTAGTCGTTTCCTCGGGTTCTACTTTAAGCTGTAGGTCCCGTTGCTGTATGAGCAAGGTGCTGCTGAAATTGGTAAAACACTCGAGGAAACGGACTGTCCTATTGTGACCTCGGTTGGTTCTGAAAAGCAATAAATAGCTGGGTCCTGGCTTTGTATGTTATAAATAAGTGTTCTTGTGATGCAGATTACCAAAAACATGATGTTGCAATGGGGCGAAATGCCGACATCGGTGGCGTACATCGGGACCGGCCAGATTATGGGGTGGGGAAACAAGGCCATCGAGATCCGGTCGGTGGAGACGGGCCATTTGGATGGCGTATTCATGCACAAAAAGGCTCAAAAGCTGAAATTTCTTTGCGAACGTAATGACAAAGTAAGTAATCATTTTATAACTCGTGGGTATATATTTGATTTGCTAATACGAGTATAGCTATTAATGGGTATAGAATTAATTTGTAGTTAAGTGATACATTTAATGATACATTTATTATTATTATTATTATTTAATAATACTTTTATACCAGGTCTTCTTTTCGTCTGCCAAAGGGGGTTCCTCGTGCCAAATCTACTTTATGACCCTAAACAAACCGGGTATGGCGAACTGGTAGAGGGGAGATCCCTTAGAATGACCCTAAGATCACCCTCAACCCCTTGTTTTCCCCCCTGTATCCCCATTGTTTGGATATTAATAGGGAGGGTAGGAGAATTCGGATGGGTGCCGTCAAATTGGGTTCTGTTTACGGAAAATTCATCATTACACTCGCGAGAAATGGGACATGCCACTGTTTCGCGTTTTCAAAAAATTAACATAAATATTATCATTACGATTATTACTATCACCACTGTTATTATAATGATCATTATAATTATCTACGTCAGATCTAGAAGTGCAAAGAGCGTGTCCCAATTTCTTAATAATATATTTTATTTAAAAAATTAATTTTAGTACTTATTTTGCTCAATGCAATCCATTGTAAAAGGAATTTTTTTTTTTTCCCCCCTTAGAAAGGTCAATTTTTGAGAGCTGAACACCCAAATTTCTTGAGGGGGGGAAAAAGTAGGTATTGTTGCGTTAATTTTTACCATTTCAGTTCTTTCCATTGAGTTCATTTGAGGAAATCAGATTGTTTGTCTCTAATTAAAAAGCGAGTAACTTGGAAGTAATTTAAAGGAAAAAATGTCCCTTACTAATAATTTTATTTCAATGGGAGAGAATTTTCACTGGCCAATTTTTTTTTTTATTATTTTAAATAATGCAGAAACATTTCGTTAACTTAATTTGAAAAAAAAAATTTCTTCCCCAGAGCTGTTATCAATTTATTATATTCTGGTCAGCGGTGGAACAGTTTAATTTCCTTTCGTGATAAGAAATAACGTTCTGAAAAACCTTATCCTTCGGTGTTTATTTTGTCAGTTAGTTTATTATTATTATTATTATTATCATCATCATATCATTATCATTATCATTATCATTATTAATTTAGTTCATATTAATTCCGTGCAATGTTTAGGTCTGTTTATTTTTTCTTAAAATAGTGAAGTGAAACCCAGAACACTTTTCATTCGTTTGCTTCTTATTTCAGTCTCGACTTTTCTGTAGGAAAACCGGGGCGGGGGGTTTATGATCAAAATGGCAGTATATAAATATCGCGTTCTTCGTAAAAGCAGTTGCGTTGCTATCAAAATATCAGACGAGCTTTAGGAAGCTTCATTTCACCGTTCTTTACAAATTTCCTTTTTAAGTTTAAACCCTTTTTAAGTCGAGCGTACGTTTAATATTAATTACGACCATTTTCATTAACTTCGGTTTATACTCGTCCCACGGTGACTACTCATGATATAAACATTTTACAATTATAATTAGAAGTTACTTCATTCGGTGCTATTTATTGTTCCGTTAGTTTTGATTATTTTAGGTTACTTCTGAATTTTCAATAGCAGTTATCATTATTATTATTATCATCATCATCATCATCATCATCATCATTATTGTCATTATTATTATTATTATTATCATCCCAAATCCACCCTGACCGCAACTTTTTATTACGCATGCGTAAGATTTTTGACGCGTGACCCGCGATTGTAATCGTACGGCAATCTTTTTTTTCTTTTCTTTTGTTAACTTTATTTATAGAATCGAGAGAGAGATTAAGGCGTGAGTTGACGATGATTTGATATTGAAATTTCACTACAGTTACGTAGACTATATAATTTTGATGATTAAAAAACTGGGTTGATTTAAGAATTTTTTTTACAATAACCTGATAATATATATATATATATATATATATATATATATATATATATACACACACACACATACACACATTCAACTGCAAAGAACACGCAGTATAAATAACGTAAAGAACGACGCTTGTATAGGAGATATTCCGCGCAAGACGAGAGAGAACGAAACAAATGAAAAACCGGGTGGTTACCTCATTTTTTCATTTGTTTCGTTCTCTCTCTCTCGTCTTGCGCGGAATATCTCCTATACAAGCGTCGTTCTTTACGATATATATATATATAATATATATATATATCATCCGTTTTACTATTTTTATTCAGTATATTTGATCTCTTTTATATTTCGGGAATTCTTCCTTAATCGCATTATACAATAAAAAAGAAAATTATCTTTTTAGACAGTAGGAACTGTAGTACTTCGTATTTATATACTTTTTAAAACGTACAGTTCAGTTGGTCTTTGTATCAATAGCCCCTAAATCCCCTTTTTTATACTCATAAATAATGTAATGTATAACTTTTTTTTAATTTTTTTTATTTGTAAAATTATTTACATTTACATTTTGTTACTACCAATCATGGTTTTTCCAACCTTTGTGCAGTCTTAGAAAGGTAATTTTTTTATATGAATTTATATAAATATATATATATAAATATATCTATTGAATTAACCTTAATTAAATTGTATAATGTATATATTTTAAGTAAGATTTATACAGATCAAAATAAAGGCATTCATGTTCCATGTTTCAAAAAAGAATAAGAAATAAGTTCTTTCAGTTTTATGCACACAGATTTCGAATAAAAATTCTATAGGAATTGAGGCTGTAATTTTCCTCACTTTGGTAGTAGTAGTAGTTTACTTCTGACATAATTTGACAAAACCCAATTTCCCCACAAAACTACCAACAAACCTTGTTGGTTAAAGTAGGCTAATTGAATGTGTCGAATGCACTTTTCTTTGAATTTGGATGTGGTTAAATTCTACAAAAGGCATTCAGCGTCTCGTAAACATTCGTAGCGATAGTGGGTGGAGCTTACTGTCACTTATTAGTTGTGAGCAAGAGAATATTAGTGATGATGGAAATGCATACTTGTCAAGTAAACTATATAACTTTTTTCTTTTCTTTTTTAATAGCCAATAATCAGTTGTTAGAGAGAAATTTGTAGTAATGTTACTTACTATCTAATATGAAATTAGTAATTTATGGCCCTCTCCCGGACTTAGCTCACGACCACCCGATGAGCAGCCCAGTGTCGTAACCACCAGGCTAACCGGAGTACCCATTTATCTATCAACTTTTTTCTTTGTGTGTGTGTATATATATATACTTATATGTGTGTGGAAGTGACAGGGAAATGGATCTACAACTTCCTCAGAGAACGTCAGAAAGTTGTTAAAATCTGAGGAATATCATCATCAGAATCGGAAGTACGTCGCTTAGTACTTCAAGGAACAGTATTAACCTCCACTCTTATTCATTATCGTAGCAGACATAGACACGAAGTAACCAACAACAGTATAGTAATATCCTTTGCTGATAATACAAAGGTCCGCAAAAATATTAGAAATGCAAATGATGTGGAAACTTTGCAGACGGGCACAAACAACATACAAATGGTCAAGCAGTGATATAGTCGAGACCACCATGACCGAAACCGTGACCATATGCAATTTCTCCATGCTCACTGCTCTAATGGGGGTGATACGCGCCATACGGCGTATTCCCACCTTAAAATTTCAGGAATGCCGTATAGTTTTAGCTAAAAGCACAACCCTGATCATATACCACTGCAACGATTTTAGATTCATTTCCCATTGTTGAATCGTCATAAAACACTATTTGATTCAGCGTCATATGCTTAGTGATGCAAATGACTTCAGAACAATAGGTCAAATATCTTTCCCTCAGATCACCAAAAGGTCAAAATTTCAATGTTGCAGCGCTATGGTCAAGAAAAAAATTACTATTACAGCACTACAAGACTTCATATGTTTTTAACGAAATGTGAAATACAATGAGCGTAAATGACAAATAAGATCCGTAAATATTAATCAGTGTTTGTGAAATTTTCCAAATTATTATTTTGCGGCGCCATTATAATGACGTCAGAAGAAGAAACGAAAGGTTTTTCGCTGAAAGCCCTTACGGTAAACCGTTTAACACGAGTTCTGTGTGCGAAGGTGGTGGTTATACGTTTTGCTGTTGTGAAATTTTCTGTAGACGAGGATGCAGCCTTTAAGTTTCGTGATCACGGGATTTTGTTAAGTGAATTTTTGTACCCAAAAAAGGAGGATAAAGGAAATTCCTGTTGTCATTTGTGTAATTACGAAAAAAGTAAAAAGCCTTTCCGTTCAAGTTATAGAAAACAAACGTAGAATTAGAAATTTTTTAAATTTTTAGCAATGTTTTTACTAATACGTGGCTTAAAAGATGAAAGGGGGGGTCTTTTTGGTTTGGCGGACTGCTACAGATTTTTATGAAACTTAGCATATCAATTAGTTTGCTATCTTGAGTCAACTGTACGTCCTTGACGATTGGTTAGGTTAAGTCGTGATATTTTTGTTAGTTTACTAACAAAAATATCATGACAACGTAACCAATCGTCAAGGGCGTACAGTTGACCGAATATAGTAAGTAAAGTTTAGCTTTGCTAACAGGTAAGTTACCTGATGGAGGTTAGGTTAGGTTTAGTTTAACTCATAAATTATGCATTCATGGGATTCATCTTTATATCAGAAACGCATTTCTGGTAGTCTGAGGTTGCGCAAATGCCGTGAAACTGAAATCATGCATAACGTCTTATCTATCAGAAATGCGCGTCTCATAAAAGAAACTAATCTATGAATGCATAATTTATGGAACTTGAACAGTTTGGAGTTATTCTAAACAATTTTCAAAGATTCGGAAGAAGTTAAGTGACGGTTGCAAAATGTACTTATAATTTATTCACAAATTCATAGTTTGTGACATTTTTTCAGCAGTTAACTACCTACTTAAAACAAGGTAAGTGATCTCGAGTCTTACATCACTGGTCAGAAAAAAAACATGAATTTGAACACCGAAAGTTTTCAACTCCTAGGGTAGAAAAATATGATCGAAGAGCTAAATCAAGCAAAGTAATATGCCCAGAATAAGCAGGAAATTCAAAGAAACAAAAATGCAAGAGAATAAGAGTTTAAATGACCGACGAGATTAATTTTGTGACAAAATCCGATAACGATAAACAAGGCAAAGAGGAAAGAAGGGACTAAGAAGTAATGATTTCCTTGCTGAAAATACTGATCATACCAAACTGGAATAGTGCCCAGTCTTGACGTCCCCATATAAAAGACGAAATACAAAAAAAAATTTACAACGGAGATCATTGATTGCAAAGCACTCAATTACTGGGAAATACTACCGGTATGTATATTAAATTTATATTCGCTAGAAAGAAGAAAACTAAAAACATGAAATTGTCTTCATGTTGAAAATAAAAGGTACCGGAACGCCGTTCCGTCACGTTCAGCCAGGGATATATTATATATATATGTCACTAGACACGGAAGAAATACCGGGCATCCTGAAGAGCGCAAACATAATCCCAACATATAACCAACACGGGTTTCGGTCAGGCAGATCATGCCTATCACAACTAATGGAACACTACAATAACATTATTGATTCACTTGAAAGTAATGAAAGCTATGATGTACTATACACAGACTTTGCTAAAGCGTTCGACAAGTGTGATCACGGAATCATAATACATAAACTGAAATATATGGGAATAACAGGAAAAGTAGGGAAATGGATATATAATTTCCTTAGTGAACGGCGGCAAGTCGTTACACTACAACAAATATCTTCAGAATCAGAGGTCCTCAGCTCAGTACCACAAGGAACAGTATTAGCTCCACTATTCATAATCATGCTAACTGACATAGATGAGGACGTTACCAGAGACAGCACAGTAACATCCTTTGCGGATGACACAAAGATCAGTAGAAAAATAAGAAACCCAGAAGACGTAGGATCTCTACAAACCGACATAAACAGAATCTACAAGTGGACGGAAGACAACAATATGAAGTTTAACACTGAGAAATTTCAGCTATTACGGTACGGAAAAAGAGAGGACCTAAAATCCATGGAATATTATACCCAAAATGGACAGGAAATTCAGAGAAATTCCAGAGCAAAAGATTTAGGGGTTGTAATGACAGATGATGCGAAATTTGAAACACAAAATAAGATAGCAGTAAACAGAGCAAAGAGAATAACGGTCAGATATTGAGAACCTTTAAACGAAGGGATAGGAATGTAATGATTCCTCTACTGAAAACCTTGATAATACCCAAATTGGAATACTGCTCGGTCCTAACATCCCCATATCAAAAAGAAGACATTAGACAGCTGGAAGGGATCCAGAGAAGCTTCACAGCCAAGATCAAGGGGTGCAAAGAACTAAATTACTGGGAAAGGTTACGAGAACTAGACCTATATTTACTGGAAAGGAGAAGAGATAGATACATCATTATTTACACTTGGAAAATAATGGAGAAACTAGTCCCTAATCTTACTTTGAACCCTATAACTCCCCAAACAACGGTGGAAAGTAGAAACGGTAGACTGTCGTATTCCCAAATTGAAGGCGAGACAGGGAACATCCTTAACCCTGAAAGAAAATAGTTTTGTAGTGAGAGGACCAAAACTGTTTAATCAGTTGCCCAAAGACATAAGAAATACGAAGGGAGTTGCAGTGGACATCTTCAAAACAAGACTAGACTCCTGGCTCAGAACAATCCCCGATGAGCCGGGCGTACTTGGCTATGTGAGGTGGAGAGCGCAAGAATCCAACTCACTACTTCACCAGGCCAACTCGAGAGGAGGGACGACAAGCTTGACCTTCACGAAATGAGAAATCATCGCGCGAAACCTTGGTAAGGTAAGGTAATGAAATAAATAAATAAATACACATATGACCAACAAGCTTTTTTACGAGCAGAACTTCTTATTTTGGCTATAACAATAATTGATTCTCAAAGGCGAGTGATTGGCTGCATTAAATTTCCGCACTGTCTGCGTCTTGAGATTGGTTGATTTAATCATGGAAATTTCCCAAATGTTTGGGAAAAGTACTTTGTACTTTACATATATCGGTAAAAATATACGTTGGTTAAAATACAATATTTTATCTTAAAATATACTTAAGTTAGAGTAAAAGTATTTTAAAATAATTGTACTTTTTAGGAAGTGGATCCTGAAAAATGTTACTCGAGTACAGTTACTTCACTACTGCACACCTCTAATTACAACTGAAGGCTCTTATTACTTGTTAAATTATATAACTTTTTCTAAAGTAATTTTCTGGAGATATTACCCATCTTTATTAATTGTGATGCTATCTATAGTCCAGATATGAGAGTTAGTGTATTTGAGACTAAACAGGCCATAAAATGTTTAGATTGTAACAAATCATGTGGTATTGATGGTATTTCTGTTGAGCACCTGAAATTTAGTAGTGACGGATTAGTGCCTCTGTTAGCTTTGTGCTTTACAGGTTTACTGATACATGGTTTTTTGCCGGATACAATGGTATCCGTTGTTTTGGTGCCAGTACTAAAATATAAAAAGAGTAAAATCAACAGTAAAGATGACTATAGGCCAATAGCCTTGGCCAGTATAATGTCTAAGGTATTTGAATATATATTCATTAATAGACTTGAATGTTACCTGTATACTAGTGATAACCAATTTGGTTTCAAAAAGAAACACAGTACTGATATGTGTGTGTATGCCTTGAAGGAAATGGTCCGTAAATACCAAACTCTAGATGCTAATATATTTTTGTTTCCTGGATGCCTCTAAGACATTTGATCGTGTTAATCATGACAAATTATTTATTCATGAAACTTGTAAATCGTAATGCACCTGGTTACTTGATCCGTATTTTAATATTCTGTTATAATCACCAGACAATGATTGTAAGATGGGGGTGGGGTTAATTCAGAGCCATTCTCTGTGACCAATGGCGTCAGGCAGGGAGGGATATTATCCCCCTACTTATTCAATGTGTATATGGATAATCTTTCTGTTGTGCTGAATACCTGTAAAATAGGTTGCTATATTGGTACAATGATTGTTAATCATCTGATGTATACAGATGATCCAGTTCTTATTTCTCCATCTGTAAAAGGGCTCAGCACACTTTCGAAAGTATGGGAAGGATAAAAACATAAAATATAATCCTGCTAAAAGTCATGTTATGATTATGAGGATCAATGCCTACAAATATATAAAATTTCCTGAATTTCAATTGAATGATATGGTGATGTCAGAAGTAACTCAGACTAAGTATCTTGGCTACATACTGATAGTCTTTCAGATGACTGTGATATTCTAAGGCAATGTAGACAATTACATGCTCAGGGAAATACTTTAGTTAAAAAATTTCATGTGTGTACATTAGATGTTAAGTTGATTTTGTTCAAAACTTTTTGTGCTCCAATGTATACAGCTCATTTGTGGTGGAACTACAGGATATATAATTTGAGAAAATTATATGTTGCATATAATAATATTTTTAGGAGTTTATTAAGAACTCCAAGATTTATAAATGGTGCTCCTTCTAGTGCCAGTATGCTGTTTGTAGTCAATAAGGTGCCTAACTGTGCTAGTGTCATTCGCAATTTTGTATTTAGATTTATCACTAGGCTTGGTGAGTCATTCAATAAGATAATAGAAGCCATGGCAAGTGGACTGCTCTGCGATATATATTTTATAAATCTCAACTCTGGAAGCATTGGCATAGACAACTGTATGTTCATTATGGACAGTGATTCACTGGCCTACTTAGTCAGTGCTCCAGACAACTATCTCTTAATCTTCTATGGACCACTTGTATAATGTTTGTACCTGTTGAGTCTGAAATAAAGTGTGTGTTTGTTTGACAAGTTCATCCAGTCATCCTGACTAGAGGATTCATATTAAAGTTAAGAACCATGAGGTTAAAATTAAATATTTGTAAGAAATTAACAACGTAGCCCCGGGTTTGACAAATTCTACGACTTAGTAGAAAGTCATAAGTGGTATCAATGGACAGGAAATTGAATGAGGAAAACTATATTACTGGAACTTAGGAAGAAATAGGTAGTTTAGAAAACGGTGAAAACTACGAATTTTTAAAACCCCACTTAAACCTGAGTAATTATCAAAATGATACATTCAGTAACATAAGGTAAGACTAAATGCTCGTCAGCCAGACTCCGTACTGAGCGGACGCATTTCCTGAGCTCTCTGATATTGCTTTTACTTTTGGATATTGCCAATAACTTTACTTTTGGAAAGTTCTGAATTTTATATACTTGCGTTTATATTCACATTGTTATAGTTAAGTAATTGAATATTAGTGGTTTTTAGCGATTTAGAAGTTTTCGTAGCGTGCCGGCTTAATTTAACTTAAACTTGTGACGGTTATAAACTAATTTAACTTGCGCGATGCCGTCGCAGAAAGCGTCGTGTGTTAAGTGGAGTAAATCGGTGGTATACGAATTTTAAGGATTATAACGGCGGTCCTATGGCGATTACGGAGAGATCGGTTTGTTTCTTTTGCGATTTAAGGGAGGAAGTAGTTGACATAAAACGTAGTGTACGTGAGGTAACGGAAAGACTTGCAACGCTTGATGCGGGCAGGGGTAGGGCTACAGTTGATGAAAGCCGAACCAATACTAACGTTGAAGACGTTAGTAATTTGAAGGGTGAGGTGCGTAACCTAGTTTCCAGTTTAAGTAGCTTATCGGGAAGGTTGGATAGAGTTGAGGAAAGGGTTAAGGTTGGTCCGAGATTAGTAGATGGGGAGGGATTTAGAGAAATTAAGGGTGGAGTTAGGCCACGTACGTTAGGTGATAGGAATCCCCTCCTTATCGAGGTTTCGAGCTCTTTCGCCCATTTGGATAGGGACGTGAACGAGGGGGAAACTATTTTAATTGGAGACTCTTTAGTGCGCCATATGGATAAAGAGTTCGTTGAACGGCATCCAACCAAGAGGAGGAGGGTCTGTCTCCCAGGGGCCAAGGTTGACAGAGTTAGAGACGAAGTGGATTGGATTGATGTTGCCTCCCGTCACTCGTTGTTGGTGACGATGGTAGGGGGCAACGACTCGTATAGGCCCGATACGAGTGTGCCTGACCTTTTGGAGAGATATAGTGGGTTAATTAGGTCCCTAAAGGCGAGGTCAGATAGGTCTTTAGTTTTAGGTATTACCCTAGGCACGGTTTGGGTCTCAGGATTACGTCAAAAACGATATTTTTTAATACTAAATTAGAAGAGATTTGTGCTGAGGAAAATGTACCCTTCGTAAAGTTGTGGTCAGAATTCAGTGATCCTAGCCTTTTTATGAAAGGTGGGGTGCATTTTAATGAAATAGGTACTGCTAGGCTAGATAGGTTAATTGACGAAAACGTTCGAAAGCTGTATAGGTCGAAGCCTTCTTTAAACGTTGTGGGTCCAGGAAACGCGGGCTGACGTGAAAAATAGTTTAAAACGTCGACTCGTGGTAAAAAAAATAACTTAAACGCCTTTTATTGTAACGCGCGTAGTATTAGAAATAAATTAAACGAATTTAAGGCGAAAATTTATTCCGGCAGCTACGATATAGTTGCTATCACTGAAACGTAGTTAAATACCGTGACTCGGGACTTGTTGGGGGAACTTGATATACCGGGTTTTAAACTCTTTACTAATGATAGGTTACATAGGATTGGTGGCGGCGTTTTGCTGTACATTCGTAATTCCCTTAGGGCTATCGAGGTTAAAATAGATTTTCCGGCAGCAATTAATGCGATATGCATTGAAGTTAGGGCGCCTAGTATTAGTTTTAATTTTGTTGTTGTTTATAGACCCCCGTTTAACCCCTCGATACCGATACTAGATTTTACTCGCTTCTTCGTAACTTTATTAATAATCGGACTAGTTTAATTGTCGGAGACTTTAACTGCCCTAATATTAATTACGAGACTTTTACTGGTAATAAGGAGGGTTTGAGATTGAGTTCGGTTACCGAACCAACGCGCGGTGATGACGAACGGCGAAAATATAGTCGAAAGTTTGGAAGTAGGCGAGAGTTTAGGATGTTGTGATCATCAAATTCTTAGGTTTAAGTTATTGATAGACAATACTAAGGATAGTAACGTAATAGAAGTCTTTGATTTTCGTAGGGCCAATTTTGATAGTTTTGCGTACAGGATGAGAGTAGTGGACTGGGATAACTTATTTCTGGGTAATGACGCAAATTTGCATTGGGAGGCGTTAAAGATAGTTTCTTGAATATCGAAAGGGAGTGTATTCCCCGTAGGCCCAAGCGCGCTAGAAATCATGGTAGGCTGAAGTGGTGGACTAGGGAAATAGGCGAGTTCATAAACGAGCGTAACAGAGGGTATAGACTTAATAAGCGCAATGGCACGGTAGCTAACGTTAATAGATATATCGAGCTTCGACGTTAGGTTAAAAGATCAGTTTGGAATGCTAAGCGTAATTTAAAGATACTTATAGCTGCGGATAGTAAACATAACCCAAAAAGTTTTTTGATTAGGTGAATAATCGTAAGCCCATAAAAGATAATATAGGCCCTCTCGTGGACGCTAATGGCGCTTTGGCTTCCGACGCTCAGGCGATGGCAGGTATTTTTAATAACTTTTTTGCGACAGTTTTTACCGTAGAAGACGTCAATAATGTCTCCGATGTAGTAGCGAGACTACTTTGGATGAAATAACTGTTTACGAGGGTGAGATTGGGAATTATATCGATAGGCTAAAAGTTAGAAGGCTCCAGGCCCTGACGAGTTGTATTCTAGACATTTGAAAGACGTTATTGTGGGACCCTTAACGAAGATTTTTAATCAGTCACTCGAAACGGGGATTATTCCTGAAGACTTCAAATTAGCTAACGTCACGCCCATTTTTAAAAAAGGCGACCGCACAGTAGCTAGCAATTATAGGCCCTGTCGTGAATATTGCTTATGATCACTATGTTTATATATATATGTATATATTACTGTATGTAAATATGTTTTCTGTACTTTCAGATATGTGAATTACTGTTTAATAGAGCCTAGTTAATAAAAGGTTTTTCATTTCAATCTATTAAACAGTTTCTAAGATCATTACTTTGCATTATCTCTTATCTGCCGTATCATGGATAGTAGGTTCTTCAAACCTGATAAATTTGATGTGTCTCCCGATTCAAGTGGTGCTGACAGACAATGGGAACACTGGCTCAGAACATTTGAGAATTTCATCGGTGTTATCTCTATTCCTTCGACTACAGCTGATGGGGGAGCAGGCTCTCAAACTGTTAGTTCTCATCAGATGCTTACTCTCTTAATCAACTATATTAGTACACCTGTTTATACATTCATATCTGAATGTTCTACCTACGAAGACGCTATTACTCTACTGAAATCAATATATATCTTAAACCTAAGAATGAAATCTATGCACGCCACATCTTGTCTACTAGACGTCAGGAACCACATGAATCCATCGATCAGTATGTTCATGTACTGAAACAACTTGGTAAGGACTGTTCCTTCGCAGCCATGAAAGCTGAACATGCTCGAGACAGCTACATACGCGATGCATTCATCAATGGGCTTCAGTCCAGCTGTATACGCCAGCGCCTACTAGAAAACAAATCGCTTGATTTCAAAACTGCTTATGATCAGGCGCTCTCGTTGGAAGCAGCTCAAAAACAGTGAGAACTATAATCGCATTGTGACTACTGCAGCTGTTGTGAGACATGAAACTGAGAAACCCGACCATGACCACGCCGCACAGTGCCACAAATGGGTTAAAAAACGGTCAAAAACCAAAAATAACAAATTTAAGTAAATTCTATTAAAACCATTTCCACGTCAAAATAAAACACTTCTACTTACTGATTTAAGTATTTGAAATTTTATTCTCTTACATTAAGGCAAGAAAAATCTACGAAATAATATACATTGTCTTAAAATATCTTGGAGGGGACAAAATATGTTTGTTCTAACAACTTACTTGAAGTTACTATATCAAAAAATTGTCTATAGTTTCATGTTCTGCTTAGTTCTATTGAAAGAATAAACAGTTTAGAACATTTTCATGCATATTTTTTTATTGAAAACTAAAAAGATAGCATTAATTAAAAAAACTATGGCAATATCATAGATTACAGATTAAATTGTTATCTAGAAAATGTGTAAAATTAGCACAACAAAAAATGGGGGATTTTGGGGAATGTAATTTTTGTGTTAAACATTAATGCAACCTTTAAGTAAATCAAAGAAACAAAACTTTTTTGCGACTATTTGCGACTGCGTGTTAGAACATGTTTTTCATGTATTAACTAACTAAGTCTGCAAGAAGAGTGATGCGTGATTCCAAGTTGACATTGCAAAATTTGAATCTTATTGTCGAAAAGCTGCTACGACTATTGTAAATTTATATCCATGGTATAAAATTCCTGCTTCAGTACACAAAGTACTTCTACATGGAGGTTTGGTGATGAAAAATCATCTATATCCAATTGGTTCTTATTCAGAAGAATGCCAAGAATGTCTACATAAAGTAATAAGAAATGTTCGTCTCCATCATTCCAGAAAAACATCTCGACTGAATACTATACAAGATCAAATTCATTATCTTTTAGTATCAAGCGATCCAGTCATTAGTACAGTTCGAAAAAAGAATAGAAACCCCAAATTGAGAGAGATGTCAGAAGAGGCACGTTCACTTTCAAAAGAGAGTGAAATATTGAGAGTTTAAATAGTTCTGATGAGGAAGATATGTTCTAAATATGAAGTTTTTGTAATTTTGTTTACACTATTTACACTTTTTTTCATATCAGTTGTCACACTTATTTTGGGGGAATTAATTTCATAAACTTTAAAAGGTATTACGATGTTTTTTATTTACCCCTTCTGATATAGTGGCAGGTTATCAAATAGTTTTAAACAATAGATGTGTATAGTGATTAAAATGAAACCATACTTATTTTAGTATGTCATTTGACAAAATCTGCAAAACATAGGCCTAATTAACAATTATCTGTTTAGTATATTTTTAGTAATTTGAGAAACTTAAGAAACTACAATAGGTCATAACCTATTGATTTGGAATATTATTATTATTTATAGAAAAATCACTCAATATGTCACCATTACATATATACAAAAGGTACTAAACATAATTTTTTATTAAAATAAATCATAATTAAACATTTCAACTACATAAAACTAAGTACAATTGAAAAAAATAATTTTGGCCGTTTTTTAACCCATTTGTGGCACTGTGCGCCGGTCTGGATTTTATACCTACTGCTGATGGTGTTGTGGCTGCTGCACCTACTTCCAAGTGCTACTTCTGTGGTTATAATAGACACCCTCGCAGTAAGTGTCCTGCAAAAGATGCTACTTGTAACAAGTGTTCAAAGAGTGGCCATTTTTCTCGTGTGTGCCGTTCATCTTCGAAATCATCTGTAACCTCTACTTCTCAGTCTGCTGCTTCATTTTTGTCTGCTATTATATCTGCTTCGCCGGGCTGTTTATCGAGGGCTGTCATGTGTGTGACCATAAACTGGGTAAAACTCAGAGCATTGGTTGACAATGGGAGCTCGGAGAGCTTTATCAATCATCAACTGGTTGTAGATAATGAATGGGCCAATTTTGCCATGTCATTATCTACTGCTAAAGTCGCAATGGCCACAACCTCACTCAGCAAAGAGGTGTTGGGTATTTGCACCGTCGATCTCATTGTGGATAGTCATCGTTATTCTAAAGTAACTGTGTTGAGCGATCTGTGCAGCGACGTTATACTGGGTCATGATATTCTTCAATCATTCTCTAGTGTGGAGATTCCATTTGGTGGAGACAAGCCACCTCTTTCGGTGTGTAGCCTGGCTGTCGCTACTGTCTCTCCGCCTTCTCTATTCTCAAATCTTACTGCTGATTGTCGTCCAACTGCTATCAAGAGCCGACGACATTCTTTTGATGATGAAAAATTTATCAATGCTGAGATCGAGCGACTCCTCGCTGCAGAAGTAATAGAGCCCAGTAACTCTCCATGGCGTGCTCAACCACTTATTGTGTCCAACGAGAATCACAGGAAGCGTCTAGTTGTGGATTATTCTCAGACGATTAACCATTTTACACAATTGGATGCTTATCCACTACCTAGAATCGACACCATGGTGGAGCAAGTATCTAAATATTCGGTATTCGGCACTTTAGATCTCTCCAGCGCGTATCATCAGATTGAAATAATGGACAGCGATAAACCATATACCGCTTTCGAAGCCAATCAGCGGTTTATATAAGTTTCGAAGAATTCCATTTGGCGTCACTAATGGAGTTGCTGTTTTCCAGCGTATTATGGACGAGGTTATCTCTAATGAGAATCTCCGTGACACTTTTGTTTATCTCGACAATGTCACTGTCTGTGGAATGAGTCAATCTCATCACGATTCCAATCTTAAGCTATTTATGGATGCGGTCAAGAAGTATAACTTGACCTTGAATGACAAAAAGTGCACGTTCTCGACATCCTCAATCAACCTCCTGGGATACCTTGTTCCACAAGGTACTATAAGACCGGATCCTGAGCGTATCAGGCTCTTAATGGACTTACCTGTGCCTCGAGATACTGCCTCGTTGCGGAGGGCGATGGGTATGTTTTCTCACTATTCTAACTGGATATCCAACTTCTCGGCCAAAATTCGTCCTTTGGTTGCGATTTCTGCCTTTCCACTATCAAAGGCAGCCGTCACTGTTTTCGAATCCCTGAATAAGGATATCTCTGATGCCGTCCTAACAATTTTCGATCCTGATGTGCCTTTCGTTGTTGAGACTGACGCTTCTGAATCTGCCATTGCGGCCACACTGTGTCAGTCAGGAAGGCCTGTTGCCTTCTTTTCTCGTACATTGTCCTCGTCGGAGCTTCGCCACTCATCTGTAGAGAAGGAGGCCTATGCAATTGTTGAGGCGCTTCGGAAATAGCGTCATTATCTTCTTGGTAGACATTTCCGATTGGTTACAGACCAGAGATCTGTTGCTTTCATGTTTGACAATCGACGAATCAGCAAAATTAAAAATGATAAAATTATGAGGTGGCGCGTTGAGTTGTCCTGCTATAATTATGACATTGTATATCACCCTGGATCTCAGAACATACCTGCTGATGCATTTTTCGAATCTTCTGTTCAGTCAACACATCTCGAGTCCTCACGCTTTACGAGAGCTGCATAACAATCTTGCCATCCAGGGGGTAACACGAATGTCTCATTTTGTCCGTTCTCGTAATTTACCCTACTCTATTGATGACATCAAAAGGACGATTTCTACATTTCAAGGATGTGCAGAGCTTAAGCCTGTATATATTAGAACTGACCCGTTTAAACTCATTGTTGAAAAAAGTGGTTAGAAATAACCGCATATATTTCCAAAGAAAATATAAACAAAATAAATAAAAATAAAAACCCTCGTTTCTAACCAACTAGTGAAGTTGGGTTTCCCTAATTAACCAAAAGAAGGGAAAAAAAAAGTTTCTGGGACAAAGAAAAACGGAGCTTTGCCCAGTCTTGAAAATTTTTGACCGCATGAAGCGGGCCCTTTTTTCTCAAAAAAAAATTAAAATGCTCGTGGTTACCCAAACCGGGAAACTGAGCCAACCTTCAAACCTAACAACCTTTAATTAAATCATATCCTTAATTAATAACCACTGCAATTAATCAAAACCCATGTTTAACTAAATAGAGGCCGATCAGAACTAGGTGCAAGTAAGTTAAAGAAAATAACTAAGGTAAGAGAAAAACTAGGTACCTAGACGAAACTCGAACCGGGCTACAACGGCCCTAACTCAATAATTAAATGGCTGTTATAGCCCCTATTAAAACCTAAAGGCAATATAGCCCTAACTTAACTTAAATAAAACCTTCTAAACCTTAAACCATTAAAACCAAAAACTTAAGGGCAATCCAGCCCTAGCCTAACTTAACCTGCAAAACCTAGGTCTGGGAAAGCCCCTACAAATAAATAACCTAGCAGTGTGTTAAACAATAACCTAAAACTTAACAACGAAAATTAAAAAAAAACTGGAAACTAAATGAAACTTATGAATCAGTTAGAAACTGAAAGGGTAACGTTCAACTGGCAACTTCATTTTTGGTAAGTCTAAATTAATTTTGATGAATTTAGCTTCACCATAGTTAGTAATCTGGCTGCTGACCAAATTTAACCTAAAAACCACTGCAACCTACAGTGAAAAAGTCTGTAGCTGTGTTGACAGTGTCTAAATAGGCCATTATTATTTCTATAATTACCGAGTCTATTTAAAGTAAACTTAACCTTAATACTACACCTAAATAAAAATAATATATCTCAAGCTAAACAATAAATTTTTCAAGACTCATCAAGGCTATCCAGCCGTTCGAGCGCTTGAATGTAGATTTTAAGGGGCCGATGCCTTCATCTTCCAGTAATCGTTATATTTTTACTGTTATTGACGAATATTCCCGCTTCTCTTTTGCCTTTCCTCTTGTCCTGACTTAACCAGTGAAACCATTATTCGTTGTCTTACTCAGTTATTCTCTGTTTTTGGCGTTTCGTCATACATTCATTCAGATCGAGGGACTTCCTTTCTTTCGGAGGAGCTCAACCATTTTCTTACCGAAAGGAACATTGCGACTAGTAGAACGACTGCGTACAATCCGCAAGGGAACGGCCAGACGGAGAGATACAACGGCATAATATGGAAGACGATTCAGTTTGCTCTTCGGTCTCGAAATATGCCAGTATCTGAGTGGGAGACTGTTCTGCCAGATGCTCTCCACTCTATTCGATCTCTGCTGTCTACGGCTACGAACTGCACTCCGCATGAACGTATGTTTGATTTCCAACGAAGATCAGCTACCGGACATTCTATACCGTCGTGGCTCACCACACCTGGACCGTGTCTGCTAAAGAAGCACGTTCGTAATAAATATGATCCACTTGTCGAAGAGGTCGAGCTGTTGGAGGCTAACCCTCAGTACGCGCACATTCGTCATGCTAGCGGCCGGGAATCGACCGTGTCTCTACGACATCTGGCTCCTGCTGGAAATTCTGCGAAGGGAACAATGCACGCTCACGGACATAACACTGCCATGGATGTGCATGCGACGAATGATGAGCCTGACGTGGATGGTGCGCTGGAATCTGACGTTCGCGTCGAACCCGATAGTCAAGATACATCGAATGTTCGTAATCATGATGATCAACAGGGTGGTTCATCGGATCACTCATCTGCTTCCGCTCCACGTCGTAGTGGTCGTGATCGCAAGCCACCTGCTCGATTTAACGATTATGTTGTTTAGAATTAAAAATGGGAAGAATGTCATGAATATTGCTTATGATCACTATGTTTATATATATGTATATATTACTGTATCTAAATATGTTTTCTGTACTTTCAGATATGTGAATTACTGTTTAATAGAGCCTAGTAAATAAAAGGTTTTTCATTTCAGGCCCATTAGCGTAACGTCAATTGTCGGTAAACTTCTGGAATCCGTAGTTAGGGATCGTATCATCGATCACTTAGAGAGTCGCGATTTGGTTAATAGTAGTCAGCATGCGTTTCGACGCCATAGATCTTGTTTAGCTAATTTGTTAGAATTTTATAACGAAATAGTGCGCGATTACGATAGCTCTGCCATAGAGCGGCTGACGTTATTTATTTAGATTTTAAAAAAAGCGTTCGATACAGTTCCGCATAGAAGATTAATTGCGAAGGTCAAAGCGCACGGTATACGCGGTCAGGTAGCTAACTGGTTAGAGGAATGGCTTCGTGCTAGGAGACAGAGGGTCGTTGTTAATGGTAGTGAATCGGGGTGGTTGGATGTAGGTAGCGGTGTCCCACAGGGTTCAGTGTTAGGCCCATTGCTATTCGTAATTTACATTAAAGACATAGATGTAGGATTGACTAGTAACGTGTCAAAATTTCAGGACGATACTAAAATAGGCGGTAAGGTTGTTAACGAGGACGATAGAAATAGGCTCCAAGACGATGTAAATAGGATTATGGAGTGGACGGATAAGTGGCAGGTGCAATTTAACGTAGACAAATGTAAAGTTTTGCATATAGGTTCTCGTAACAATAATTACACGTACACGATGGATGATAGAGAGTTAGCCAGCGTTGACGAGGAAGTAGATTTAGGCCTGGAGTCTTGGGCAAAAGCTAATAGGATGTTAGGCTTCATAGCGTGTAATTTCGAATTTAAATCGAAGAATATTAAATTGCCCCTTTACAAGTCTCTAGTCAGGGCTCATTTAGAATATGCCGTTCAGTATTGGTGCCCGTATTTGCGTGAGGATATTGATAGGTTAGAAAGGGTTCCACGTCGTGCCACGAAACTAATTCCGTCATTGCGCAATAAGCTTTATGAAGATAGGATTAAAGAGTTAGACTTGCATTCTCTCGAAACTAGGAGATTAAGGGGGGAAGCTTATTGAAGTTTTCAAAATCGTTAATAAAATCGATAACGTAAATTTTGATAAACTGTTCACTTTCGATAATAGCAATACTCGTAATAATGGATTTAAGTTGCGTGGCACTTTAAAAATATTAACGTTGTTTAAAATAAAAAAAACAATTAGCAACAGGAGCTCTGAGGGTGGTGGTTGAGGATGAGTCTGTTGACGATTAATGCCAGCTTGTGGTGCCAACAATAAAATTTAAAAAAAATTAGACTAACACGAACGTAGATGTAGCTCGTAGCGTAAACTAACCCACTTTTTGTTATACTTTACCTACCTTTTTTATTTTTATCCTCTCTTTACTTGCATGTCTGTAGTTTGCATGGTATGACAGTGAGTTAAGACTGTGTTTGTATAGTTTGTAATGCGTTCTTATTTTACTTCTTTTCATCTTTCACCCCTTTCCTATTCTCTTCGACTATTTTTCCGACTTGTCAGCAGTGGCCGGCGGATGATGATAGGGAGTCTTTCTTTCTCTTTCTCTGAATGAATTTTAACCCACGAATGATAGGTTTTGCTTCTTAATTAACCCTTTATTCTTCTCTTTTAACCCCCTACTCTTTCCTTTCTCTCGGGCTAACCTTAGAGTGGATCTTAGGGTCTTTGTTAACCTTAGCTTCTGTAGATCTGTAGATTTAACAAATATATATATTTGAAAACCAAAGTAATTCGATAATTACGGAACTAAATATAAATCTTTTAAAACATTCAAAATTCGACATTTCGTCCACTCGCTTTGTTGGTCCTCGGCTGAAGATTGATCACATAATTGGTTCGGATGTGAGTGTCACACAGAAATGAGAGAAATGGGGAGTGGAATGCAGTGACGATCTTGTCGCACATAATGTATATATTTGGCTGACATTACATTGCACTTCACTTGAAAAACATGAAGCCACTCGGGCCTATCGAGGTAATCCAAGTCATGAGCTACATTTTTAATAATAATAAAATCTTGCAAGATGTCACACTCAAGTCAGCCAGTCAATATACAACTATTTACTACCATCATAGTAGCCTATATAACTGAGCAAAGAATATACACTATATGTTAGAAAATCTAGAATAGGAAGAGCCATTGTCGTCCCAAGGCGATATGATGACTAAGCTGATTGATGCAGCATTGCTTGTATATATTAAGTTAAGGTGTATATATATATCCATCTCATAATTGTAAGGTTAGTGAAAAATTCACTTAATTTAGAGCTAGCATTTTTGGGCTCTTGTGGCATCATTGTTTGGGCACTTGTGGCATAATTTTTTTTGGGCGCTGCGCGTCCTTCCTACTCGTTTGTTGAATGCGGCACTTACAGGGCGTGGTCTTATAGAGAGCTCTCCTGCAATTCAGTTTGTTTAGATACAAGCAGGGGCGGATCCAGGAATTTAAGCAGAGGGGGGTCCAGTCTTGGTGGGGCTCGTTACTGATATGTCCTCGGCCGAGGACGCGCGAGCGAAGCGAGCGCCAGGGGGGGTGCCCGAGGGGAGGTGTCCCCGCCTCGGTAGGAAATTTTCATATTTGAAGATAGCTTTAGATGGATTTGAAGTATATTCCCGTTATCAAAATCCTGCTTGTTCACACACCCAGGCCAGGTCTGAAATGTCTCAGGATCGGACATAAACTTTTTTTCTTTATTCTTTTTAAGGAAATTAATTTTGTGGCAACCGGGATACATGTACCTTAAGCCATTTTAAGTCTTCAGGTCTTATTTTTCATATATAGGAGCAAACAAACGCAATCGAAAAATCGTTGGTCACCGTGAGCAGGGGGGGCCGGACCCCCTCGACCCCCCCCTGGATCCGCGCCAGACAAGATTGTTGCATCGTGCAATGGTGCAGGTTGTGTTGTTGTTGCAAGGTTTAGAAGGAAGACCATAAATAGTGCCCCTTTTGTTTTTTATCTTAATTTTATGCAACTGAGGCCTAAGGTTCGCCCACATCGAGTGAGCAACCCTGAGGTAGGACCTAATAGGACCTCCAAGTCCGTAAGGTTTTAGTCTAGCTTAACTTGGGCTGTAGGTTAAACTGGCCCTTCAGAGCTTGGCCGTTCACGGCTCAGCTGGGATTCTGAACCCAAATAAAAAAAAATAATAACACTATATACAATCTACAAACCATCTCTTTCACTCATGAAAGTGTCTAAATTTTTCTTAAAATTAACTAATGAGCTACTGTTTACCACATCATATGGCAAGTCACTCCAAAAATCTACTACTCTATGAGTGAAAAAGTATTTTCATAGATAAAGTCTACAAGTCTGTTTTCTAATTTTCTTATTATGCCCACGAGTTATCCCATCAGTATCAGTGAAAAAAAGTTACGTACATCTAAATTGTCAAAACCTGAAAACATTTTGAACATCTGTTTCATATCTCTCCTCATACAACGTCTCTCAAAAAGATACCTAATTCCTTTAATCTATCCCTATATTCCAATCTTCTTAGTTTTCGCGGTTGGTGTTGGTGGCATCACTGCAGTCAAAGTGGCCAGTTGGTCGAACGAGGGACGTGAAACAAAACAACCAACCAATATATTGAATTAGGTAGTGTGTTGGCTGGGTTTATGTCATGTCTTTAAATATTTTGTCTTATGGAGTTGAAAAAATTTAAATAAAATAAAAAAAAAGGCTGGTACTGAATTCGGTATTGTTTTTATGATAATGATTAGAGGTAAAGTTACTGAGTTCCTTGAAGAGTGCAACCTTATAAATGATAGCCAGCATGGCTTTCGAAATGGAAGGTCCTGTCTAACCAACTTCATTGAATTTTATGATGGAGTCTATTGCATTTGGACAATAAAGAGCCAGTAGATATAGTATACTTAGATTTTGCAAAGGCATTTGATACTGTTCCTCATGCAAGATTGTTGGTAAAAGTTAGAGCCCATGGTATACGAGGTCATATAGCTGATTGGATAGAAGAATGGCTGAGAAATAGAAAACAGAGTTCATCTAAATGGAAATAAGTCTACTTGGAGACCCGTATTGAGCGGAGTCCCACAGGGGTCTGTTCTGGGACCTCTGCTTTTTGTTTTCTATATAAATGATCTAGAGAAGGGCCTATCATGTAAAACCTCGAAATTTGCTGATGATACAAAATTAGGTCATAATGTTAAGTCAGTAACAGGAGCAATGACAATACAAAAAGACTTAGACAGAGTAACAGCCTGGGCAGATAAGTGGGAGATGAAATTTAATGTTGATAAGTGCAAGGTTATGCATATTGGGCCAAAAAATCTAGAATTTGAATACAATATGAATGGAATTTGGATTAAAAATGATGATAAAGAGAAAGACTTGGGTGTCACTGTGACAAATGAACTTAAACCCTTAAATCACTGTATGGTAATCAGAAATAAAGCAAATGCTAGACTCAATCTCATGCAGACACACATTGAATACAAATCACCCAATATTATAAAGCAACTATACATTTCATATGTGAGACCCCTCCTCGAATACTGCATTCAATTTAATAGTCCCTATTTGATACAAGATATTGAAAAACTGGAAAAAGTACAGAAATGAGCAACAAGAATGATCCCATCTCTAAGACAATTGACATATAAGGAAAGACTAGCGTATCTAAGCATGTTCTCATTAAAAAGGAGGAGGTTAAGGGGTGATATGATAGAGGTGTATAAAATGATAAAAGGGTTGGATAAGATAGATTTTGAGTCTCTCTTCATTGAAGATCACAATAATCAGATGAAGTCATAGTATGAAATTATTTGGTTATTATGTATTTTATCACACACAGTCATTTTACATACCAAAATACATTTTTCTAGTAGTATTTGATGTGATTTGTTCAAATATGACCTCCATTTCCATCGGAAATGAGATCCAACAAAGTTATAGTACTTTGAAGTTTGGCTCATTTTCAAGGGAAATGGAAGTCAAAATCTAAGCAAAACACATCAAATATTACTAGAAAAATGTATTTTGGTATTAATTAACCTAACCTAACCGTGGCTAACGAGCCTAACCTGGCTAAACGAGCCTAATCCTGGCTAAATGGGCCTAACCCTGGCTAAATGGGCCTAACCCTGGCTAAACGATCCTAACCCTGGCTAAATGGGCCTAGAGTATTACCTTATTATGGATTAGGTGGTGGATACAGACGAGAGCTCATTTAGCCAGGGTTAGGATCGTTTAGCCAGGGTTAGGCTCATTTAGCCAGGGTTAGGCTTGTTTAGCCAGGGTTAGGCTCGTTTAGCCAGGGTAAGGTTAGGTTAGGTTAGGTTAAGTTAATTAATACCAAAATACATTTTTCTAGTAATATTTGATGTGTTTTGCTTAGATTTTGACTTCCATTTCCCTTGAAAATGAGCCAAACTTCAAAGTACTATAACTTTGTTGGATCTCATTTCCGACGGAAATGGAGGTCATATTTGAACAAATCACATCAAATACTACTAGAAAAATATATTTTGGTGTGTAAAATGACTGAGTGTGATAAAATACATAATAACCAATTATTTAAGCCAAGATGTAGAACAAATTTAAGAAAACAGTTTTATAAATAGAGTAATTAAGTTTTGGAACAGTCTGACAGAAGAAGTGGTGACCAGATACGCTTGATTCTTTCAAAAGAAGGTTGGATAGTTTGATGTCTGCAAGGGACATCTGGTGATGGTGTTTAAGCCCATTTTGGTAATTATTCGTTTTAGTGCTTTTCCTCCTTTCTGAACCAAAACACATTTTCCTGGTGTTTTGTGGTGTGATTTGTTCAAATCTGAACTTCGTTTCTTTGGGAAATGAGCCGTTTTTGAGAATTTTTAAAATTGAAAATTTCTCAAAAACGGCTTATTTCCCAAAGAAACGAAGTTCAGATTTGAGCAAATCACACCAAAAAACACCAGAAAAATATGTTTTGGTTCAGACCTAACCTAACCTAAACAAACCTAACCTAAACAGACCTAACCTAACCTAAACAGACCTAACCTAACCTAAACAGACCTAACCTAACCTAAACAGACCTAACCTAACCTAAACAGACCTAACCTAACCTAAACTGATTGGGTTTTGTTGCCAGACCGTAATATCCAGCTCTTCACGTCTTTCCAACAACGCTCAATATTTTGAATGTGAACGGTGTCTTCCACGAACCGCTGTGAATGGTTGACTGTCCGGTGAATGTAGCCTAGATTTCCAAGTTGAGAATACGCATGCCACTCGTCGGAATAGATTGTAGTCCCAGGCCTAATATGTTGCTGGATCAGGCGAACAAGAGTTGTTGCGTCTCTGAGGAACCGCAAACAACAGTAGTTTTTTGGAACTGTGTTCCAAGGTACCAAAAACCCAGGCAATCACAACCTCCGCAAACCATAATGAAAACCAGACTGAAAAAGCATTCTTGAATGAGTATGCATTATGAGAGATTCAAAATGTACGTCTCTGATTGGTCGGATAAGGTCACGTGAAACAAAAATCAGTTCTAATTGGTTATTTTGACCTATGTTTCCTAATTTTGCCACGAGATGTCTCCCCATAAAACTGGAGAGGATGACGATCGGTTACATTTTTACAGCGTTAAGAGCTAAACACTCGGTCAATGGCCTATAATGGCTGCTTTTTACGTCTAAATTTTTTTTTTTTCCATAAAAAATAATTATTACATTTCCTTGATTTTTATCAGTTTCCCTGAGGTTTCAAGGTGTCCTGAATATGAATTTATATGTTAAATTGTCATAGAATGTCTCCTTCTATCGAAAACGAACAAAGCATTAAAATGAATATTAACCCCCATTTTTTTTGCATGAATGGTACTAGTTTATTTCATATATATTATGTGCATTTGGGTGATAGATCCCACAGCTCAACACAGGTGTTGTGGGATGTAGGGAGGCAGCATCTTGGGTTAGGGGATACTCTCTGTCCTTACACACCCTATTTAAAGAGATTCCTCTGCCGAGCGGTACCCCCCATAGTACTGTGAGGTATTGAAAAACTCATGATCTTCACTTGCACCATAAACACCTTTAAATGGGAGACCCAAAATGGGTGCACACACATTTCTACATTACTGTACAGTCTTTACAGCCACACCTACACTTTTCCTCTTAAGTATATATACCGGTATTGTAATGTATATGGATGTAAATTGTGACTTGGTCCGCAATTGATATGGACTGTGACTTATTTTTGGTTGGCATGGTACTGGTATTGATGGGTACCATAATGAAATTGACTGGATTCTTTGGATCTGATATATTTGCATGTCAGTTATAAATAGATATAGTGTGTAACATATTTGTGGATAGTAGCCTATTATGACTTTGATCCTCTGGATCCAGAGATTCTATCTTTAGTTTTAAATTGATAATTAATTTGTTTTAAATTGATACTTAATTAGTTTTGTAAAAATTGGTTATTGCCAATGTATAGGCAATTTTTACATAGTGGAGCCACCTCGATGGGCTGAAGTGGCCCCTAGTGTGCCCACTATAAAAATTTCTTATGTTCTTATGTATTGTTCATCATATTTTAATTTTTTTACTGAAAATATAGGCTAGACCCAGCTAAGAGCTTACAGAATCTGAATCATGAATGAGAGTGTCAGTCATACGGTGGTTGCCGGTTGGTAGAGTTAGATTACTTATTTAAAAATTTCTGGTAAAACTTTCTATTCAAACAGTGTTCGGAGACAGATCTCATAGGGCCCTAATTATATAGGTAATTATTCATTTTTTGACCGAGTCTCTTTTTATAATGAGAGCAAACTTTTCTGGTCAATTTTGAGGTGTTCTGCACATATCTGCCATCCGTTTCCTGTGCAAATGCGTAGTTTTCGAGATATCATCATCTCGAAAACTTGGCATTCGCACAGGAAACAGATGGCAGATTCGTGTAAAACACCTCAAAATCGACCAGAAAAGTTTGCATTCATGCTAAACAACCTAACCTAACCTACCGTAACTTAACCTAACCTAACCAGTCACCTTATTTTGGAGGATATATTTCTGCAATTGCAGTAAGGAAGTGATGCAGAACTGTAGAATCGTCAGGATATTCTGCCAGGAACAAGTATCATGCAAAATATTTCTGGTAATGAGGGCGTCTGTTCCCAGTACGTAAAACCCACGATTTCACATCCTTCCACAAGCATTCAATGTTTTGCGTGTGGATGGTGTGGTCTTGGGGATCCACAAAATTTTGGATCACATTCGCTATTCTTGACATGGATAATTTTGGGTTCCCTATTCTTGACATGGAAACTTTTGGGTTTGCTATTCTTAACATGGAGAATTTTGGGTAATTTTTTACTATCAGTCCGGTCTCTGGAAACTGAAAATAAAGTTTATCATAAGATTCTTTACATTTTTTTAAACAACTTTTATTAAGTACAATATGAAGGCAAATGCCGATTAAAGCTATAAAATTAATGTTAAAAAATTATTTTTTTGAGTGATAAAATCGCGGATCATGTTTTTGGGAGTGATAAAATGGCTGATCCCACAAAGGTTAGGAAGGTACCGCTAACAAAATTAGCGGGTTTGACCTGAACTCATAAGATTTTAGTGTCACGATGGTGTTGGTTTGCAATGGTTGTAATTATTCATTGTTTAACTTAATGCAAATTTTTTTATGATGAAGAGGCTGCATTTAATTTTTATGTAGAACACGGTGTATTGCTAAAAGAATTTATTTGTCCTAAGAAAAACAAGGAAGGTATTGTTTGTGGTAATGAGTGTGTGTTCGATAAAAACAAAAGCATTTCGTTGCCATAGGTAAGAGTAGTACCTAAAATTAAATTAGTTTAGGTAGGTAGGTTAGGTTAGTATAGTTTTACGGTATATATAATATATACGTACAGTGAATATATACAGTGTTCGTTTTACTACATAAATATAAATGTGTATATATATACAGTATTCCCTCGAATATCGCGGGGGTTACGTTCCAGAACCCCCCGCGATAGGTGAAAATCCGCGAAGTAGAAACGATATGCTTATTACGTATTTTACGCCTTTATAAACCCTCCCCGCACTCTTATAAACCTTTCCCACGCTCTTATAAACACTTTCTACACTCGGAGTATGAAAGAGACTAACAGTATTTTAAAAAGAAAACATTTGTATATACAGTATTTTTTAATAATTTTACCAACATTAAAATTTCGTATGGGTACTCACCAGCGAAGATACTAAAACTTGAATGATGATGATGACGATGAATTAGCTGTGCAGTACTGAACGATGAAGGTGATGACGATGATGAGATGAATGTACTGCACAGCAAAGAAGAGCATTACATCTCTTCTAAATGAATAACACGTGGAAGCGAACTGAGCAAGGCGAGATGCTGAATGCTTCGGTAGGCTGCAGGTCGAGATGCGATGAACGCTAAGCCAATCAGCGCCCAGGATACTGAACAGCGTGCTCTGATTGGTCGCGTCTCATCCATCGGCCAATGGTGTGCCGTGTACGGTATCATATAGGCAAAGTAGCTCAAGCAGCACAAGCTTCGCTGGTTTTCCTATCTCGCGGTTCTTTGTCAACTCAATTAGAGTACGTATTTTATTTCGGCTAGAAAAAACCGCGATGCACCGAGTCCGCGAAATGTGAATCGCGATATGGCGAGGGACTACTGTATATATATCTTTTAGGTCATTCATGTTGGCTGTTTCTACAATTTCCATAATTTATATATCAATGGATTCATTTTTACATCGCGAATGTGCCCTAGATAGTCTCTACTGAAGGAATTACCCGCATTTTAGGGTATTTTTTCATACTTATATCCCAAAACAAACTTCGTGTCCTAACTTAGTTTTGGGCCAGTTCCCTCACTCGAGACTATCCAAATCGCATTCCTGGTGTAATAACGAATCCATTGATCTATAAATTATGGGAATTGAAGAGACCGGACTGATAGTAAAAAATTACTGAATTTTGAAAAAACCTGTGAAGCTATTGGTCTCTTTTGTCATATTACCCTGACTGTTAGTACCGAGGGTAAATCATGGGATCACCTAAAGAGCAGGGCCCCCAGCCTTCTTTAATTAACCTCATAAGGCTAACTAACGAAAATATCATGACTTAACCTAACCAATCATTAGGCCAACTGTATGCCCTTGATGATTGGTTAGGTTAAGTCATGATATTTTTGTTAGTTAGCCTTATAAGGCTAACTAACGAAGGCTGGGGGCCCTGATCTTCAGGTGATCCAAATCATTCAATCACCATCGCTATTCGTAACTTGTTGAATTTTGGGTTCGCTATTCTTAACATGTTTAATTTTGCGTTCGCTATTCTTAACATGAGGTAAATGGGTTTGCTATTCTTAACGTGATCCAAAATTTTCACTATGATTAATTTGCTTATGCGTGTAGCCCTATCTTCATCAAGGCCAACAAGGCGGATTAGGTCTTCAAAATCAAGTTCACAAGATTGACATGTCATGGTTCTAAAATGAAAATCACCAAACTAACGAGTAACAGAAAGAAGTAGGCAAAATCAAGAAAAAGTAGCCAAAAATAAACAAAGTAACCTATAGTTGAATGAAAATCTCCAAAAAAGGTAGCCAAAATAAACAAACAAATTAACCGAAATTTATATACATACATATTAGAAAGTAGAAAATATTTTTTTTATAAAAAAGTGCATTTTATACAAATTTGCTGAAGATAATATATATATTTTCTTATTCAGTTTTGATTGGTTATTCAATATATATTGCTGTTATAGCTGGGTATGACTGGGTCAAAAAATGAATAATAACCGCCTTTTAACCTAACCTGCCCTAATAGGATATCGTTGGTATTTTTAATAATTATTTTAGCTGTTTTGAAGAAAATTTAAGTAATTTTGATTTTTATTCTTTATATTTGTAAAATCAGGCATTCTTGATCATGTTTATGTATAAGGAAGGATGATGTTAGGCAAGTGATTCATACATTGAAGTCAAATAAAGCTGCTGCCCCTAAGAACATAAGAAATTTTTATAGTGGGCACACTAGGGGCCACTTCGGCCCATCGAGGTGGCTCTACTATGTAAAAATTGCCTGTACATTGGCAATAACTAATTAATTATCAATTTAAAACTAATTAGTTATCAATTTAAAACTAATTAATTATCAATTTAAAACTATAATTAATTATCAATTTAAAAATAAAGATAGAATCTCTGGATCCAGAGGATCAAAGTCATAATAGGCTACTATCCACAAATATGTTACACACTATATTTATAACTGACATGCAAATATATCAGATCCAAAGAATCCACTCAATTTCATTATGGTACCCATCAATACCAGTACCTTGCCAACCAAAAATAAGTCACGGTCCATATCATTTGTGGACCAAGTCACAATTACAACCATATACATTACAATATATATACTTAGGAGGAAAAGTGTAGGTATGGCTGTAAAGACTGTACAGTAATGTAGAAATGTGTGTGCACCCATTTTGGGTCTCTCATTTAAAGGTGTTTGTGGGGCAAGTGAAGATCATGAGTTTTTCAATACCTCTCAGTACTATGGGGGGGCACTGCTTGGCAGAGGAATCTCTCTAAATGGGGTGTGTGAGGACAGAGTATTCCCTAACCCAAGATGCTGCCTTCCTATATCCCACAACACTTGTGTTGAGCTGTGGGATCTATCACCTAAATGCACATAATATATATGAAATAAACTAGTACCATTCATGCAATAAAAATGGGCTTAAACACTATCACCAGATGTCCCTTGCAGATATTAAACTATCGAACCTTCTTTTGAAAGAATCAAGTGTATCTGAAGTCACCACTTCTTCTGTCGGACTATTCCAAAACTTAATTACTATACAGTCAACCCTCGTTATAATGGACTAATAGGGGGGAAAAGGTGTCCGTTATAGCTGATTGTCCGATATAACCGACGGTACTGGTAACCTATGGTATACGTATACGATACGGTAATGGAGATACTATATACAGTACTGTGCACTGTCTGCTGAACACAATACATGATAAATGATACAGAAAATAATGAAATATAATAAAAATATAAAAGTTAGCTTGTCCTTGGCCTTACGAATGTCGGAAACAGTTTGCTTTTTCACGCCATACTCCGCGCACACCTTGGCCACCGAAGCACCCGCCTCTAACTTCTTGATTAATTCCAGCTTCTGGGTCACCAACAGGGTCACACACTTCTTCTTTTCCTGGTTAACTTCGCCAGTGGTGTGTCTGGTTTATCCGATATCCGCTCTAACGGGGTCCGTTATAGCGAGGGTTGACTGTATTTGTAAAACTATGTTTTCTTAAATTTGTTCTACATCTTGGCTTAAATAATTTCATACTATGACCTCTAGTCTGGTTATTGTGATCTTTAATGAAAAGAGACTCAAAATCTATCTTATCCAACCCTTTTATCATTTTATACACATTTTACCTTAAATTTACCTTAAAGCACTTCTGCCTCAAGGGTGCGCTGCTCTCACGAAGTCCACTCAGCGCCTCCTGAGGCGGGGCCATGATGTGGTTGCCACCCTTCTTTTCTCTTGTTCCTGCCATATGATTTGGTCTCCTATTGAATTTGTGGGGGCTGGTCTGGCAGAGGAATACCCTGGCACTGTGGGTTGGTCGGGTATGTTGGCTAAGAACATGTCCAAGTATTTTTTAAAAGTATCTATCACATCTATCATATCACCCCTTAACCACCACCTTTTTAATAACATGTTTAGATACCCCAGTCTTTCCTTATATGTTAATTGTCTTAGAGATGGGATCATTCTTGTTGCTCATTTCTGTACTTTTTCCAGTTTTTCAATATCTTGTATCAAATAGGGACTATTAAATTGAATACAGTATTCGAGGAGGGGTCTCACATTTGAAATGTATAGTTGCTTTATAATATTGGGTGATTTGTATTCAATGTGTGTGTGTGTGTGTGCATGAGAGTGAGTCTAGCATTTGCTTTATTTCTGATTACCGTACAGTGATTTGAGGGTTTAAGTTCATTAGTCACAGTGACACCCAAGTCTTTCTCTTATCATCATTTTTAATCCAAATTCCATTCATATTGTATTCAAATTTTGGATTTTTTGGCCCAATATGCATACCTAACCTTGCACTTATCAACATTAAATTTCATCTCCCACTTATCTGCCCAGGCTGTTATTCTATCTAAGTCTCTTTGTATTGTCATTGCTCCTGCTACTGACTGACTGACTTAACATTATGGCCTAATTTTGAGGTTTTACATGATAGGCCCTTCTCTAGATCATTTATATAGACAACAAAAAGCAGAGGTCCCAGAACAGACCCCTGTGGGACTCCGCTCAATACAGGTCTCCAAGTAGACTTATTGCCATTTAGATGAACTCTGTTTTCTATTTCTCAGCCATTCTTCTATCCAGTCAGCTATATGACCTCTTATACCATGGGCTCTAACTTTTACCAACAATCTTGCATGAGGAACAGTATCAAATGCCTTTGCAAAGTCTAAGTATACTATATCTGCTGGCTCTTTATTGTCCAAATGCAATAGGACTCCATCATAAAATTCAATCAAGTTGGTTAGACAGGACCTTCCATTTCGAAAGCCATGCTGGCTATCATTTATAAGGTTGCACTCTTCAAGGAACTCAGTAACTTTACCTCTAATGATACTTTCGAGTAATTTGCAAATAATGGAGGTGAGGCTGATGGGTCTGTAGTTTCTTGCCAAGTTTCTATTTCCTTTTTTAAAGATTGGAGCCACATTTGCTTTCTTCCAGTCCTCCTGAATTTCAGTACATATTAATGATTTATTAAAAATAATTTCTAGTGCCTGTGCTATATTCTTTTTGGCAGCTTTTATGACTATTGGATGCATTTCATGTGGCCCTGGAGATTTTTCCATTTTTAATTTATCTATTGCTTTTAGGATATCTAGTTTTGTTACCCTTAATTCATTTATTTCTCTAGGTACTTGTAGGTTATCTCCTCCCCACCAATTTTGACAGGATATTTTTGTTAAAACTAACAAACATATCATGACTTAACCTAACCAATTATCAAAGGCATACAGTTGATCTATTAGTAAATACTATTCTAGAAACAAACAATGTTATAATTAATAATAGATCAGCTGTGCGCCTTTGATAATTAGTTAGGTTAAGTCATGATATTTTCGTCAGTTTTAACAAAAATATTCTGTCAAAATTGGTTGTGGGGGAGATAACTTACAAGTACCTTTCTCTATCTTGTCCTGGTAGTATAAGATCAGGAATATATATTATTTAAATTTTCATTTGTGTATACTGATGAGAAGTATTTGTTTAGTTCTTCAGTTATTTCAAGATCATCATCTATAGTTTTATCATCTATATGGAGGGGCCAATTTTCTTTTTCACTCTACTTTTCAAATTGAAGTGACTGAAAAACTTAGGATTGTTTTTTGAATTCTTGGCTAGGCTTTTTTCCAAGTCTCATTTGCTATCACTGATTGCTTTTTTGCAAATGCTTCATTTACTTTTATGTATTTTGGAGTCTGTGCCATTTTTAGTTCTTTTGAATTTATGAAATGCTTTTTTTTCCTCTGATTGCTCTTTTTACATTGCAGTTTATTCAAGGTTGTTTTTTATTTTTTCCAGTTCTGATTTTACACTGGGATATGCTTCCTTTGTATATTCATTATTATACTTTTAAATTTTTCCCACATACTAGTTACTGTCTGTTTAGGCTGTAGAATATCTGTCCAATTTATTAGACACAGATCATTTACTAGTCCATTTATATTTCCTCTCAAAATCTGGGATTTCTACTTTATTTTCATTAGGTCTTGAATTACAAACAATATTAAACCGAAGGATACAATAATATATGTGCTAGAATTATAATATATGCCCTGATAATATATGTGCTAGAATTATCAAGAAGGGGAGGAAAGCTTATCATTATCAGTAAAACTTTACAAGACACCTGCATTGCCATGAAACATGCTACAGTAACGAAACATATATCAATTGATAAAGCAGAAAAAATGGTGCAAGCAGCTATGTATCATTTTGAAAATATTAGAAAATAACAAAGTTATGATACTCTGAACAATGTCATTTTTAGTGACATTTAGTGACAGTTTGAGATATATCTAGCGACATTTGCCAATATTTTTAGCAATTTTTGGTATCTCTAGCAACATTTGGCAACCCATTAGTTGCCACATGTTCAGATCTGGTCAGTTTGTGTTTTGTTGTTGAGGCGTAAAGATGGATTGTTGTGACATGTCAGTTACTGTGTTTTTTGATAAGTTTTGCTCTAAGCATAAGGAGCCATTTAAATTTTGTGTTGAACCAAGGGCGCATTTACAGTGTGCAGGGCCTTGGGCAAACTAGTTCTTGGGATGTATTATTTTAGTGTGTTAATGAATGACAATATTTTGTAATGCACACAACAGATATATTTTTTTAATACACAAAACACACATGCGGAAGCCATTTGGCTTATTAATGTGATATTAAAGACTATAACTTAACTATGTACACATGCAGTGTATACAGCTACACTAGTAGGCTACACAGTTGTAATGCACTTAATAAACATCTACACAGTTATTGTAATGCACTTAATAAACATCTACACAGTTATTGTAATGCACTTAATAAACATCTACATAGTTATTGTAATGCACTTAATAAACATCTACACAGTTATTGTAATGCACTTAATAAACATCTACACAGTTATTGTAATGCACTTAATAAACATCTACACAGTTATTGTAATGCACTTAATAAACATCTACACAGTTATTGTAATGCACTTAATAAACATCTACACAGTTATTGTAATGCACTTAATAAACATCTACACAGTTATTGTAATGCATTTAATAAACATCTACACAGTTATTGTAATGCATTTAATAAACAGCTACACAGTTGTAATGCACTTAATAAACAGCTACACCATTGTAATGCACTTAATAAACAGCTAAACTGTAGAGCTTACTGTACTGTAGATGGAGTGTAGATTTGTAATGAATATTACATAGGATGCTTCCTGGCTTTTTGTTTGGAAAACTGCGTGATTGTGTCCTCGAAACTCACCGACTGCAACACCTCATGCTCTATACTCAACAGCACCAGGGACGAAAGGCGCCCCTGGCCCATTGTGGAGCGAAGGTAATATTTGATCAGTTTGAGTTTCGAGAATGAACATTCACCAGAACAGTTCGTGACAATCTGATGTTTCCCGCTCTATCCAGAACACACTGAAGTCATTGGTCAGCACTTGTGGCTACAAACCAATGTCATTAATTGCATGTCCTGAAGCTTGTGGGCCTGTTGAATGCACTGATGTAGATGGGTCTTCTGAAGATGCAGCTGCTGATGTAGTGGAGGCAACTGGTGGGCCTGCTGAAGGGGTTGATGTAGACATCTCCTGAAAATGCAGCTGCTGAAGTAGTGGAGGCAGCTGCTAGGCTTGCTGAATGCACTGATATAGATGCATCTGAAAATGCAGCTGCTGAAGTAGGTAGTGGAGGCAGCTGGTGGGCCTGCTGAAGGGGCTGACTTAGTTGCTGATGATTTAATCCAATTAATCAGTTTTGGCACTGTCGTAAGAAACTCTTCTCTGCGCTTCTTATCCTTACGCTTTTCACTACCGGGTTTATATTTCCTCCTTTGATTCCGGTCATGGCTCTTTACCATGTTGTACATACCGTATTACAATGCCAACAGTAAGAACATAAATGATGAATCTGCAACAGAAACAACAATTAGGTTAGTAACAACATTAGAAATGATTAATACTAACAAGACAACAAATTAAACACTATCAAAGTGGATATTAGATGCCATGCCACCTGCTGGAAAAAGTAAAACTCGTTGCAGATGGCAAATATGTGACGTTTAATTTTTTTTCAATTGAAATTTGCAGGGCCTATCAGGTGTGGGGCCTTGGACATTTGCCCAGTGTGCCACCCCCTAAATGTGGCCCTGTGTTGAACATAAGTTACTATTGAGTGAATGCTACAATAACAAAACATATATCAATTGATAGAGCAGAAAAAAATGGTGCAAGCAGCTATGTATCATTTTGAAAATATTAGAAAATAACAAAGTTATGACACTATGAAGATGTTACTAGGCCTATCATAGCTTATACCATTTGGATCTTTTCTGTTTCATGTACTGTTTCCAATTTTGTTGAAAATAAGATATTTAATGTAGGTTAACTGAATGTCTGGTTAGGTAACTGTATGCCCTTGATGATTGGTTAGGTTAAGTCATGATATTTTTGCTAGTTTTAATGAAAATATCATAATTTAACCTCACCAATCATTAAGGGTGTACAGTTGACCTAACCAGGCATTCAGTTAACCTACGTACATTAAATATTTTATTTTCAACAAAATCAGAAACAGTACATGAAATGGAAAAGATCCAAATGGTGTGAGCTATGATAGGCTATGATAGCTGCTTGCACCATTTTTTCTGCTCTATCGATTGATATATGTTTCATTACTGTAGTATGTTTCATGGCAATGCGTTAGGGTTGGCAAAAACCCAACTGGTTTTTTGCTGGGTAGTTGGGTTTTTGCTGGGTTTTTGCCAACCTTGCAATGTGGGGTATCTTGTAAAGTTTTACCAGCTTATCTGAGGCACTTAACTATTTTGTTTGCTAGGTCTATTAATTGTGCAGAGGTACTAGATGAATGGAAAAAAGCAAATGTAGTACCTATTTACAAAAGGGGTAGGAAATTGGGTATTTTCTTACAAGAGTACCGTACACTACAGGCTTTTGAGGAATTTTGGAATTTTAGGTTAGGTTATGTTAGGTTATATATTAAAACTATGTTTTTCCGATTGTTTTTGATGTTTGAATAAAATAAACCTTTGTTCAAACTGCATCAAAAACCATCAGAAAAACAGTTTTGATTTACAAAGCTTGTAATGTACACTTGTAAAAATTTACTGGTTTAGTCATGATATTTTCATTAAAACTAATGAAAACATTATGACAACTTAACCAATCATCAACACACACACACACACACACACACACACACACACACACACACACACACACACACACACACACACTTTAGTATCAGAAATTATTTAGGTAATAATCTACTTCAGCTCCTCTTTCTCCAATTTTCATTAATTATACATCAGTAGCTTCGTTTCTTCATTAGGAATGCGGTTTAGACGGAATCAGGCGAGTTTGTCTAAAACAATTCGTCTAAAATACAATTCGTCTAAAATACAATTTGTCTAAATCAATTTGTCTAAAATAGTTTGTCTAAAATCAATTTGTCTAATAACAATTTGTCTAAAATACAATTTGTCTAAAAATAATTTGTCTAAAATACAATTTGTCTAAACAAACAATTTAATATAATATGGCATACAAATTGTTGCCTGATGTACAATGCTATTTATTACTTGCCACGCCCCATCTTAAAAGGTTACCTCTTGTGCGGAATAGTACATTGAAATCAGTTATCCCGGAACCCATAACCCGGTTAGGTTAGGTTAGGTTAGGTAAGGTAAGGTAAGGTTAGGTATATTATGAAATAAAATCAACCCATTTTCAATCTTTTCATCATCACTCCAAATTTATCAAGCAGACAAATGCATTTCTAATTATCTTCAGTTATTAGTCAAATTGTATTTTAGACAAATTATTTTTAGACAAACTATTTCGATGTACTATTCCGCACAAGAGGTAACCTTTTAAGATGGGGCGTGGCAAGTAATAAATAGCATTGTACATCAGGCAACAATTTGTATGCCATATTATATTAAATTGTTTGTTTAGACAAATTGTATTTTAGACAAATTATTTTTAGACAAATTGTATTTTAGACAAATTGTTATTAGACAAATTGATTTTAGACAAACTATTTTAGACAAATTGATTTAGACAAATTGTATTTTAGACGAATTGTTTTAGACAAATTCTCCTAGATGCGGTTTAGACAGTCTCTAGTACTAGAGGGAAATGCTTCAAAACCTCACCTAGCATTTTGAAGGACAGCTTGCCTTGCTATAATGCCAACTGTTTTGAGACAACTATTCAGACTCTCAGAAAAGGTTGCATGCCTTCCTCATTGCAGCAGCCCAGCTTTACCCACCACACTAATTGTGGAAATGTACGTAAGGCTTTTGTTGGGTAAGGTTAGGTTAATGTTGTCTCAAAACAGTTGGCATTATAGCAAGGTGAGCTGTGCTTCAAAATGCTTGGTTAGGTTAGGTTAGGTTAGGTTTTGAAGCATTTCCCTTACTAGAGACTGTCTGAATCGCATTCCTAATAAAGAAACGAAGCTACCAATGTATAATTTATGAAAATCAGAGAGACGGGAGCTTAAGTAGATTATTACCATTATTTACATGTTTTAGCATCAGAAATTATAACTTTATTATTATAATTATTATTATTAAAAATATTTCGTTTAAACTAACAAAAATATCATGACTTAACCTAACCAATCATCAAGAGTGTAAAGGACCTGAATAGCCTGTCCAGTAACTTTCATGGGATAGGGGAGGCCACCAGAAATAAACAAGATGGTCTCCTGTAGGCCACCCACCCGGTGGGGTAGCTATTCTATGGAGGTTGGAGTATAGGGAAATAAGCACACCGGACAAAAAATTAGTCACCCCTCAGAATGTACCTAATAACGTGTGACGGCGCCTCTGGCCTTGATAACCGCACGAATCCGGCGAGGCAGAGACTCTACGAGATTGTGCCTGTACTGAACATCGATTTGCTGCCACTCGTTCATCAGCCAGTCCCGAAGTTCCGCCAGAGTCCGTGGGTGTCTATTCCTGCGCTTCACTTTCTGTTTCCAGCCTGAACAACACCTTTGACGCATTCAGGATTAAAGGCTTCATTGGACCTGTGATGTACTCGTCGCCTCCCATCATTGGAGAACAAACAAAAATGGGACTCATCGGACCAAATTACACGTTTCCAATCTGCCGCAGTCCAGTTTTTGTGCCTCTGAGCCCATTTATAACGTGCCAATTTGTGACTTGCTGTTAACAGCGGCCTCTTCCGTGGTACCCTGCTCCAGATGTCCACCGCATGCAGTTCTCGTCGCAATGTCCGTTCGGAAATTGGTCGCTGGAGAACCTCATTGGTTTCTTGGAGCAGTTGTTCTCTGGTTTAAAAATGATTTGCAGTTACTAGACGAGAAACATGGCGGCGGCCCCTATTGTCAAGAATTGTTTTCCGGCCACAGTTACGCCGTCGATTGTCAGTTGATTGCGAACTACACCACTCTTTGTAAACTCGCTGGACAGTACGCGTTGACACACCAACAAATTGGGCTACTTCAGACAATTTGTGTCCGTGGGCTCTGCCAAACACGATGGCTCCTTTTTGCCACTGAGTAACGTCTGCCTCACGACCCATTTTGCAGACTATATCTAACACACACTTTGTTCTTCACCACCTCACGAAACAGATCTGATCCTGTGTGCTACGTCACCGCTACTTGTCACTTACCAATGCTACATCAACGCCCTCTGTGTGACCTTGAACTTCCTACTATCGGTGCTATTAGGGGTGACTAATTTTTTGTCCGGTGTGCTTATATTAGTGAATTAAAACTTGGTTTGAATTGGCTAACTGGAATAGAAATTTGTGTAGATAAAAAATTTGTAATTCTGTGTATCTATATGCCTTTTCAGGCATGGTTGGATCATTGTATTTGTATATTCATTATACACAGTGATTCACTGGCCTACTTAGTCAGTGCTCCAGACAACTATCTTTTAATCTTCTATGGACCTGATTGTATAATGTTTGTACCTGTTGAGTCTGAAATAGTGTTTGTTAACACACTGCTTCTAATTGCATTTAAATAGACATAAAGATCCTTTTCAAATGAGTGAAGTACCCCACATACAAAAGTATAGTAATGGACGGAATCAAAAGTAATAGAAACCCAGTAATTGACCCCCATGTCTGGCTACTGCAGTGGTTGCAGTTCTTGGAGGGGTCACTTGCTTCCAGCCCTTCCTTACCACCATTGTCCAAGATGCCTCATCATCATGACCCCCAACTGCATTCCCAGCATCCCGATTCACCAAGGACCCTTGGAGGGTACCCTGTGTAAGATGGTATTGAGCTGGTAATGTAGCAGTGTCTGGATTCAGGGATCCAGGATAAGACTGAGAGGCAGAGGGCTCTGCACTCATGGATCCAGGATGAGGCTGAGCATCAGCCAAATAACAAATATTTGTTTGAACTAAATCATTACAATTTCAAAGACTTGTAGGTCTTGATAAATTTTACTTTATTGAAGGAAAAATTTGCCACAATATTAGTTCACATACATGTTTATTTTAGCTTAGAGTAGATTTAGCTAGTTCATTTTTCAGTTTTGTTCACACAATATGTCCATTGCCACTGTAATAGAAAAGTAATAGACTATTATCTATTACTTTGCCTTAGACTATTACTATTACAGCCAAAAAATTGTGATCTTTTACTAGGTATTACTTGAAAAAATCCTGTAATAGTCTATTACTATTACCCCATGTCTGCTGTATATAGACATTAACATTTATTGGGTAAGGATTCAAGCATTTGGCTACATACAGTATTGTTCGTGTTTAGTACTGGTACCAATAAGTGGCTGTTTAAATTACTAAAATTGCACAGTAATAATGACAATTACAAAAATAATGTAACACCTGTTACAATTATTTTTTTTATTTTTCTAAATGCAGATGGGGCTAGCTGTATAAATGGCACATTGCTACATACCCTCATCTCTAGGCTATGTATGGTATAAAACTCAATCATTGGTCAAGCCAACTCGCAGAATTTTGACAAATCATTTGTCCAAAAATCTGAGTCGTGTCATATGCAGTGAGAGTTGAGGTTGCATGTGCATAATGATCATTATGCTGTGTTTGTTTCACTTTAAAATAAAAAATATATATTCAAATTTCAAAACAAATATACTCCTGTATAGCCCTAGGTCTACTGCAACTACAGTATATGTGAAACATCAGTATCTTCAGATCAATACAATATGATCTACTAGTTAAAGTTCAACCATAATTTGCTTCTGAATGTAATAACTGTTATGATGAAATGGCCCATATACTCTTTACTTGATATACAAATATCAACCCAAACCCCTGTTGTTTAATTTAATGCTATCATTATGAACTGAAGTTAAGTCATTCTTAATGTATAAGATGAACTCTCACCACTCCCCCTTTGCATATCCATTCTCTGATAAGTATACTGTACATTGTATAACTATTTAACCCATTAGTGCTGAGAGGCCTTTCCTGAGACTGAATAAAATTGTCTGACATTAGCCAGAACAAAATCAGTAAAGTGATGCTTGGCACTAATGGATTAACTCATGCTCTGTTATAGTGTCAATGAATCAGGGTTGTGGAGTCAGTCCAAAATTTTCCGACTCCGACTCCACACATTGTAAAAATTTGACTCCGACTCCACACATTGTAAAAAATCTAAAAATCCGACTCCGACTCCTCACATTTTAAATATACAACTCCGACTCCTCTAGTGTTTCACTCTATAATTATCATAATAATAAGACATTTCATCACCACCACACTAAGTGTGAAATTTTATATTTTATATTTAAATAAATATTAATTGTATATTCTGAAAATGTAAAAAAAAAATATTAAAAAAACTTAATCTAGGGGCTATCAATGAATAAGGTTTATTGACCAAAAAAACTAAATAACCTAAATGTTAGTATTTAGGATTTAGAAATTAAGGGTGATACAGGACACAGAAATTGGAGTCTGAGTCGGAAGTTTTTTACCGACTCCGCCCTGAAGCGTGCGACTCCACGACTCCGACTCCACAACCCTGCAATGAATACTGCATCATTAATACAGACTATATCCAGATTTTCACTAATCATATAACTAAATAATTCATTTTTCTTATTCCTAAGACTCTGTGCATTTGTATAAAAGCACTTCATACTCCTATTCCTGGCATAATCTGTATTTAAGACCCTATTAACTTCACATATACCCTGATGCTTTATGCCCTTTGATGATCTAAAATTATCTTTCAAAACCCCAAATAACTTGCACTATTCTCTAAAAGCCTCCCATATAAAGCAGTTCCCTTTCTACCAAGATGTAATCCATCCTTCCTGTAAGGCTCCCTCCTTTCATTAAAATTATCCCACAAATTTATGAACTTGACCCCTTTGCAACATCACATCCTTGCTCTATCATTTAAGGCTAAAATTCTACTTGTAAATTTCATGATTATCCCAACCCTTGATAAAATGCAGGGCTGTGGAGTTGGTACACAAAACCTCCGACTCCGACGACTCTATTTTTCAAATGTCCGACTCTGATTCCTTTCCATCTTTAGTGATTGTAAAGTGTTCAAACACAGCTGATTTTGTTGGAAGTCTCTGCCATTGTGCATTGAAGTTTAGAACAAATAATTTTATCAATAATTTGAAATTAAACTTATGAAGTTATCAGTATCACAATTATAAAAATATTTCCCGAAAAAAAAGTAAGGGTTAATACTGATAATTAATTAAGTATAAATAATAAATATATTTGATTTATATTTATTATTTATACTTAAAATAGTATTTTCTTAAGATTTTATATTGAGGTTGGAGTCGGTACATTTTTACCGACTCCGACTCCACCCAAAATTGCTTCTGACTCCGACTCTGACTCCACAGCCCTGGTAAAATGCCCACTGCATAATGCTTGCTCTGTCTATTTTTTAAAGTTTCTATCAGTTCTCTGTACGTATGTTTAACTATTACTGAATTTCTGTTCAACTTAAATCTACCATCTTTATCCTTGCTTGTAAAATCATTTATACCTACATGAACTATAATTTTGCCTTGGTTTTCATGCAACTTATTCACTACCTCATTGACTTCAGAAATATTAGCTCCTGGAATACATGTTCTTTTGCATAGCTACACATTTTCCTTCCCATATTGCAAAGTCATTGTCCTGATTCCCAATGTATTTCTGACCATGGTAAATTCACACTGTACTGTACTGCTTCATCTAAATTTCCAAGTATCTGAAACCTGTTACTAGTTGCTACCACATGATTACTATTCTCCCTAATCCTATTCCTTGACTGACCTTTGACTTTGTGTCACTCATTAGACCTAACTTTACTTGGATCTGCATCCTTATCACTAACATTAGGCGTAGGCTCAACTTTACTTGGGCCTGCATCCCTGTCACTAACACTAGGGCTAGGCTTAGTTAGGCTCAACCTCACTACATATTACATTAGGCCTATATTTCCTGTATTAGACTGGTATTGAGACTGGTTATGACTGATATATACTAATATATTGAAGAATTCATTCATTGCTATTTTCAATTTAGTATTTGAGTGTCTAAGGCTCAGGCTGAAATTTTTAGGAATGCCTGGTCTCTAGTGAAATAGTTCCAAAAGATTAGACCATTTTTTTAGTGAGGTAAGGTCAAAGGTCACACATATGGTTAACATTTTTAATTTTTATTTTAGAAGGTTTATTACTGGAATAAGAATTGTTCATTTATACAAGAGCTTTCAAATGCTGCAAGAAACCATCCTCCTATTATAATTAGGAGGGTCATTCCATGTCAAGTCAGCCACCTAAAACACTCACCCCTTTCAATTTTGCTCATACTTGGCACAATAGCAGATATACATGCCAAACTTAAATTCCCAAATTATTAGAGCTGACTGACTTTTGGTTACTGAGATACAAGGTCACAAAGTTGTGACATTTTGACCTTTTTTGCGTTAAATGACTATTTTCAAAATGGTGTAACTAAAAAACTATTAAAGCTAGAGCATTGATTTTGGTCTCATTTTAAAGCTCTTTAGTAGCCCCTTGTTTATTGTCTCTTGTTAAATATCTCTACTGTGAAAAATAAAAAAATCCCTTCAAAAGTTGACCTTTGACCTTCAATAAAAAAAAAATACCTTCTCCTAAAAAATTCAATTTTTTTACATTAACACCTTGAGTTATGTACAACAAAATCCCAAGAAGCTGTAAGTGGCTGATAACTAGTTCAATGTATAAAAAATAATGAATTCAAGCAACATTTTGAAAAAAGTCATTTTATACAAAAATTGTCAAAAAGTCATGACTTTGTGACCTTGTATGTCAGTAACCATTTTTGTCTAAGGTCAGCTCAATCTCTTACAAATACAACCCATATCTACATACTATCTGCAGCCTTCTACAAACAAGCAAATGCTTATTTTTAAATATTTGTTCTTTACCCACCTCACCTGTATGTGATGGTTTTCAGTAGTTGACAAGATTCTTGTGGGCCACCCAATTTATTGTGATTTCTAGAAGAGAGAACAATTTTTAATGTATACCTAGATAGCTACCTAATTAACAAATACAAGTAACATATTAAAATGTACATACAATATGTATAGGTATAGTGCTCATTGATTTCCATTTATCACAACTTAAAATGTATGCAGTGTATATATAGTTACATGACCATTTTAATTTTGAATTCTTACCTTTCTGTGCTGTAGATCTGCCAAAGCTTTGGATGCCTTCAAAGTAACTTCTTTGCAAATCCTGTATGTTCGTCCATTAGTAGTAGATGCCTCAACTTGTGTTAGAATATCTGAATATGGTAAGATTAATTCATCTGGTCGACCAGGATACACAAATGATGGGTTTGGGCCATGAGGATGAAGGAATGTGACTTTTACTTCTCTATTCTCTGGTATCTTTTCCAGCACATATGCCACCCACCAATGGCCATCATATGCAGCAGTAACAAAACCATGTATTTTCTCCTCAGTCACAACTTCTTCCTTTTCAGTAACTTTCTCAATATTTGAATAATCTGATAATGAATAATGTTTAACCTTAAGAGAAGTCAATGAAACTGGCTGTAAATGGTGTAATTTCTGTGTACCAGCAATAGTCCTTGCAGTTGAGTGTCTTTCTTGGAGAAGTTGGCTTTCCTCTTCATGCTCTTTATTGGTTGAAAAATGACATTTTATATTTACAATATTTTCACTTGCAAATGTACAGTATATAACTGTTCTGCAGTAAGGATCTGTTCATCATAAGGTCGTTGTAGACTAGCTTTTGCAGCTAATCTCTTAACTGTGCCTCCAACACCATCACAGGGTCCCTTTCCATGACTTGTTGCAAAAAAATTCCATTCTGCCTCAATTCCAAAATCATCTCTGTGATGGCAAAGATTCAAAAAGTTTTTGCAGTTCTTATACTGTCCTGCACACCCATCTGAAAAGTAAATTATTTTGTGGATGGAACCGATGGATGAGATATTATCTTTTAGGAATTTTATCAGATGCTTTTGAAACAAATGTACAGCAACTGTGTTATGGATGTTACACTCTGAAATAATAACAAAGCTAAGGTGAGCAATCTCATCTTCCTTTTTATAGTAAATAACAAATGGATGTAGAGTAGCCATCTCATTGTTCCAGTGAAAGCTCTGAACTTCATCTTGAAGAATAAAGGAATAATTTTCAGCAAAATCACACACAGCAAGGACCTCACCATCTTTCAAAGACATTTTTGTTTCATGGTAATAAGTTGCTTGCATCTTTGTCTTGAAGTCATGTATCTGGTATTCTTTCAGTTGGTTACAGAATTGGTCAATATATTCATCTGTATTCAGTTCTACTGATTCAAGATTTGACTGATCTGTATTGGTCCACTTTTTAAAATTTATGATATCAATGAAGTTGTTTGTAAATATGTCCAGTAGTCTGTTTTTTAAATCTGATGGATCTCCACATTGTTCACATTGTCTGAGGCAGCATTTCTGTGAGGCAGGATTGCATTCCATAAAGGCAACACAATGACGTACATTCTTAATAGGTGTGTCATCATTTGCAGTTAGTTTTTCTAATTCAGCTCCTACAAACATAAGTTTGGCATTCTGATGAATTGTACAGACACATACTGAGTGAGTTCCTGTTGCTCCAGCAATAACACACTGCTTTGGACGCAATTCTACAAATTTACTGAATCCCACCTTAACCAAAGGATTTCTTTCTTTGAAAATATGATAGGCTTCTTTTAAATTGCAAAGTAAAAGATGCTTTTGCAAATGTATCCTTCCTCTTTCATTGTCAATGATACTACAATAGTCTTTCTTTCCTGGCATTGTTCTACTGATGTCTTCTGAAAGGATTTAGATGTCGGCCTAGTCAGTACAGTTTCAAAGTTTGCGGATGACACGAAGCTGGGTGGCAAGGCGATTAATGACGAAGATAGAGGTAAAATTCAGGAAGATCTGAATAAAATCGTTGATTGGTCAGTCACATGGCAAATGAGATTTAACGTGGATAAGTGCAAAATTTTGCATATAGGTTCGCGTAACGGTAATTTTGCGTATAGTATGTCAGGGAAAGATTTAACAAGCGTAGAGCAGGAAAAAGATTTAGGAGTTATAGTCACTGGTGATTTAAAAGTAGCGAAACAAAGTACAGCAGCGGTCAATAAGGCGAACAAAGTGTTAGGTTTTATAGCTCGAAAGTTTGAGTACAAATCGCGCGATATTATAGTTCCACTTTATAAATCATTAGTTAGACCCCATTTGGAGTACGCGGTCCAATTTTGGAATCCGCATATGCGCAAAGATATAGACAAAGACGAGCAACTAAGATGATTCCGTCTCTTAGGTCAAAGTCGTACGAGGATAGGCTTAAGGAGTTAAAATTGACTACTCTCGAGACTAGGAGGTTAAGGGGTGATCTAATCCAGGTTTTCAAAATTATGAATGGGTTTGATAACGTAGATAGAGATAGCTTTTTCCAAATATCTCAATATAATAGGACTAGAAATAACGGGTGTAAGTTGACAAGTAGAAGGTTCGAGACAGCAGTTGCGAAAAACTTTTTTACGCATAGAGTAGTAAATAGCTGGAATAGTTTGCCAGTAGAAGTAATTAGTAGCACGTCTATAAACATGTTTAAAAATCGATTAGACGCGCATGTTGATAGAAAGGGTATAGTATAAGGTAGTAAAATTAAGGCTTTGTGGGGATAGATCCCACAGCTCAACACAAGTGTTGTGGGATATAGGGAGGCAGCGTCTTGGGTTAGGGGATACTCTCTGTCCTTACACACCCCATTTAAAGAGATTCCTCTGCCGAGCGGTGCCCCCCATAGTACTGTGAGGTATTGAAAAACTCATGATCTTCACTTGCCCCACAAACACCTTTAAATGGGAGACCCATAATGGGTGCACACACATTTCTACATTACTGTACAGTCTTTACAGCCACACCTACACTTTTCCTCGTAAGTGTATATATTGTAATGTATATGGTTGTAAATTTTGACTTGGTCCGCAATCGATATGGACCATGACTTGATGGATACCGTAATGAAATTGACTGGATTCTTTGGATCTGATATATTTGCATGTCCGTTATAAATAGATATAGAGTGTAACATTTGTGGATAGTAGTCTTTTATGACTTGATCCTCTGGATCCAGAGATTCTATCTTTAGTTTTAAATCGATAATTAATTAGTTTTAAATTGATAATTATTTAGTTTCGTAAAAATTGGTCATTGCCAATTTACCGGCAGTTTTTACATAAATTCTTATGTTCTTGTGGTTCGGAACCCACGTAAAATTGTAGGTCCCCTCCGCCACCACAGAGGACATACACAATACACGATTATGAACACAGTTAGGTAGACCAGCCATGAGTGGATCCTAGGGTCTTTGTTGGTCTGAAACATTACAACATTATAACATTATAAAATGCTTTAATAGCGTCAACAGTATCCTGTTTAATTCTTTTCCCACCCTTTGGATTTGGGTCTGAAAGGACACCTTTTTCTTCAACTATTTTTTTAGCAATAGATGCTGTATGCCTTGTGTTAAATTCTGAAGCAATTTTCCTAATGCTCCAACTTTTGGGCAATACAGTGAGGATTTTTATTTTATCACTTCTTTTAGTATTTTCATTTTTGAATTTTTCCTTGAGTTGATTTATTATTTCTAAACAGTCTACATCTCCAGATGGCTCCTTAAATTGTGAGTCAGAAATCTCTTTTCCTGCAACTGTTTCCATTCTCTTCTTAACTGTCTCTGTCACCTTGCTTAGTTTTTTAGCTCCATATGACTTTTGCTCTACAAGCTTTCTCTTTTTTATGGGTGATTCACCAATTGAAACAAAAGAAGCATTCAAAGTACACATCTCATGGTTTTGCTCTGAAGTTGATGCATCACTATTGTCAACATTTTCAATTTTCTCAAGATCTTCAGGTGGTTCACTACTACAAGAAGAATCATCATTTATGTCTGAATTCAAAGTGCCTATTCCTTTCTCAGGCAAGGACTCAAGATGTTCTCTACACTGCTTACAAAGTCTGTGATGTAGTGCTAAGTGCAGATCGGGAAACTTATTTACAAGTTCCTGTGGTACAATTCTCAAACTCTTCTTTCGACACTGACCTTTGTGACGCAGCAAAGGATCAGCATACTTCTGTTTCAGTTTTAAATGTTCCATGTTTGTACTCTGAAATCACAAAAGCACAAAGAAAATCCTGAAAAGAAAACAATGAACAATTAATGAATTATTAAAAATAAATTTTTATACATGTATTTAGTAAAAATAAATTAACTTTAACTTGAAGTCAGGAGTCAACTCTGTAAAGTTGACAGTACTTATATACTAGTTGGGCCTTTGGATCAGCGCTACTCCAGTAGATTTGGGGCTGTCGAGGGGTTTAACCCTGGTTGTCTTTTAAAAGACTTCTTTTGGCACAGGTCACAAAAAAGGTTTTTGAACTAATAATGTTAAGTTGAACTAAGTCTTCACTGACACTATATCAGAACAGAACTTTTAAATAAATGAACTGACAAAAAAATCTAAAATTGAAGAATGATGCCAACTTCATTTATTTTTTATACATTGAACTAGTTATCAGCCACTTACAGCTTCTTGGGATTTTGTTGTACATGACTCAAGGTATTAATGTAAAAAAATTGAATTTTTTAGGAGAAGGTATTTTTTTTTTTATTCAAGGTCAAAGGTCAACTTTTGAAGGGATTTTTTTATTTTTCACAGTAGAGATATTTAACAAGAGACAATAAACAAGGGGCTACTAAAGAGCTTTAAAATGAGACCAAAATCAATGCTCTAGCTTTAATAGTTTTTTAGTTACACCGTTTTGAAAATAGTCATTTAACGCAAAAAAGGTCAAAATGTCACAACTTTGTGACCTTGTATCTCAGTAACAAAAGGTCAGTCAGCTCTAATAATTTGGGAATTTAAGTTTGGCATGTATATCTGCTATTGTGCCAAGTATGAGCAAAATTGAAAGGGGTGAGTGCAAAAAGTGCCATTTTGTGGCTGAGTTGACATGGAATGACCCAGGAGAGAAGTTAGACCAGTTGAAAGCTCAGTGGGTAAGGTAAAAATTTAATGACCTATACCTTAAGAACCATTTAATATTTAGTTTGGGAGTACATGAGAACGTTCTTCTGCAAAGTCTACAAATATGGCAAGTTTCATTAAAATTGGTTGGTGTTAGTGTTTCAAGTGATTTAATTTTACATGGCATAACTCTCTATTATTTTATGAGTTTGATTTTTAAAATACAGGTATCCCTCATTTAACGATCATTCACTCGATGATCACTAGCTTTAATGATCTATTTTTTTAACACTTTTTTTCATACAATGATTGGCCAAAATTTGGCTTAATGATTGCTACAATGGGCAAAGTTTGGTTTCTGGTACTCCATGAGTGCATCTCTCACTTCACTTATCTAATCAAAATGGCCACCATGCACAGAAAGGGATTTATCCTCCTCCTGCATGGTGTGGCAGGAAGTGAGCCAGAGCATCATGAATGGTGTGTGGCCTGAGTGTGTCCATGACTTCACCAGGTTTGAGTGGGTGGAGACAATTTGGAGTGACATTGTTCAGCTGTCACAACAGGCTGGCTTCGACATTGTTGAGGAGCTTCTGGACAGCCATGCATAGGAGCTCAGCAACAAGGACCTCATTCACCTTGAGCAGCAGCAAGCACTGGAGGAGTCTGATGTGGAACCACATGAGCCACCCAAGTTGCTCACTCCCCCCCTTCTGCATGACATTATTGCGCAGTTTGATGACTGCCTTACCAAGTTGGTAGAGAATGACTCCAACCCCAACAGGAGTGCTGAGGCTGCATGCATCATAGAGCAGGGGATCCGCTGCTACTGCAAAATGTACTATGCAAAGAAGAAGGTGCGCCAGGCAACCATCACAAGCTTCTTCAAAACCAAGATTGAGTCAGTGTCACCAGAACCAACACCTTCCACCTTGGTTCACTGCCTTCAGGGCCAGACCTGCAATGCTGTCCACCCTGAGAGAGAGTGACCTGCTCCAACAACATTCAGTCCTCCAGCCTCGAGGAGGACACCTACAATGAACTAGCTTGTGACCTGGACTTTACTTGGTGAGTGTTACCTATCTTTTTATTTGTCCTAACCTAACCTAAAATTGTGTGGTTTCCTTTATGTGGTGCTTGTGGACTGATTGTGATGTAGGAATGTGTATCCCCTATTAACCCATGTTATAATGTCCTCATTTAACAATCAGTTTTTCATGAATGTAACCTAATTATAAGATGAGGGATACCTGTAGTTTCATATAGAAATCATAAAAAACTTATACGGTGAAATGGTAACTTAACTTGAGCAGAACTTTGTCTTGTTAGTGACAGTTTTTTAAGCTTTTAGGAAAAATCCTGAATTTTTTGTTTAGATAACTGAAAATTTTACTATACTTAAATTACTTCCAAATGGTGCAATTACAGAATTTCACCAAAAAAAAAAAAAAAAAAAAAAGTGTTAGAGATTAAATATTTTTAGTTGTCAAATGAAAAGTCTGGACAAAACTTTAAATTTTTGTTTATATTTTAAGTAGCTAGACTTAAAAAAAATGTTTGTGCATTCTCATTGCAAAATTTTAAGTGATATCATTACATAAAGTTGGACCTGCTATAATGTGCATTCAGAGTTACACAATTTATTTTTTAAACATCATGAAAATGTTATACACACAATTTGAAGTTACACAATTTTTAAATAATAAAAAACATAAAAATATGGTTCATAAATCAATGAGTTTGTTGGTTTTAACGTGACTGTGCCACAAATAAGACAGGAAATTGTTGGGCTCACACAGGAAGCTGGTTTTAATGAGATTGAGGACACTGACATCAAAGAGCTGCTAGAGGGACACACACACAAATTAATGAATGATGAATTAATGCAGATTGAAAAATAAAGAACAGCTGAGGATTCGGAAAATGATGATGACCGGATGAAGAGGCACGGCATTAGTAAAATAGCTCATAGTAGCAAAATTGTTAGAAGCATTTTCTATGGCTGATGTCCTTGCAAAACATCTTGCTGATAATGATCCTAATATAGAATGGAGCAGCACATTCAACAGAAAATTAGAGGATCTCTAATGCTGCAAGGAAATTTATCGGAAGAAAAAGGAGGAGGCATGGCAGTCAATGCTGGATGCATATTTTAAAAAGCCAGCTGCTCTTACAACCCAAGGTGATAGAGAAGATGGTGCTCTTGATGTACTTTAACATTTTTTAATTATGCATTTTACATTTATGTCCATTATTAAATAAAGTTTTTGCTTGTAATATTTGTTTTTTATCCATTTCATATTAATATATTTTGGTAAAAGGGTTAAACAATTAATAATACATTGACTTTAAGGGAAAAAATAATTTGGCAAGAATGCATCCTGAACTTATAACATTGTCTCTCTGGGAAAGTGCGTGTGTCATTGCTCATGTTTGCATAATGAACCATTTTTCAGGAACACATCCCGCATGTTATAGCAAGTCCAACTGTAGTATAAAATAGATGGTGTATTTGCTCTTATGTCTCAATATAGTACTAGTGTCTGACAGATTTTGTAAGTGGATCAAATAGTTCTGTAAGATTAAGGGATTCCATATAGCAAGGGTGACTCGGGACAGTCATAAATTTTTTATTAGTGCACTGGGGCCCTGCTACAATGTGGTCCACAGGGTCCATATCTTGAGATCATATTATAATAAGGTCCTTTCAAAAATGCCAAGCCAGTAAAGCTAATAGCTAGAATAATGCTGAGCTACAGATAAACAAACATTTCTGGTAACAAAGTAGACAGTTAATTCAAATAAATGAAATTTTATTTCTTCTCATAACAAAAATAAAGTTGGAATTACAGATAAACAAACACACTTCCAGTAACAAGAAAACAATTAGCTAATTAAAATTTAAATAGACTAGAATCTGTAACTATGAATATGTAGTGTTAGATGTATTAAAAATGTCAAATTTTTTACCATTACAGGAATACCTTAAAATTCATTGTTAATTTGTTCTGGAATAACATAACGAAATATGAAATGACTAAATTTGAGGTAAATTATAATGTTTCAATGAGAAAACATTTTACTGTATTATGTTATTAAACAGATTAATTAATCAAATTCTACTCATTTTTTGGCGAAATATGTAATATATTGCATTGGTAAACAGTTGAATTTCATCAATTTATTATTTTTTTTTCATATTTTTTCAAAAAATGCTGAATCTGCAAATATGGACGATGGATTGCGAAACTATGGGTAGTAAAAGGTTGATGACAAACCTGTGAAATGACGAATTTTGAGGTATTCCAGTATATAATTTACAATAGCATGAAAATAGTGTTATAAGGAAAATCCTGTTTAAATGCAAGTAATTTTTCAAAAAAGCAAAACCTGGGCCATAACAATATGAATTGATAATTGTAATAATCTTTTTGGATAGTACTATGCTGTACTGAGTATTAAGGTTAACCTGAGATATTTTTATTAAGTATGGTAACCAAGCCTACGTGTGATGCTTTTAGGGTTGCCACCTCTGGATTTGGGCCAGTCTCTCTGGAAATTTTGTCTCTGGACTCTGGTTGGAATAGGTCACAATTGTGAAATGTCCAGATTTTCATGCATTCTTGGATCTGTTAGCATATTTTATAATTTAAATATTCTTTAAGTTAATTTATTAATAATTTTCAATTTACACTGATATGAATAATTTTGAAGCTCAACTATTTATTTATTTAATTTGACCCTTAAGCTTTAGGCTTTACTGGGCTCTTATTAAAAATAAGCAGCTAGTTGTTATTAATTAATAGTAGTAAATAAATAAGTAAATAAGTATTATTAATAGTTAAAACATGTATTACAATATTATACAAATTTTAACTTGAAATTTGTATAAAGATTGTAAAAAAAATTTATTAATACAGGGGGGGCCCTGCTACAATGTGGTCCATGGAGTTCATATCATGAGATCACATTATAATGAGGTCCTTTCAAAAATGCCAAGCCAGTAAAGCTAGTAGCCAGAATAATGCTGAGCTACAGATAAACAAACAGAGGCTCCATTTTGTAGTTATCAGTTATATACGATATTTTATTCCCAAATTTAATTGAAAGAAATTAACAGTGCAATTTGAAGAATGTACATTCATGTATTTATGGAACAGTATTTTTTGTGTGTCTGTTTGTTTATATGTTCTTTATAATCAATTAGTCAATCAATGACAAAGTAAAGTACAGAGGAGCATTTCTGCTCCTGAAAAATTAATATAAAATCTCCAGACTTGGAAAGCTTTGGAGGTGGCAACCATAGATTCTTTTCATTTTTCATCTCTCCCCACCTCATGGACTATCATACTGTAGAACTAAGTTCATTCTAGTTGAACCTAACTAGTAGTGTAGTAAATGCCTGGTCTTAAGGACATACACTAGTAAGACTTTTAGGTTGTAATACATACAATTATTTATCTTTGTAAGACTACTTCAACCTTTTGATCAGTACCAGTATTAGGCAGTTGTTCACTTTCCCTGCAGCAATTTTTTTTTTTTGAGGAATTGGAAAATGTACATGTACAGTCATACGGTACTGTTTTACACTTGGGTTAGTGGTGCCATAGGCCTACCTGTACAGTCAAACTGATCATGGGGTTAAAAAATCATTAAAATAGTTGTAAGTCCCTTCGTCAGTTTCAGATGAATATGGTACATATACATCTAGTTACTTCACCTACCTTTCATTTTAAACTATGAATGGTTTAAGAGGAAATAAAACCAATAACCATTTAAAGGAAGAGAAGAAAAAGAGCATAAAAGTATCTGAGAATGGGACACTTGGATCACAACATGTCATTAATGTAGCAAGTGTTAAATTAGAAAAAAGCCATTCGGATGACCAATGTGAGCCACCTCAGTTTTATGTGTTACCAGCTGGAGGTGTGCATTTAGCTGTTCCTGATCTAAAATTTCACTGTAATCATTTTGATGATTCATCAACATCCCATACTACAAATAATGACTTGCAGGATAAAAGGTTTAATAAGTCTGCTAACAAAGAGTCAAACAAAATGGATTTTTCTGGTTCATCAGCCAAGAGAGTGTCTCAGAAAGGCTCAAGGCTTCCCTTTGGGCTTGAGCTAACAGCTGGACCAGGCCAAAAAAAGCCAGTTGTAGAAGGAATACAAAAGCGAGCTCCTCCCCCTTCACAAACTTTATTTGCATCTGCAGCACTTCTTAAATCATACTTCACTTTTTCTCAAGACAAAGATCCACCTGACAAAGGGGAACCAACCACTGACAATGAAGAATCTGTCAAAAATAAAGTTATGGGCTTATGGCATAACATGAAATATGGTAATTCCTATTGAAAGTAAATTATTTTGCTTACCACTATAGATAGCCTAATTAGGTGCTTTATTACCTACATAATTGGTAAATTCCTTAAGTAGGTATAAATTACTATTGAGTTATAGGAATAAACATAGTGAATTCAAATTATAATTGTTACCCTTAATGGTGATGGATAATTTCTTATTACATTTTTCACTCAATGTTTGGGTTTTTGGTCATGAAGGTTAGGGTTGTTGCCCAGCCTTGGATCTATAGTTTAATGTGGAATCTAAACCATAGAAAAAAACCCCAAATTCTTGGAATTTGAAGTCACACAGTCTGGGCTGAACTCGAGCCTGGTGTTTTTGGCCATTAAGCCATGATGTCTGAGTAGGATCATTATGGCAAATTTGCATCCATTATTATAACTTGTGAGCCCTTTGATATCTCTTTAGCTAACAGCTTTTTCTCAAAATGAAAGATTCCTTTAACCTTTTCTGAATTTCTTTGTTTGCTGTCATTTAAGGATGGTCGGCAAATTTGAAAACAAACTTCTCTCGTGATTCTCCAATTTATTTATTAGGAAAAATTTATCACAGAACTTTTAAAGAAGAACAAGCATATGAAGGTACAGGTAAGGCAAACTTCATTCCAGTTATTATTGTTATTGCCAGATGATCAAAGGGTTAAGGCGAGTTATTTGTTAGGTTCTATGTCTTCATCATAAACTTTTGCTAAGTGTATTAACTATTTGATCTCTGATTCTAGTTTTGCATTTTCTAAAAGATCATCCTATGTATACAATTTATTGTATAGCTATCATTTTAAGTTTTTTTAAATTGTTAGTCAAAAAACACACACACACACACACACACACACACACACACACACACACCACACACACACACACACACACACACACACACTCTCACACACTCTCACACACTCTTGTATAGTTTTTACTGATTATTATTATTACGAGGGGTGGTCAGAAAATAAGTTTACACATCGTATAATTTCGTAACTAAAGGACCTAAATTGACTGTTTGTATCAGGTGAATTTGTTAATTATTGTTGGCAACACTGCATGTTGATTCGGCTGCCATCTACCGTACATTGGTTATATGAGTCAGTTGAACATGATGGCTCAACTGGAACAGTGCCCTGCCCTATGGAGTAGTCCAGGATGTTTATGTTTAATAGTTGCTTGTAAATGTTCCAGTGTTGAGCAATATGCAGCTGCATTGATTGTTGTGCCTTTTTGCATGAAGTCTTTCAGCAAAATGCCTTTGTGGTCCCAAAACACAGTAACCATCATTTTGCCAGTGGACCTCCCAATCTTGAACTACTTTGGTTGTGGGGACCAAGGGTGTTTCATGCTGGCACATTTTGTTTCTGGAGTATGGTGATGAACCCATGTCTCGCCTCCTGTGACAATGTGTTCAAGAAATTCTTGACCACTGACAAACTCGGAATATCATTGCAGAAATGACAGGGCACTGTTCCAGTCAAGCTGCCATGTTCAATTGACATATAACCAATGTATGGTAGATGGCAGCCAAATTGACATGCAGTGTTGCCAACAATGATTAATGAATTCACCTGATACAAACATAATCAATGAGGGTCCTTTAGTTACAAAATTATATGCCATGTAAACTTATTTTCTGACCACCCCTCGCATTATTATTATTACATTTTTCATTCTTAGGGTTTGTGTGTTCAAACATTGAGGGTTTTAAAAAAGATTTTGCCAGTCTTGGATGGTTCACATATCGTCGAAAATTTCCTCCACTACCAGAATCTCACCTGACCACTGATTGTGGCTGGGGTTGTATGATACGTTCTGGACAAATGATGATGGTTACAGCTTTGAGGCGACACTTCCTTCCTCCTGGTACATAATAATAATAATAATACCATAACTGATTTTCATGAATTCTTCCTAGTTAATTTACTATCTGTGGTATTGAATTCACTTTCTAGAGTACCACACAATAATTAATGTGATTAGTCAAATTTTTGTTAAACAAATACACATATGATGAAGTCTCTGTAACTATATTTTGTTGGGTTTTTATTTTCAGGTTGGAGATTTCATAGTATCAGTGATGGCCCACAGACATCCATACATACACAAATCATGAAATTTTTTTGTGATGATCCTTCTCCAAATTGCCCCTTTTCCCTGCACAACTTGATTCTTTCTGGCCATAAGATGAACAAAAAGGCTGGCAATTGGTATGGACCTTCGTGTGTTGCTCATATGTTCAAGTGAGTAAAATCAATTAACCAAAAGAGAATTTGATTAGAAGTTCCACTATTCATTGGAAAGTATTAGATTTTGTTATGAAGGTATTTTTTCATTTGTTACTAGATATATTTCATTTAGTTGCTAGATGCCACAAAGTATTGGAATTTTCCATCTAATTTTAGTTAAGTTTAGCTTTCATTAAGAACTGGGATTTCATCTAATTATAAAAATAATAATTATGCAAATTTTCATAATTTGCTTTCATTTTATTTCTCTGAAATATCCTTAAATGCTCTTAAAAACAAAGGAAATACTTGAAATAGTTGCTAGTTTCAAGAAAGATAACACTGGGGAACAAAAAAAATTTTTTTTTCTTGGTGCCTGAGATTTTAGACCTTATTCTGGATATTTTCATGCCACTGATTCAGAAAATATCATCCATTTTGTTCTAGCAGCTCTAGTTTTTGAGATATTGCATACGTCATTACCTACTTTATTACCCTTCTGGAACGGTATTATGAGTTGCTCGTAAATCTAAATGCATCTGTATAATTAAATTGTAGCTATGATTTTGCTGATGTTGCTGTTTTGCATGTGTATTGTACATGTACTAACGTGAATTCTTTCCTGTTACAGGTGTTGACATGGCTTCATCACGAAGAAAGTGTTTAAATCATCCAGATGTGTTTTGTTTTATCTGCGGAGAGTACACATTCATTGAACAGAGAAAAACTATTACTGATTTTGTGAAAAAAGCTTATTTTGCCTATTTCAAAGTACAACTAGGGGACCAAGATAAGCCATGGGCTCCTCATGTTGTGTGTAAAACGTGTACGGAGCATCTGCGGCAATGGACCAACGGAAAGAGGAGGTGCCTGAAATTTGGTATACCAATGGTATGGAGAGAACGGAGAAACCACAGTGATGACTGTTACTTTTGTTTGGTGAATATAAAGGGCATCAATGGACGTAACCGGAGTAAATGGACGTATCCTGACATAGACTCAGCTAGACGGCCTGTTTCACATTCAGATGAGATACCTGTCCCATCATTCAGCCATCTTCCAGAGCTCCCTCAAGATGATGATGAATCTGCTACTGACAAAGAAAGCATATGTGGGCAAAATGACAGTGATTTCGAAGGACCGTCATCAGTTGCAGAAGGTTTTAGTCAACACGAATTAAACGACCTCATAAGGGATTTAAGTCTTTCGAAGAAATCGTCTGAATTGTTAGCTTCCAGGCTGGGAGAAAAAAATTTACTGCTGCCGGGAACCAAAATCATGTTATATCGCGACAGAGAAAAGGATTTACTGCCCTTCTTCTCAAAAGAAACGATTTAGTTTTCTGCAACAATGTGCGCGGATTGCTGATGAAAATGGGCATATCGGAATACACACCAAGTGAATGGCGGTTATTCATAGATAGCTCCAAATGGGCCTAAAATATGTTCTTCTACACAACGGCAACAGATACAGATCAATCCCAATTGGTCACTCAGTCGGTATGAGAGAAGAGCACGGGACAGTCGCCCTAGTCCTAGAAAAGATATCATACCGAGACCACCAATGGGTGATCTGTGTGGATCTGAAGATGGTGAATTTTCTCCTGGGCCAGCAGAGCGGGTACACCAAGTACCCGTGCTTTATATGTCTCTGGGACAGTAGAGCTAAAGATGAACACTGGGTGAGAAGACAGTGGCCTCTGAGAGAAAACATGGTGGTTGGAGAAAAAAATATCATCAAAGAAGCTTTGGTTGACAGAGAAAGGATCATATTGCCACCACTGCACATCAAACTAGGTTTGATGAAACAATTTATAAAGGCTTTGAACAGAGATGGGACGTGTTTTGGCTACATATGTAGAAAATTTCCTGCGCTGAGCATGGAAAAGCTGAAGGCAGGTATTTTCGATGGACCACAAATCCGGGAACTCATGAAAGACCCGCGTTTCCAAGATTCAATGGACAACATTGAGGCACGTGCGTGGTCATCGTTTAGTATGGTTGTGAAGAATTTCCTTGGGAACTATAAGGCCGATAACTACGGTGAACTAGTGGAGAATATGCTCTCTTCTTTTTGTAAACTTGGCTGTAAAATGAGCATCAAACTGCATTACCTCCACAGTCATTTGGATCGTTTCCCAGATAACCTCGGTGATCTAAGCGAGGAACGGGGTGAACGATTTCACCAAGAACTAAGGACCATGGAAGAACGGTACCGCGGACGATGGGATACTCACATGATGGC
>JAJOZX010000946.1:642500-855000 GCA_023014485.1 Bathynomus jamesi
TAATTGTTCAGTTTGTTGTTAGTGTTAAAGAATGGCAGATGTTTAGGTTTTTCCGCTTCTAATTTCATAATTTGGAGTGTTATGAATGTGTCCGTTGTGATTCCAGCTAAAGCTAAATTTTTTTTCCTTTTGCTTTCCATTTTGCAGTGACCTTACCTGATAGCGCTCTTGAAGTCTTTGATGATATTATGGGGTTTCCTAGTGTTGGATTATTTTTGTATGTAAGTATGTATGTAAGTATGTATGTAATGAACGGGAGTTTTGTGCAGTGCCATTAAAAGAAAAAGAAAAGTACTGAAATACTACTTCATTACATAAGAGGCGCATGACCGAGACCTCTGTAGTTAATACCCCACAAATATTATATAAATCCACAGTTTGATGAATAGTGGCGTTCGAGCAAAATAAACTTTGAAACTCCCTTTACAAAAATGTTGTAAATAAATAAAAAACTCATAACGGAGTTATAAGGTCAGAGGAGCTTTTCTTCGATTTAAGTTATAAAGAACTTTAGGGCTTATTTCGAAAATAGGAAAGCTAGGAACTCGTTTCATGCGAATTTCTAGTTTGTTATATCCATTTCATCTCAATTTTATTAATATCCAAAATCAAAACATTATCTACACCTGAATATTACCAGTGTTGCATGAGTTAAAAAGGGAGCTAAGTTAGGATGCTTAAGGGAAAAGTTTAATTTCTTTCCATTAAAAAATAAATAAATGCCAAACCACCTCACGTAGCTCAAATCTGTAACTTCTACTTTATAGCCACTCGATACCCAACCTGGTATTCAGGTTTTTCACGTATGTCCGAATAGTTCCTGTTGAAGTAATTTAAGTGAGCTAGCAGGTTTGATCCCTGTGGAGAAATTGGGCACTTTGTTCGCGCGACATATTGTCAGTAGGTTTTGATTTTTTATATATATATGTGAGATGTATGTATGTATATAGGATTTTTTTTAACTTTATGAATGTGTCGTAAATCTTAAGTGCCCGTTTTATGCTAATATGATTTGTTATTGATAATTTGCCTCACTATCCCAAGGGGTTGCTCTCCCCTCCTTTTCATGCAGGATGTTCTACAATCCTTTTTGATATACTAATGTCGGTGGTAATGTTATGTCTTTGCTTAAGGGCTTGGTATTATTATAATCATAATTGTAAGCCCATCCCTAAAAACCAATATTTTCGCGTAAGTCAACTAGACACTATCTTCACTTTAACATGAAAATGTGGTCAAATATGTAAATGTTTAAAGATTGTATTAACGAATATATATATATATATATATATATATATATATATATATATATATATATATATATATATATATATATATATATATAGTTTATTTATTGATGTACATGCAATATATTAAATTTTATTTTTTAGTAATTTGGTTTATTTTTTCTTGGAGGTAAAATTTTTGAGCCTGCGACCTCAACTGGTACAGGGTAAAGGTATCGCCTACTGAACTGAACGGGCCCTAATACTGGATTGCGCTTGTCACACTTTCGTGCGGGCTGTAACTTGAACTGTTCGAGATAAATTGGTAGAACTTCATACACACGTGTATCGTCAGACCACCATGCGTCCGAAGCAAGAATCGGCTCCTTGGATGAAAGTTTGTCGCAATTACATTACATTTCATTTGGAAATCATGAAGCCACTGGAACCTATCGAGGTTTTCCAAGTTATGAACAACAGTTTATAATAAAATTGTGCAAAATGTCAATCTCAAGTCAGCTAATTAACATACAACTATTTAGCTACCAAAGTAGCCAACATAACTTAAGCTAAAAATATACACTACAGTCTGCAAACTACCTTTCATTCATGAAAGCATCCAATGTAATATCCATAATTTTAGGCTATCCAGTACCCGATGCCTAGCAGTAGAACTACCTTACCTTATCCCTCAATTGTAGGTGGGGGTGTTGATGTTCCAACATAGTTCTTGCAGTAGGAAGGGGTTGCGTCCTACCCACGTCGGAATACTGACTCCATTTAGCTCAGCGAGGTTAAATCATGGGTCTATCAGTAGCTGGCTGGGTGACCATCATACAGTCAGATGGTTTAATGATCCGAGGTTCAGATCCCACACAAAGCTGTAAGTCCCTTCTGTCACGTAACTTTTGATGTTACGACGGACCACAACTATTATTGTAGTAGTAGAAAGGTGTGAAGGTGTACCTCTTCTACAATCCTTTTGCGAGAGTTATGAATAAATAATCCTTAATACTTGATACTTCTAAATACACCCTTTGCTTTGTCCGGAGCGATAGGGCACGTCCCTCTATGGTGAATGTGGGAATACACCTTTCTTCGGTGTAAGGGCTTTCCCTGCCCTCGTGGACCATTGGGAACCCGGCTGATCTCCTGCTTTTTCTTTTTCTTTCTTTCTCCTTTCACCCATTCTTTCTGGCTGCTCTCTCTTTTTTGGCGTTGTTCTTTGGATCTTGATTTTGACCCCCTCCTAGGCCCTTGGGTGTGGGAGGTGGTTGCCCTGCACCCTTGTCGCTTTTCAACCAAACCCAAACCCAAGCCCTGTCCCTGCCACTTTTCAACCAAACCCAAGCCCTGTCCCTGCCACTTTTCAACCAAACCCAAGCCCTGTCCCTACCACTTTTCAACCAAACCCAAGCCCTGTCCCTACCACTTTTCAACCAAACCCAAGCCCTGTCCCTGCCACTTTTCAACCAAACCCAAGGCCTGTCCCTGCCACTTTTCAACCAAACCCAAGCCCTGTCCTGCCACTTTTCAACCAAACCCTGTCCCTGCCACTTTTCAACCAAACCCAAGCCCTGTCCTGCCACTTTTCAACCAAACCCTGTCCCTGCCACTTTTCAACCAAACCCAAGCCCTGTCCCTGCCACTTTTCACCGCGCGTTGGATGAGAGTGGCCGCCTTTCAGGCACAAGGACTGGGTACGGGTGTATCTCCCCTGCGTGACATTTATTGGCGGTGGGACCAAGTGTGCCCACGTTTCGCCTTTCCCTTGTTGGAGTCGGTGGTGGCTGGATGCGCGCGGGGGATGAAGTTCTCTTTTGTTCGCTATGGATACTTCTCCCCCTCGGCTTTACGACTACTGCTTCTCATTCCCGGACTAATCCTTCTCTCAACACTCGGGTGGTGGGCAACCAGGCCTTCGAGTCCTCTACCACTGGAAGACCGCAACCTGATGGGGTTGACCCCCCCCCCCCTGTGGAAGCGGAACCCTTGCACTCTCCTTTTCCGTTGCCGACCCCAGTCCGTCCCTCGACTATGCCCTTGGACATACACACACTGGAGCAGGGGTCTCGCCCCAGCCCACCTCAGCCACCTTCGGGCAAGTCAAGTTCCACCCAGAACTTGCCCCCACAACCCGGCTTCTTGCTCTCCCCATATGCCCCCCTCACCCGCCGTCAGCCCACCTCCCCACGGAGAGAGCCTCGCGGCGGACGGGGAAGCCGGCATTCACGGCCGTCCTATCGACCGTTGAATATCCCAATCCACTTCGACTCTACAGCCTCCCTCTTCCTTCCAAGTATTAACAAATTCCTGGTGATTCGGCCTACATCTGGGTCCCTCCCGACCAACTCTGAACGGACGCTCCAGGCGATCCGAACCCACAGCAACTCCAGCCGCTATGACGTACCCCCACAGAGGGATGGCTCCCTCCTCGTAAAATCACGCTCAGCCGCAGAGACAAAAGCCCTACTCTCCGTCACTGAGGTCCTTGGATGCTCGGTGTCCGTTTCCCCACACCCTCGCCTGAATCAGAGTCAGGGCACTATTTACGCCACCCGCCTATTGTCGATCGCAGTGAACGAGCTCCTGGAGGACCTCGCACCCGAAGGAGTCACTAAGATTTATCGCTTCACATCCCGACAGGGAGGCACCCCCTCCCCCACCCCACGTCTGCTCCTTACTTTCAATACCTTAATTCCCCCCGACCGCATTGTATGGGAGACCGCGCGTCATGCGAGTTTTCTATCCGCCCATACATCCCAGACCCGACCCGTTGCTTTAAATGCACTAAGTTTGGACACGTTAGCTCCGTTTGTCGGCAGCCGCATCAACTGTGTGTTCACTGTGGACAACTCGCTCACCCTGACAGGTGCCCCAACACACCCAAATGCTCCAACTGTGAAGGCGCACACCCCTCTTCATCCCGCGAATGCCTTTTCTTCAAGTTCGAGAAGGAGGTCCGAGGCCTACAAGTAACGGACTTCCTTAGACCCCGTGAGGCACGAGACAGGGTGCGTAGTCGGAAGGTGAGGCCGGGGGTGTCTTATGCCGTTGCTCTCGGCTCTATCATCTCGGCACGCCGCCCTGGCCTGCCGCCGACCCCCCCCCCCCCCCCAGCCACTGCTCCCTGTCCCCCCCAAAGAAAATCCTCGCAGGACCCGACGGTCTTCTGTCCCCCACCGTCCCTCCTCTTCCCGCACCTCACCTGCCACGAACCCCCCAGGAGTCTGGGACCAGGACACCCAGGCCCCATCCACCTCAAACCCTGCTTTCCCAGTACTCTCTGCACACGCCCGAACCTGCCGCCCGGAGCAAGCCGTCGAGGCGGAGACGCCGGAGCGAGTCGCCAGACCCTCCGGCCTTCCAACGTGTCTCTACCTCTTCCCCTAGAACCAAGAAGACGGCTCGGACCCTCACGGCTGCAGGAAAAGATCCCCCGGAGGAAAATACAACCCCCCCCCCCCCCCCCCCCCCCCAAGGAAAAAATTTCCCTGGAAAATAGCCCCCGAGGAATAAATCCCCCATTAGTCATTCATAACTTAAACCTACAAAAAATTTCGGCCTTAAAGGGATAAAAGTTAACATTTAAGATATTAACATTAAGTTAACATTAACATTTAAGATTAACATCGGTGACCAAGAAAATAGAACGTTTGGATCACCTGAAGATCAGGGCCCCCAGCCTTCGTTAGTTAGCCTTATAAGGCTAACCAACGAAAATATCACGACTTAACCTAACCAATCGTCAAGGGCGTACAGTTGGTTTGTTAACCGTTCACTTGAGTCTGAGCAACAAGTTGTCATTTCTAGATAATTTTTTATATGTTTTATGATTAATGGGGGATTTATTCCTGGGGGGGGGGGGGGGTCCTGCAACGGACCCTCACACCGCCCACTACGTCTAGTATGTCCATCTCTCCCCACCGCAGAAGTCCCACCACTCTACCCCCACACACACTGACAATAGTAGCTGAAATCCATGACCCGCCCCCTACGACGAGACCCAATCTGAACAATATCCTCTCCCCCGAGGATCCAGTGGATGCTGCCCTGGCGCAGTTGCACGGTGTGACCGAGGGGAGCTCGGCCGCGCCCACGAGTCTCATGGATCTGCCCTTGCCTCCTGGTGCCATTTTCTCCACCCCTCCACGAGACCACTGGTTCACCTCCTTCCACCCCCATAGTACCTACCCCCCCAACATCCCCGACCCCATCCTTGTCAGCCACCCTGAGTACGCCTTCCCTCCCACCCGCCCGGTCCTTCTGGTACCCCCTGTCGCCACCTAGGGTCCGCCGTGAGACCCCGGACAGGCGGGGTGGTGCCACCTTTGGGGTTAACGTGCCCCCTCCTGGCCCGACCACAGAAGCCCGTCAAAACACTTCTGACCCTTTCAGCCGACGATGTTCCTCTGTCTGCCGTGATCCACGCCTCCGGTCTCGCTCGGCCGACTCGACCCCGCAACCTCCGCGGGTTCGACAGGCCGACCGATTCCTTCCCTGGTGAACGGTAGATAGCCAGCCATGCTCCCGACCCATCCTTCAATTTCGCGAACTCCAGATCTCCCTTCACACTCCAACCTCCTAGCACCTACACCTTTACCCATCCCCCTTCATCAACTAATGGATCCCCGAAAACCACAATAGTCCACTGGAACTGTAGAGGAATATTCGCGAACTATGAAGGCCTTAACTCCTTGATTGCCACTTCCCGTCCGGTGTGTGTCTGTCTCCAGGAGCTAATCCTGGGGACCAGGCCCATGCCCTGCCCTACTGGTTATTCTTGCATCGCCACCCCGCCTCCTACCTGCACTCGAAGGGGAGCTGCCATTCTCGTACACCACGCAGTCCCCTTCCACAATCTCTCCATCTGGTCCCCGCTACAGGTGATTGCCGCCCGGCTCTCCCTGGATAGACAGTACACCGTCTGCTCAGTCTACCTCACCCCCACGCTCAAGTCTCCGCGATGACCTGGTGGAAGTCGTACAACAACTCCCCAGGCCCTTCCTACTACTGGGTGATTTCAGTAGTCGCCACCCCTTGTGGGGCGACACACACACCACCTATATGGCGCCAACCCTGATATCTGTCATGACCGAGCTTTCCTTCGAGTGCCTCAATGATGGCTCTCCTACATTCTACCATGCCGCCACCTGCACTCCATCCTGTATAGACCTGTCCCTCGTTTCAACTGATGCCCTCCTAGATTTCACGTGGCAAGTCCTCCGAGAGGACCATGGAAGTGACCATTTCCCCATTCAACTCACGCTCAATCGACCCGACCAGACTGTACGGGTACCGGTAAGGTGGGTTACTACCAACGCGAATTGGGCCCGCTTCCGCGACAACACGTATCCAACCCTTACAACTACCCACTTCCCATCCATCGACGAGTGCATGACATATTTCGAGTCCGTCGTTCTAGCGGCTGCAAGCACTAGCGTACCACGATCCTCCGCCTACCCCCGCGCCCGACGGGTGCCATGGTGAACCCCGGAGTGCGCGGAGGCCGTGCGCGCCAAGAAGAAGGTAACTCTGCGCTTCTACCGGACGCGACTCCCCATCCATCGCACGGAGATGCAGCGGGCCAGGGCCATCGCCCGCCGCATAATGAAGACAGCGCGCCGAGCCTCTTGGCGTGCCTTTGTGTCCGGCATCACCGCCACCACACCTTCGGCTACCATCTGGAAGAAGGTACGGGGTGTCGAAAGGCGACATGTCCCCTCCCGACCCCCGGTCCTCCGGACTAATGACGGACTCCCATGTGAGCCCAAGTCGGTGGCAAACCACCTCGCTTCTACCTTCGCCGCCGTTTCTTCCTCTGCAGCCGATTCCGTACCCGCCCTGACGATAGCCCCTCTCCACCGTCCATAGACAGCACCTACAACCGATTGTTTACCATGCGTGAACTACAGGCGGCACTGGCCTCTCGACGATCCCCTTGTCCCGGTCCGGACGGTATTCCGTACGGCATGATCCAACACATCCACTCTACCTTACAAATTTTCCTGCTAGACCTATACAATCGCATATGGATAGAGGGCGCCTTCCCCTCCAGGTGGAAGGAGGCCCACGTCATCCCTATCCCCAAACCCGGCAAAGATTCCCTGGACCCCACAAACTACAGACAGGGCCGTAACTAGGGTTTAGAAATTAGTGAGGTCCAGATTTTTTTCGAGCGCGGCGGGACGAGCAAAATTCAGACCAAAATGACATCTACAAACACAACCCAAGCTATACACTAAACACAAAACGCTCGACGCTCCCTCTTTTCAAAAGAAAAGCGGTAATATGCGTTTCATACACGGAGAACGGTTCAGTCTCTCTCTTTTTTTTTAGGAAATAATTACCGAGGTCCGGACCTCGGTGACCTCATAGGTAGTTACGGTCATGACTACAGACCAATCGCCCTGACGTGTTGTGCCTGCAAAATCCTCGAAAAAATGGTCGCTACTCGATTATCGTTCGTCCTTGAAAATAGCAATTCCTTCCCGGCTACCCAGTCCGGCTTCAGACAATTCCGCTCCACCACTGATCCCCTCCTGCTTCTCAGCCGAGACATACAGGATGCCTTCGACAATGGACAGTTCGTACTGTCAATTTTTTTCGACATCCAGAAGGCCTATGACACCACCCGTCGAGCAATGATCCTCAATCAGCTCCGACATCTGGGCCTCGTCGGAGCCATGCCGACCTTCATCAGGGGCTTCCTTTCCTCCCGGACCTTTAAAGTCCGGGTGGGCTCAGTCCTCTCTGACACCTTCGTGCAGGAGGACGGGGTCCCACAGGGAATCATCCTCAGTGTTCTCTGCTTCTCCGTCGTGATGAACACGGTCTCACAATGCCTTCCACCCACCATCCGCTCTTCCATTTACGCGGATGACCTTGCGATCTACTTCGCAGGGTGAGAACCGTCCGTCGTTCAACGACAAATGCAGCTTGCCATCTACCGGGTGGAAAGGTGGGCGACGTCGGTGGCGCCTCTCCATCCCTAAGTCCAAGTGGATGCTCTTCAGTAGAAGAAGACCAACAACCTTTCCTCTACCCTCTGTCACATTATACGGCAGTCCTCTTGAGGTGGTACCCTCCACGCGTTTTCTGTGCATGACCCTAGACCGACGGCTCAATTGGGTTCCCCATCTCAAGCACCTAAAGCAATCCCTTCGACGCCCCCTCGCTCTCCTGGATCACCTCTCCCACACCACATGGGGTGCAGATCGACACTCTCTTCTTCGCCTTTACACTTCCATAGTACAGTCGAAGCTGGACTATGGTAGTGCAGTTTACGGTTCAGCCTCCAACGCCCGCCTCCGTATCCTGGACCCGGTACTTAATAGAGGCCTCCACCTCGCCACCGGTGCTTTCCGCTCCTCCCCAACCTCCAGCCTCCAGCCTCCACGTGGAATGCGATCATCTCCCTCTCGTCCTCCGACGGGGTCTACTCCTCATGAGGACATACCTCCGTGCACAGAGGCTACCTTCTTCGCTTCTGGGCACGGCGGTTTCTGAACTACCACCTCAGGGACGGAGCTGGCACTTCACTGAAGTGGTCCGCTCTTTCCTTGACCTTTTCAACATGCCCGCCCCCTCAGTTATCCCCATTTCATTCAGCATCTACCTCCCCTGGCTTCTCACCCCTATCAAGTTTTGCAGGGATCTGTGTGCCCTACCGAAGAATACCACGAGCGCCATGATATACAGGTCACTCTTCCGCGAACACGCAACCCAACACTCGGACGCAGTCGCCATTTACACAGATGGTTCCCGCTCAGAAGCTGGTGTGGCCTCCTCAGCGGTGATTCTGTCCCAGCCGCTTTCCCGGGGCGTCGGCCTGCCCCGCGAGGCCTCCGTTTTTTCGGCGGAACTTTTCGCGATTACGGAGGCCCTCGATATTGTGCGCACCCACTCTGCCAGTTCTTTCGTCATTTATTCAGATTCCCAAAGCGCACTTCTCTCCCTAGAAAGATTTAACTCTCCTCACCCGGCCCCGTTTTGCCCTACCTGCCATACCCCTATCACTGTCATACACCCTGGTGGAATGCCCAAAGTTGTCCGCTCTTCGTCGCGGGTGTTTCCCTCTCGGCCGAAAATCCCATACCCGACCGTCTACGATCCATACTCGCCGAAGGCCCCCACTTTTCAACGAAAGCGATTTTCTTCTTCCTTACTCACTCCCATCTGCTCCATCTCATCTAAAACCATACCCCTCCTACCCACTATCCAGCAACTGACCCTTACTCACTCCCCTAGTCTACCACCCCCAGCACGGTAACACCACCCACCCACTGTCTCGCCGAGATATGTACCGCTTTCTATAGGTACGAATCGGCGGTAAATTAGAGAAAGAAAAAAAAAAATTCTGAATACAATATTTGTCACGTGAATTTCTGACCTGTTTTCGTTAATGTAAATTTGGTTATCACTCCGTTATCTTATTCTGGTTAATAGCAGACGATTTTACTCAGACTCGGGTAACATGCAGTTGGTAAAAAGTAATTTTTAGACTAATTTTAAGCGATTGGATGAAGTCTTCCGCATAAATTTATTGAGTTTATCCATTTGCGAGGATGAACTGATATATATATATATATATATATATATATATATATATATATATACACGTACATACAGGGTGTCCCGTAAGTCTGGAACCATAGGGCAAAATGATAGAAACGTCAATAAAAACGCCGAAGAGACTTTTGGGGACTGTGGGACTGTTTGTGAAATGAGCGAGGATGGTAGCAGCTGTGTCATCGTCGGTGGATGTCCTCGGAGGTCCACTGCGTGGTTTATCTCCTATGGATCCCGTTTCCCTAAACTTTGCTACAAGTTTGCCGACACAGCTGTGTGTTATCGGCGCGCGGTCCGGATGTAATCTGCTAAATTCCTCAGCGACCTCCCTCCGACTCCGATTTTCTACGAGCAGAGTTACCTGGATGCTTTCTTCCTTACTCAAAGACATCATGGGCACTTGCATAAACGGAATAACATGAATTACTTATTTTGCCCTATGGTTCCAGACTTACGGGACACCCTGTGTGTGTGTGTGTATATATATATATATATATATATATATATATATATATATATATATATATATATATATACGTATATTAGTGGTGGACCGGATGTCAGTTTTTCAACATCCGCGGATGCGGATATTTAGTTAATCTATCAATATAATATAGAATTATGAATATATGACATAATTTTTCAAATTTCGTGATATTACTATTATGGCAGGCAATGCATAAGAATTTAAATTAATATTAATGTTTTCATTATGATAAAAATAATAACTTTCTCAAGAGTTTCAGCCACAGAAAATTGAATGAAACAAGTTTCATTCAATTTTCTGTTACCAGCTATTTATATTTTGAGGTTTATATATTTGTTTGTTCATTAATTAATACTTTACACGAAATGTGCATGACTGGGCCTTATAAGCTACTTTATAAGCTAATTTAATTGTAAATTGCATAATTTATTAGAGGTCATATCCGCATAACATCCGCAGTCAGAAGTGCGGATGTTAAGTGATGCGGATGCGGATATCCGGTCCACCACTAATATATATATATATATATATATATATATATATATATATATATATATATATATATATATATATATATATATATATATTATTGGTCGTGTTTTGGAAATCATCTTATTTAAATAAAAAATTAATAAAATAACTTGAACTTTTAAATGACAAAATTTAATTACGATAATAATTATTGTAGTTGTGTGAATTTGAAGTTAAATAGATAAATTCACTGGCTGAAAATTAAAGGGAATACCCCGCAAGTTGGGGGTTAAATTTTATAATTAGCCATGTTATGTGGGTAAATGTAATAACCGAGGGGAAAAGGTGTCCGGTGAAAGGGAGGAATTTTGTGAGCCTTTTTCTGATAACGAGTTATTTTGTTTTGTTTTCGGCAGTATGTTAGTGGTAAGTGGGTTGGACTCGTAAAAGCCTTTACAATTCAAGTCTTTACCCTCTCTTTTTTGCGTAATTTATACAAGTTCTTTTGAGTTTTACTCGTGATTTCAGTGTTTGGTCTCGTAAGTAAATAGTCCGAGATCTTTGGAAGTCGAGTGAGATGATGATGATGATGATGCTAATTAAAATAAAATAAAAGACCTTGTGACTAATTTTGGCTTCATTATAACTTCACAAACGCTAGTTAGAATATTTTGCGTTTATCTTAAATGAACTTACGAAGATAGGGCTAATTCTTGGCAAGGCTACACAATAGGGTCTAAGAAGTAGGCTATGTAACTTCGGCCTAAAGCCTATATTAGTAGTCATTGACCTACAATGTTGCCAGGCAGGAAATATTAAATTTTAGTTTTTTAAAAACAATTTGTCGGGTGTCCTCGCTTTTAGGGTCGTAAATTAATGTTTGTAAATTCAGGTACCTTTTACGGTCTAAAATTATTTAGTCTATATAACGTATTTTCACAGATTGTAGTTGTTTAGATTTAGTAATTTTTTAGCAAGTTGTCAAGATGGAGACATTTTTTTAAAATTAATATTGTAAATAGCCTTGATAGGCATTTTGTTGCACTTTTCCCAGTTTTCTATAAGCTAAGGAGTCACCGTACTTTTCCGTTATACCCCCGCAAATTGACGATTGGTTAGGCTTAGTCGTGATATTTTTGTTAAAACTAACGAAAATATTACGACTTAACCTAACCAATCGTCTATATATATATATATATATATATAACTGCAAACAACACACAGTATAATTAATGTAAAGAACGACGCTTGTGTAGAAGAGCGTTTGAATGTTGCATAGTTTAATCATAAATAAGCTGATTTGCATTCTATTCGATCATGAGTTTTGATACGCTATCAAAGCAATCAAACACAATCATGATTGTGATCGTGATCACTTCCCGTTTCTTTTAAGCGAGTGAACAGTTTTCCAACTGATGCCTGAACAGCTGGTGGCCTCTCATAGTGTTTGTCATTAAAAGCAGTAGCAACTGATTGTTACCACGCCTTGCGCACATTAAAACTATCTCCACCTGTTCATCTATTATCAATTTCTGTGCCATAAGTTCAACAAATCTGAAAAGAACAAAACGTGTATTAAAGCACAAATTACTAAAATGTGCCTATAGTTCCTGACTTTTGCGCCACCATATATATATATATATATATATAACCTTTGGTTAGCTTCCGCCTGAATTGTTCATTCTGGCGAAGGTCAAGCTTTTCACTCCACCTTAGACCTACAGTTTAACGTGGAATCCGAACCACGCCCCACCAGCAGCCCAGCGTCTTAACCACTAGGCCACCCAGGGTACGCATTTATCTACCAACCACTTCCTTTATTGGGTGGAAGGATGAACAGCTGGGTTTTGCTGCGCGCCGGCTGCCGTCACCGGGTCTCGAACCCGGGGCCGATGGATTCGTAGTCAGCGACGGTAACTACTACACCGCCGAGGCGCATATACGGTGCGGCAAAAGTAACGCCCTTTTAATAATTGTATCTTTATAGTTTTATACAGTATAACCAACCACAAAATTAATTAAATTCCAGTTATTTTTTAGTTTTTACTGAGAAAGTACTTATTATTTTTCTTAAAATGCTGTATTTTTCTTAAAAACCTTATTATTTCTCTGAAAATGCTGTAATTCATTTATTTCCTTCAATAAAAGAGAATAAACTAAAAAGGGCGTTACTTTGCCGCACCCGTTATATATATATATATATATGGGATGAATTTCACAATTAAACACGTAAAATTAATGAGTGAGACAAACCCACAAGGAAAAAGAAAAATGATTCCAAGGCCTTTCGTGTATTCAGAAGTACAGTACATTCCCTGATGAGGTGTACTTCTGAATACACGAAAGACCTTATCATTTTTCGTTTTCCTTGTGGGTTTGTATTATATATATATATATATATATATATATATATATATATAATATATATATATATATATATATAATATATATATATATATATAATAATAATAATAATAATAATTCTAGTGGCTTTTTAATATGAATTTCATATAATTTGAATATAATAGAAGCTACTGTCAAAAAAATTTGAATATAATGACTGCAAATAATTTACAGTACCTTCGTGTATATATATATATATATATATATATATATATATAACGTAAAGAACGACGCTTGTATAGGAGAACATTCCGCGCAAGATGAGAAGAGAGAACGAACAAATGAAAAAATGAGGTAACCACCCGGGAATCGAACCCGGGATCTTCCGATTGCCGGTCAGATATGATAACCATTACACCACGGGCCTCACTCGAACAAATGCCGTAATTCTTCTACATACGCGCAGAAACCAATGCCCCAAGGGGGCACCTCTCTTCTCATCTTGCGCGGAATGTTCTTCTATACAAGCGTCGTTCTTTACGTTATTTATACTGCGTGTTCTTTGCAGTTGAAATGCGTGTGTGTGTGTGTGTGTATATATATATATAATATATACAGGGCGTCCCAAAAAAATGTATACACACTTTAACAGCTGATAGTTCAATTGATGTTTCTTTCTTTCCAAGTTAAACCCATTAGAATTAATAATGGCAGTCAGACTAAGCTTTGAACAAAGGAAATTCATTCTAAAATGCTACTGGAAGTGTGAAAACGCAGTTGAAGTGCAAAGACAGTTTAGGAGGGAGTTTCAAACAGATCCACCAACGCGACTTACCATCACTCGAATTAGAGATAAGTTTGAAGCCGATGGAACTGTTCAGAATGTCCACAAGAAGCGTTCCGGAAGACCACGGACATCGACAAGCCCCACAAAGCAAGAAAGAGTACTGGAAACGTATCACCAAAGTCCAAGAAAATCTGTGCGGCAAGCGAGTCGTGAGGTAGGAATTTCAGAATCGTCTGTCCAACGCATTTTGAAGCGCTGTCAATGGAAAAGTTACATTCCAAGATTAGTCCATGCTATTAATGAAGATGATCCGGACCGAAGAGTGGAGTATTGCGGCGAATGGTACTTGGCACGATGTGGATGTGTATTGGACGAAGGGGTTTCGTAGAATACCCTCCGCGTTCACCAGACCTCACACCACTAGACTTTTTTTTATGGGGATACTTAAAAGACAAAGTCTACGCTATAAAACCTGCAACAGTCGCTGAATTGAGAGCAGCCATTGAACGAGAATGCACACAAATACCAAACGAAATGTTTCGTGATGTTTGCGATTCCATTGCTTCGCGTTATCAGCAGTGCCTGGACCAGAACGGACGTCAGTTTGAAAACAGGCGTTGACAAAACAATTAAATAATGTCTGTAGATTCTATTACATTTTGAAAATGAAATGTATTTTAATAAACACTGCCTTTATAAGTATTTAAAGTGTGTATACATTTTTTTGGGACGCCCTGTATATTGTTCAAGCAAAGTTAAAAAATAAGATACAATAGTGTAATTCACAATATATACTGTGTATACATGGAGTTTGATCATTAAAATATTCCTATAAATTTTAAACACTCCCACCTCCTCAAAACAACTAGAATTAATGTAGTTTTTAACAATAAAAATACAATTTCAATCTCTCCTAATTAAAAACAGCTCAGATAATGCAGTTGGATGGGTCTGTTCTATCGGATGTAAGCAATACGATAAGGTTATAGGCCTACTGGTCAAATTGGAAAAAATGTAGATGTTAGTTTGAGTAAAACAACATAAATATGCGCGCAGAACCGCGAATAATTCTAATGCACTATCTTTAATCATGTGTATTCAGTAATAATACAATTACAGTATTAATTGGGAAGGTTCTAAAATTCCAGTAAATTAAAAGACCAAACTGAAAGGAACATTCTAGAATGTGTATTTATATATTTTGTGAATAAGTTTAATAACGGTTTGGAAAACCTATATAATGAACCATATTTTAAGATATCCGTTTCCCTTAATTAGTACTTGTTAATCTTTGGTTAATCCCTCTTATTCCTTTGGTTGCTGCTGTACGGATACAGCCGTAGTCTGTCATCTTGCCTTCTCTTCATTCTCTGATAGGGTGTTCAGTACACACAAGTCCTTGGAATAGGTTCTTATTTTTCCGTGTGGGTGTGCATTATATACAGGGCCGCCGAGAGGGCGGGCAAGCCGGGTTAAATCCCCGGGGCCCGGAAGGAGGGGGTATAAAATCTAAAAATATTAATAAAGCAATTGATTAAATAACAGAGAGGAAATGTAATTAATGAACATACATTTTATAGAGATTATACTTTGTTTTGAATTGTGACTTGGACATATAATTAGTTTGCTTGTTATGTACACAAAAAACATTCATAATAAAATACTGAGTAAACAGGGGGGCCCATATACCAATCCTTCCCCGGGGCCCGGGGCAGCTCTCGCCGGCCCTCATTATATATATATATATATATATATACACACAATAATACGCATAAGTATGCGTGGTTTTTGTATGAAACAAAGATGTCCCTACCAAGATTCGAACCCGAGACCTCCTGAGTAGGAGTAGCGAGCGCTACTATCACACTACGGCGGGATAAAAGTTACTGCAACTTTCCTTGTATTTAGATGACCCAGGAACTACAGTACTTAACGCTTCCTGTCCATAGGTGTTTTACGATGTTAACCCTTCCACACTCGAGATAATGGCAACATTTAAGGTAATCTTGTAGTTTAATGTCGCAAATTAGGTAGGTCTACTTTTAAATTTTGTTTAAATTTGGTACAACCACGGATCTTTTCCCAAGCTACCTTGTAGAATTCATGTTGCGTAATAAATATAAACAGAAACGAATTAATCATTTGATAATTTGTGTTGCTCGTCAACATATGGTCTAAATAGGAAGATTCTTAAACACCTCTACCTCTCTTCTCGCAATCTTCTTTCAAATCGTCAGTGTAGGTTCCGCAAGAGACGCTGTTCTGGTGAACATCTTGCGTATCTCCCTGACTCTTGGTCATCCTCCTTTCGGAATTTCAGTGAAACCTTTGCTATTGCACTAGACATATCAAAAGCTTTTGATAAGAGTCTGGCACAAATCTTTAATCTCCAAAGTGCCCTCTTTCGGTTTCTCTCCTGCTATCTCAGGGTTGGCACCCAAAAACTCAACCCAAAACACACTGGAATTTTCAGTGGATTTTTGGGTTTTTGTTCCGAGATGTTTATTTTAAAATAATTGACATTTTTCTGATTGCTACATTGTTCAATTGTAGCTAATTAGAATGATTTGGCATGTTGATTATTTCAAGTAAGCTGACTTATAAAACAATTCTTAAATTATGCAATGTGTAAATAAAGATTATGAAAAATTGAAAAGTTATTAAAAAGGATTTGCACCCATTGTGAACACTACGGGCAATTATTGGATCATTTGACACATTGATCCAACCATCTTGAATTAAAGTTACAGTAGAATTGACTGTCTTTTTTCATTGAATCCAGTACCTACCTACTTCATTATTCACTTTGATTAGCGAGTCATCAGATAATTTTTTTCTGCTTGGAGAACAATAGCCTGATCTTAAATTTTGGACCCATTTAATAAATTCTTTATTCTCTACAACTACAAATGGAATATTTGCTGAAAAGAAAAATCTGGCCATTTGCAAATCTAGTTGTTCTTTTTTATCTACAGTTGTTCTAACCACATATGGCATTATCTGACCTTGTGTTTTCTTGGCTGGAGTAGAATGAAAAAATGGTATGGAAGATTCAGAAGCGGTTGAAGTGAATGAAGTCTCACTACTGTGAATTGCAGTGTCATCATGAACCAGGCTTTCATATGATTTGCTTGAAGAGGGTCTACTCTCAAAACTTCCGTGTCTATGTGGAGGAGGAAGAGTTGCTGATGTAGCTGTATTTGTAAGCTCATCCGCTTCATCATCACGAGCCTGTACCCATTTTTTATTGCATCGATCTAAATGATGTTTCACTCGTTCTACTTTTTTCGAAAATACATCTGCAGTATTTGCACCGAACTCTATTTGGTTGGTCATTCAACATTTCTACTTCATCCCATTCAGCAGCTTTAAGTCTGCTGTCTGCCACCAGTATGTGCGGCTCTAACTTTCTCTAGATGATGTTTCACTCTCTCAATTTTTCGAGTGATACTTTCTTTGCAATAATTGCATAGTACTCTAGTAGGCTGATCACTTAATAAAGTCACCTCATCCCATTCGCTAGCTTTATATCTTCCACCTCTATAACTCTTTGGCATCTTAAAAATTTAAATTTGAGTTAGGTCTAAATAAAGCTGAAATCTGCTGTTAAGAAATAAAGGAAAGATCTAAAATTAAAATGGAGAAAATTCTAATATGTCATTATTATCTCTCATACCTGAACTTTCTGTGAAATAAAGATGTCTTTTTAATATAATATATTGTAGATTAGATTAATAAATTAATAAAATAATAGATATATTAGGCACTACATAATTATCGAACCTTTCTAAAAAAAAATTCAACCCATCAAAAACCCAGTTGGGTTGTTTTTTTTGTGAAAAACCTGGGTTTTTGCCAACCCTGTATTTATCTGTGCCTTTATCTCTGATTTCGTTTCTGGTCGATCTATAGCTGTGGATGTAGATGGCCACTTCTCCTAAAGCTATTAACAGTGGTGTTCCTCACGGTTCTGTCCTGTCACCCACTCTTTTTCTTTTATTTATCAATGATCTATTAAGTCGCACTTCTTGTCCTATCTACTCCTATGCCGATGATTCCACTCCGCTTTTCCACCCGCTTCGCAGAGCGTCCCTTTCAACAGTCCCTCCATGATTCGCGTAGGACGGCTATGATACACCTGACCTCCTCTACTCTTTCTGCCGTCTCTGATTGGGGCAGAGGAAACCTTGTGGCAGAGAAAACCTTGTGGCTTTCAGTGCCTCAAAAACCTAATTCCTCCATCTGTCTACTCGTCACAATCTTCCACACGACTATCCCCTTATCTTCAACAATACACACCTCAATCTTTCTTCTCTTAACATTCTTGGCATTTCCTTTTCTCGTGATTTTTCCTGGAAAGCTCACATATACTCTCTTTCCAAAACGGCTTCTAAGAGGTTAGGTGTTATGTGCCGCGTCCGCAGTTTCTTCACTCCCACCCAGTTGCTATCTCTGTACAGGGGTCTTGTCTGTCCCTGTATGGAGTACGCTTCTCGTGTGTCGGGGGGTTCAATCCATACAGCCGTACTTGACCGGGTGGAATCAAAGGCTTTTTTCATCAATTCTGTCTTCAAACTCCCTCTCTTCGCCGCAATGTTGCCTTACTCTCTCTTTGCTATCGCTATTATAACGGACACTGCTCTCTTGAACTCTCTAACTGCATGCCTCTTTCTTTAAGGAGAGCACGCAGCACCAGACTTTCGACACATTTTCATTCCTTTTCTGCCTAACTCTCTAACGCGAGGGTTAATCGATATTTTCAGTCTTTCATCTACTCAACCGGTCAACTCTGGAACAATCTTCCTGGATCTATCTTTCCCCCTGTGTATAACTGAAGGGCGTAGCCAGGGGCGACACTGGGGCCATGGTCCCCCCCCCCCCGAAACCGAGATAACGGTATTTATTTGTTCATATGATAATCTGAAATAATGGTCGTTCGGTTGGATGGAGGAAGGAGAGAGTAACGCACGTTAAAAAAAAGTGTAGTTTGTAAAACGACCTTTCAAAACTTCTCTTTTTTAATTACAATCAATCATACATATTGTTGGCCTCCCCCCCAATAAAAAATCCTGGCTACGCCCTTGGTATGACTTCCACTCTTTCAAACGCAGTGTGTCCAGGCATCTCGAAAACCCTGAACCTTGATTTTGGCTCTCCTTTTCTTCTAGGGGGGAGCCGCGTTTGCGGGCATTCGTCCTTGGGGCCCCCTCTTCTTGCTTAAAAAATAAACAAATTCTGGTACTGTATATTGTGAAGCGAGAAAGCATTTAAACAAATTTGAAATGTAAACATATGGAAAGTTTTCACATTAAATTAGTAAAATTTATGAAAAAAATTGATTTTTTAAAATATAGGCAAAGCATCGGCATCGCTATCGGTACATCACTAATTACAATAGATGTTCAAAGTGTATGTCGTACTCGTACAGTTCTTTAGACATGTAGTTTCCGTCGCGTATGTACGGTATGTTAGTACATTATCAAACTGTTCCTTAGAGATGTTAACACACGCTATTAGTATGGTGTCCCTCAGATTGTTTAGGTCCGTATCGCATAACAACATCAACTCCATCTTCTCTTGGGGTGTGTAGTCCGTCATTATCCTTGTAAACTTAATAGGTTACCTGGAACAGAAAGAAGCAATAAATAATCTCAAATTCCTATGGGGAATATATCTTTATCCAGATATATATATATATATAAGATGCTTCAAAATGTGCTCTGAAATATTCTCCAAATTTGAGTTTCTTTGAGTCCAAGGATGCGCTTCTAACCTTTTTTTCTATCCCCTCCCCACCGAAGAGCGTATTGTGAGATGGACAGGTTGCATGGTCTTCTTGCAATGCATGCGTGTTAAACTAGTTTTCCTTCATGAAACGGCGGAAGAAGAATGATTTCAAAGACATAAATGTTTCCCCCCAGAATTCAGTCTCCAGCGATGAATACCAGGTACGTCTTTCCATCATCCATATTGCCGGCGACGACACGCTTGCTTCTTTTTTTACTACTGATTCTTTGTTATGAAATTCAAAAGAGAGAGTGATCTAAGAATTATTTTAAGTAATATGATACATTTTACATTTTCCCTAGTTACAATTTATTGTTTAATATTAAAACTTATAAGAAATATAAGTTATTTCATTATTATGAACGAATCATCGAATGTAATGAATGTAATGAAGTATCCTTCGTTGTCTGCGGTTGGAAAAGAGTACCAATTTTTGCCGTGAAAATTGTAGCAAAATTTGCTACGCTTTTCCAACCGCAGATACTCAAAACCGCGAATGGCGAGGGACGTCTGTATATTGGTTATAATATATAATCAGTCAGGAAGGCCAGAAACTGGCACAGCACTCGGGCCAATTAATGCGGTCCATTGCTCTAACTCCTGTATGGTTATTACCAGCATCATCGGGATTCGAACACCCAACGTCAGTGTCTTCACTTCGCTTATAGAGAAACCGTGCTACCCACTGAGCTACACAGACGCTGGCGTATATCGGTTATGAATGTACACTGTACAGTATCGTACATTCATAATCGGCATTAATTTTTATATATAACTTTTTAAGAGTATATAGACTATAGCGATCATTTATTTGTTCTGCATTGGCTGCTGCGAGATCCTTTTATACCTAAACATGAGACTAATAATTTCAAGACTTCTTTTCTATCAACTTCCGCGACAACATAACCTTGTTGACAAGTTTTCCGTAGCGAGATAAAACTGGTGACTTTGGTGATAACTTTGTGCAGAATGTTGTCGAGTGTTGTCTATATCAATAAATATAGTGTTGCACAAGCTAAAATGCTAAAGCTGTGATAATATCTCTCATGATGAAACTTGTGATTTTGATCGCAAAATCTAGTAACACGACTGTAGTATCAGTACAAGAGAAAGTAACTGCTAATTTTTGACACGTCGGTATGAAAGAGTCTGAATGGGATCTTAGATCCGCTAACAGGAATGAACGTCCTTTGATAAAACCTTGCTTAGCACAGTATTAATTAATAAATTTGACGCCAATAAAGCTTTATACTTTTTTTGACCCCTTTTGGTAATGTTCGAGAATTATACAAATATATGCAAAATTACTATCTAGCAATCTCTTGATGGCACTGAACCTTTTTGAAGGAGAATACACAAAAATATGTTGCCATTATAGGTAAAATTTTCAGTATATTCATATTCTTAAATCTTTACGTGTATTGAAGTTCTAGAGTTTGTTGTTGGTGATTGGTTAGTTGATCCGCTTAATATTCATCGTCCACCAGAGGGCACTGAAACGTAGGGTAACGCCACCAACCGAGAAAAATTAGTCCCATTCATAAAGGGAACTGGGTCAAGCCAAATACATTACGTGCAGCGAGCTCATTATTGCACCCCACTCCCCATTTCTGGCTTGGAACAGTCCTTGACTGGGTTTGCAAAGTTCGTTTTGTATCAGAAATATGACTATTTAAGTGTATTTAAAACTTGCTTATATAGAGAACTGTCTCTTCATTTGAATACAATGCAAAGGCTTTATATATATGTATGTATGTATATAATATATATATATATATATATATATATATATATATATATATATATTATATATATATATATATATAATATATATATAGTTCAGACCAACAAAGACCCTAGGATCCACTCATGGCTGGTTTACCTAACTCTGTTCGTAATTGTGTATTGTGCATGTCCTCCGTGGTGGCAGAGGGGACCTACAATTTTACGTGGACTCCAAACCACAAAGCCTTAATTTTACTACCTTAAACTATACCCAATCTATCAACATATGCGTCTAATCGATTTTTAAACATGTTTATAGACGTGCTACTAATTACTTCTACCGGCACAGTATTCCAGATATTTACTATTCTATGCGTAAAAAAAGTTTTTGGCAACTGCTGTCTCGAACCTTCTACTTGTCAACTTACACCCGTTATTTCTAGTCCTATTATATTGAGATATTTCGAAAAAGCTATCTCTATCTACGTTATCGAATCCATTCATAATTTTGAAAACCTGGATTAGATCACCCCTTAGCCTTCTAGTCTTGAGTGTAGTCAATTTTAACTCCTTAAGCCTATCCTCGTACGACTTTGACCTAAGCGACGGAATCATCTTAGTTGCTCGTCTTTGAACTCTTTCGAGTTTGTCTATATCTTTTCGCATATGCGGATTCCAAAATTGCATCGCGTACTCCAGATGGGGTCTAACTAATGATTTATAAAGAGGAACTATAATATCGCGCGATTTGTACTCAAAATTCCGAGCTATAAAACCTAACACTTTGTACGCTTTATTGACCGCTGCTGTACTATGTTTCGCTACTTTTAAATTACCAGTGAGTCCAGGGCCGGTTTTAAGCCGATTAGACCGATTTGTTCAAATTGGGCCCCGCGCCCCGAGGGGACCCCGCGCACGCGCTCGAGTGGGGGACGCTATGATGAATTAATGAGTGTCCAGTGTGCACGAAGTTTCTTGTTACTGTGAAGGCAGTGAAACTATTCAGTCCGTCCTCGTATATCTATGTTTCAATGTTTTATTGCTAATCGTTTGTTTATTTGTTTTGTAATTTCAGTTTATCGTCGCCGTTTAGCTTTTTTAAAAAAAAGGTAATTTGTGGACGATATTCAAACCCTCAACACAGAAAGAGCGCTGTTAATGAGATTATAACATAACAAAGCTTGGAATGTAAAGTTGTGTTGTTTGTTCAATATGTCCAAATTGTTTATATGTCCAAACTGCAAACTTGAAGTGTCTTAAGCCTGCATGTAACAGAGAAACGTGGTGGTAAGTAGATCCTACATATTAAATTAACTAGTTTTTGCCTCATTATCATAGAGAGCATTTACATTTCTATTTACTAGAGCTTGTTCTTTTGCCCCCTGCGCTTTTCTTCTTACTCCCAGGCTTTTAAAATCATGAAATCTTTTGCTTTAATCATTAGATGCATACATGCATATCTTGACTTGTAATAAAACATTAAAACTTTCATATGGGCTTTCAATTTTAGTATATCATTGTGGCTAATGGTGGAGCCTCAAGCCCTCAACGCTTTTTGGCTGGGACTGGCGTACTGCACGAAGCATAAAGCATCGATCTTCAGGTTTTGTAGGGTAGAGGGCCCCGCTAGGCGCTAACAATTTTCTAATTGGGCCCCGCACTTCCTAGCGCCGGCCCTGCCAGTGACTATAACTCCTAAATCTTTTTCCTGTTCTACGCTTGTTAACTCCTTCCCTGACATACTATACGCAAAATTACCGTTACGCGAACCTATATGTAAAATTTTGCACTTATCGACGTTAAATCTCATTTGCCATGTGACTGACCAATCTACGATTTTATTCAGATCTTCCTGGATTTTACCTCTATCTTCGTCATTAATCGCCCTACCACCCAGCTTCGTGTCATCCGCAAACTTTGAAACTGTACTGACAAGGCCGACATCTAAATCGTTAATATATATAAGAAAAAGCAAGGGGCCCAATACAGAACCCAGAGGAACGCCACTCGCTTCATTAGCCCAACACGACTCCGCTCCATCAACGACCCCCCTCTGTTTCCTACCTCGCAACCACTCTTCTATCCAATTTATTACTACACCCCTGATTCCATGAGCCTTAGTTTTTTCAATGAGTCTTTTGTGCGGTACGGTGTCAAGCGCTTTTTGAAAATCTAAATACACTACATCAATGGTTCTCAACCTTTTCTATACCAACGCCCCTTTACCAATTATTAGACCTCTCAACGCCCCCCCCCCCCCCCCACCAGGAAAATTCAATTCTTAAGTCTTGGAATGTTGAATATGGTCATGCAAATCTTCCCTGGAAATGAAACAACAGCTTAACATAACATGAAAGAATTTTATTCAAACAAACAAAAACGCAGTAACGTAAAATAAAAACAATGTGCCACACAAAAATAATACAAAAATACTAGTGAGAGCCTTGCGCTTGGTGTTTTCCAGCCAATATCTTCACTGAAGGTTGGATAGAAGTCAGGTTCAACCTCAGTGCACCTGAGGCTGTTATATTAAGCCTGTTACGATATTTGGACTGCATGTAAAGGACATGGCTGAAACCCTGTTCCACTAAATATGAGGTAGGGAATGCCAAGAGAAGAAGACGAGTTCTTTTCCAAAGAACTGGATAACGTTGCCAATGTGTTGCCCACATACCACGCCAGCCAGAGGTGCGGAAGGTTACCTGGGCCTCATCGTCATTTTGTACATCAACAAGCTCCTCCTGGATCTCAACTTCAAATTTCGTAACATCTGATTTGAAGGGCTGTACCACCCAGTCAGGGACGTCAAGCTTTTGAAGATCGCTGAATCGGATTTCCATGTCAGCCTTCATCATCTTTAAGTGGTCGATGTAACGGAGTAGATGTTCATCAGTCAGTTTCTCGGACACCTGTGAATAAATTCAATAAAAGCACATTAAAAAACAAGTAGTTTTTAAATAAAAATTTCCGAAATTTATTAAAAAGTAAGTATTTAGTAAAATCAATTACCTTCATCAATTTGGGAAAATGAGCCAGCTGACGCCGTCCAATGCCTTCCTGGTATATGTTCAGCTTGGCGATGAAGCTGCAAATTACAGATTTGCAGTGAATCAGCGTCACTTCATTTCCTTGTAATTTAATGCTGATTATTGAAAAATTTATTGTTTAGCTTGAGAGATATTATTTTTATTTAGGTGTAGTATTAAGGTTAAGTTTACTTTAAATAGACTCGGTAATTATAGAAATAATAATGGCCTATTTAGACACTGTCAACACAGCTACAGACTTTTTCACTGTAGGTTGCAGTGGTTTTTAGGTTAAATTTGGTCAGCAGCCAGATTACTAACTATGGTGAAGCTAAATTCATCAAAATTAATTTAGACTTACCAAAAATGAAGTTGCCAGTTGAACGTTACCCTTTCAGTTTCTAACTGATTCATAAGTTTCATTTAGTTTCCAGGTTTTTTTAATTTTCGTTGTTAAGTTTTAGGTTATTGTTTAACACACTGCTAGGTTATTTATTTGTAGGGGCTATTTCCCAGACCTAGGTTTTGCAGGTTAAGTTAGGCTAGGGCTGGATTGCCCTTAAGTTTTTGGTTTTAAAGGTTTAAGGTTTAGAAGGTTTTATTTAAGTTAAGTTAGGGCTATATTGCCTTTAGGTTTTAATAGGGGCTATAACAGCCATTTAATTATTGAGTTAGGGCCGTTGTAGCCCGGTTCGAGTTTCGTCTAGGTACCTAGTTTTTCTCTTACCTTAGTTATTTTCTTTAACTTACTTGCACCTAGTTCTGATCGGCCTCTATTTAGTTAAACATGGGTTTTGATTAATTGCAGTGGTTATTAATTAAGGATACGATTTAATTAAAGGTTGTTAGGTTTGAAGGTTGGCTCAGTTTCCCGGTTTGGGTAACCACGAGCATTTTAATTTTTTTGAGAAAAAAGGGCCCGCTTCATGCAGTCAAAAATTTTCAAGACTGGGCAAAGCTCCGTTTTTCTTTGTCCCAGAAACTTTTTTTTTTCCTTCTTTTGGTTAATTAGGGAAACCCAACTTCACTAGTTGGTTAGAAACGAGGGTTTTTATTTTTATTTATTTGGTTTATATTTGGAAATATATGCGGTTATTTCTAACCACTTTTTTCAACACTGATCTCATTCATTTTTTCAAAGATGTCTGCCAGGTAGAAAATATCGCATTGACTTAACAACACTTGTTCCTTGAGAGTTGCATCAGTATCCTCAAAAAACTCTAAAACTGTGCTGAACAACTCACACAAACGGGAAAGACAATTGCCTTTCGAGAGCCAGCGCACCTCGGTGTGAAGTAGCAGACGCTCAAAAATTTCATCATTGTCCCCACAGAGTTGTCTGAACACTCGGTCATTCAGTGCATTGGCCTTTATCTTGTTGATGGCCTTAACTGCCACACTCAGTGACTCGTGGAGAGGAGGGCTGATTTTTTTCGCCACTAGATTATGACGGTGCAGCACGCAATGGACTGTCAAAATGTGTGGAGCCCACTTTTTCAATAGAGTAGTGAAACCACGGTACCGTCCAACCATAGATGGAGCCCCATCGGTGGCACATGCAATGATGTTGGCAGCTGGAATAGAATTGCAACTCAAGTATTCTTCAACTGCATTAAATATGGTCTGCCCTTTAGTGTCGGTTTCCAAATACTTGGAGAACAAAAACTCTTCGGAAATTTCCCCAGATGACAGATAACGAACATAGGTCATCAGCAAAACGTTATTATCTGAGACAGTTGTCTCGTCAGCCTGAAGAGTGAACGGATTTTCTCGCAGAATGGCACACAACTGCTCCTCACTATCCAATGCCATTTCATTGATTCTCCTTGACACAGTGTCATTGCTGAGGGGGATGGATTTTAGAACCTGCGAAGGGTCACATTCCATAACAGTGCAAATAGCTTCTTTAATAGCAGGAAGAATCAGCTTTTCTCCAACTGTGAATGGCATTCCACATTTGGCAATAAGGAGAGAGATATTATATGAGGCAACTAAGCCCTTCTCAGTTTGGTTTACGTTCTTTTTGAATATGCTACTGATTGTGCTTCTGGCATGTCTTTCTTTGAGGTCTTTAAAGAATGCAAGGTCTTTGTCAGTTTTATCAGGATGGATTTTAATTATGTGCTCCTTCAGGCGTGCACACAGTAAACACATAGGAAGCCGTTGATTCGTAGGAGAAGGTACGAAGCCATAGCTGAGATATTCAACATTATACTGACGACACTTTTTCTTGCCTTGTGACATTGCGAAAACTGTAAAAACATTCAGAAATTTTATTTTTAGTTAAGTTAGCCGTTAGCGTAAGAAATGTTTTTATTTGTATGCATAAAATAAGTTTTATGGTAAACTAGCCTAAATTATACTTCTGCGAGCTGAATATTTTGCTATATCTTTAACAAAATGGAATCATGTTTGCTGTATTAATGTATTTAAATGTTTTTCCTAGCAAGGATGTTACTAACAACTATACTAGACTATAAGACAACTATACTAGACAACTATTTAAATGTCAGTTGACTAATAGAAGACGGCTTTAGTAAAATTACAAAAACACTTACCGAAAAAATGGCGTCTACTCACTTCCAATAATTCACAATAAATGACATAATTACTCAAGAGCCATCTATTGAGAGAATGTTGAACTTGACATAGTGACAATTCTCCCAGTAGATGGCGCTTGAGAAATTACATCAGCTGAGTGGATTCCATATTTTTCGGTAAGTGCTTTTGCAATTTTGCTAAATTAAAAGGTTCTAGTAACCTTGTTTCAGCCACTTAATTTCATTCAAACATTCAAATTTAATGTACTTTAGATTCCAGAACTGTGTAGATGAAATTCATTGAAACACATGAACGCCCCCCATTAGCTGACTAACGCCCCCTTTTCAACTAACCAGCTTCTAACGCCCCCCGACACCCAGTGAACGCCCCCTGGGGGGCGGTACCGCCCCCGTTGAGAACTACTACTGCACTACATCAACCGCCCAATGACGATCGTAAACGTCAACCACGCTTTGGAAAAATTCTAAAAGATTAGTTAAGCAAGATTTGTTTCGCCTAAAACCGTGCTGCGTATTTCTAAGTTATGCAATTCTAAGTGTTCGACTATACAATCCCTAATTATTGATTCCAGTAGCTTACCTACAACAGACGTTAAACTGATTGGCCTATAATTTTCCGCCGCACCTTTATCGCCTTTCTTAAAGATAGGTGTTACGTTTGCTAACTTGAAATTATCTGGTAACCACCCCTCAGAAAAAAAGACGCATTAAAAATCTTTGTTAGCGGCACAACAATGCTATCTTCTAACTCTTTTAGTTGTATGGGATATATGGAATCCGGCCCCGGTGATTTACACATTTTCATTTTATCAATATAACGCATTACCTCCCCTTCACTAACTATAATATTATCCAAAATATTACCATTATCAAAAGGTATTACGTCTATGACCGTAGGGATATTCGTTACATCTTCTATAGTAAAAACTGACGTAAAAAATTCGTTTAGCAAGGCAGCCATTTCCTTGTTTTCAGAAACCAGACCTCCGTAAACATTTTTCAACGGCCCCAAGACACTTTTTACTGGATTTCTATTGTTGACGTATTGGAAGAATCGCTTGGAGTTTTCTTTACCGTCACGAGCTATGGAGATTTCAAATTCGCGCTTGGATTTTTTTGTTACACTTTTCGCTTGATGCCTTAGAGATATGTAGTTGTTTCGTAGCCACAAATTGTCTTTATCGCATTTATGTAGCCTATAAGCCCTATCTCTACTCTAGAAGTAAACCACAAGGGCTTGGTGTTTACTTTCGCAGGCTTAATTTTGTACGGTACACATTCCTCATTTATAGTCCTAAATACTGTTTCAAACGACTCCAACATTAGTTTTGCGTTGGAGATCCCCATTACGTTTCCTAATTGACGTGTGACAATTTATTTCGAAATTTACAAAAGTCTGCGTGCTGGAAGTTAGGAATTTTAGTCGACTTAGTTGGTTTCGAGTGACTTACTGAGAGGACAAACTCTACCATATTGTGATCGCTATTGCTTAACGGTTCTGTTACTTGAAGATCAGTGATTAGTCTATCATCCGTAGTTATTACTAAATCTAAATTACTGTCCAACCTCGTAGGTTCCCCAACCTTTTGAATAAGAAAGCTATCCTCGAGAAAATTAACTAAACGATTACCTTCCGCTTCTCCCTGCATTGTATCGTTATTCACGTTGGTGCAATTAAAGTCACCCATAACTAAAGCCTGCTCACTACCTATTATTCTCTTTAATTCACGATCTAACGCTTCGTCCGTATCAGCTGTTTGATTAGGGGGCCTATATATAACCGCAACAAGAAGTTTGAAATCGTTCAATTTAAGTTCTGCTATAGTCGAATCTATCGGTTCTGGAATTGTGTGCTTTACTTCTATAACGTTCGCAATATTTTCTTTGATATACAACATAACACCGCCTCCTCGCCTACCTATTCTGTTTTTAACAAAGTCTATAACCTCTAATTTGATACTCCTCTACAAAGTCACGTGTTTCAGTGCTAAGCTACGATTCATTTATCGCAATTAAATCATAGTCTTTACAAGCAATTAAAGAAAAAAATTCGTTTATTTTATTCCGTAGGCTACGAGCATTTAAGGATAGAACCTTCAAATTGTTTGTAATTGCGATACCTTCGCGAGCGCAGGGGAAATTTGTGGGAATTACGCTGGGACCGTTCGAGTTACGGCAGCTTGAAAAGAAGAGACAGTATTATGAAATAGTCTTCCTAAACGCGCAGCTCCAACGTCATTAAGATGAAGTCCATCTCCGAGGAACAAGTCCCTCCTGCCGTAGAAACTGTTCCAAAAATTCGCAAAATGTACTCCTTCCTGTTGACAAAGAGACTTTAGGTTATTGTTGATATAGGTCGCCTTGCTGTAGAAATCGCTGCGTTGGATAATTCGAGGAAGTATACCTGTTAAAACAATCTTATTAGTTTTTTCCTTTAATCGCTCTAGTAAGTCCCTGTACCTAGCCAGCAGTTCTTCCGATCTAGAATTTAAAACGCTATTAGTACCGACATGAATAACATACGTTGTGTCCTCAGAGGTACCGCCTGTAAAATGGTTAACACTATTAGTTATATCCAGTGTTGGGCACTAAAGCGTTAATCCGATAACAGTTAATTAACAAAGTTAACTTTTTTTAACGGACTATTAACGGAAGTTAATTTCCATTTATCGTTATCGGACCAGTTAACTTCCGATAACTCGATATTTAGTCTGTTAAAGTCCGTTAACACGTTAACTGCGAGGAGTCATTCACGGAAGATCACCACTCCGCGAATGAATTCAAACCGCCATAACTTCAGTTCCCGCCATAATAATTCTCTGGTAAATTAAAATTTAGTTAATGGTTAGTGGTTACAAGGGTTTCAAAACATGTAATCAGTACATTTTTTATTAAAAATAAAAAAAAAAGTTAAGCAAAAAAGTTGCAAAACTTGATAAAAATACAGTTAAATACCTATTTATTGTTGGATTTTGCATAAATAAACATTTTCTATGGGTTTTAAAGCTTTTTTCCTTGATTTTTTTAAATGTTAGTAAAGAAATAGTTATCGTTAACGGATTATCGTTAACTTCCGTTAACTTTGTAGTAAAATTATCGGATTATCGTTATCGGAGTTAAAAATTGGGGTTAACGGATTATCGTTATCGAAGTTAACTTTTTGGTTAACGGTGCCCACCACTGGTTATATCCTCCACCCTTGTACCAGGGTAGCAGTAACGGCGCCTACGACGAGGGTTTCTCCCGCAGAATTCCTCGAGCTGCTCTCGAACAATGAATCGCCAACGAGTCGTATTTCCGGTTCATCAGCATCTTCGAAACCTAAAACAGAAAACTTATTGTTTGTTATTACCGGTAGACAAGTCTTAGGTTTTCTCAATGGGGCTCCATTACGCACTCGAACGAAGGGTTGGGAACTAAGGGAAGAGAGAGGGCTATTAGTACTATTTATATTATTAGTAGAAACTGAGCCAGGAGGGGTCGTAACTGGAGTCTCAAGGGATTCTAATTTTTCCGTCAGGAGCATCACGCTTTCTTCAAGCCTCACTCTGGCCTCCCTCTCACGTTCTAGCTCGTTCCTCAGGACTTCCATGTTTGAGCACAACCTGCAAACTAACTGTTCATTATTATTAGCCATTGCAAACGCGTAAGCGGCAAATTTCCCTTCACAGCGACTGCAAGTACTTTGCGGGGGTGCCATGCTCTTAATTAGTTAAACAAAAAAAAAAAAAAACGAGCGTTTGGAAATTAATAAATTACAACGTAGGTCTATCGCGTACTTATTGTGCCGTCACCTGCGGAAACCTGCAAAAATGTTCCTGAAATGCAGGAACAGGTTCTTGTAACACAAATTTATACTAAATGAATATATAATTAAGCTACCGACGAAAGAGCTGTAAAAGAAAAAGTATTAGAAAACTTATCTGTCCGCTATTCGACCGACTTTTTTCTTTCCCTTTTTCCCACGGTGGGTGACCACACTCTACTTGATCCCCCGAAGGAAGGGAAAATGGACCTTATGAAACCACGTTTCTGATAGATTTGAAAAACAAAAAAGGCAAACCAAGGGAATTTCAACGTTATGAGTCCTCGTTTAGTAATAGATTCGAGAAACAAACAAGGCAAGCCACGTGCACTAGCCTTGGTTTAATCAAATAATATAGTAATGAATAAAGTCAATAAATGAAGTATATTCGTTAATGAATGATTAGTAACACGAAGTAATTTAGTTAAGAATGCACCAAACTATTTTTTTTAAAGACTTTAACGAAAACCACTTATTCAATTGGTAACACTGGACACTCGATAAAACACGTCTGTTCACAAGGAAAGACTAATCAATCACATATGATGAAAGACTGATCATATATATATATATATATATATATATATATATATATATATAAAATTAAAAGAAAACTAGTATTTGTCATCTACCATTACTTATTCGAACTATAGTGGATTTAATTTTCCCAGAAGAGTTCCTTGTTCCATGCGCGGTCTGTGTGTAACATATATATGTTTACTGTCTATGTGTACTGTATGTATGGCGTATCACGTGGAACTTAAGTTATTAAAATTCCTCTTCATACAGAATATTCAGTCCTTTGATTGTCTACTCGATGGCATTCCTATTCGCATTCGTGGTCCACAAGTGAGAATGTACAAAAGCAGAAGTGGGTAGTAGTGAAGTAGATATACTTAAGTACCTGTACTTGAATAGCTTTTTCGAGAATGTACTTTCTAGAAAGTACATTTTTTTTGTAATACTTTTACTCTAACTTAAGTACAATCTTGGGAAAAATTTTGTACTTTTAACTTAAGTACAATGTTGCGAAAATCTAAAGTACAAAGTAACAAAAAAGCTGTATGCTTGGCAATTTCATTCAAAATTAGTAAACAAATTCTGGAAAAAAACGCTTTCAATCTGCCACCTCTCAATGTCAGACAGTAAGAGGGGGAAAACACCGAAACCGGATTATTCCAGATTTTGTTTACCAAAACATTTGGGTTTCATTAACCAATCAGAAGAGTCATTCAGTACAGTATTTTAAGATAGCCAATCCGCTTTTTCGATAGCTGATGACGTCACTTGTTTCACGCATGCGCGCTCCTCTCCATCTATGCTCGTACTGTAGACTTAAAAATTAGAAGTCGGTGTACTTGAGTAGTTAACTATAGGCTATAGCCTATATTATATTTGGCAAATACAATTAACAGCCGTATGGATATGTTGAAGTCATTTCCATCACTTATGGACATACCCATACGGCTAAATACGCCACTTCCTGCATCTACACTCTACAGCCTGTGGACGCTTGTTCAGTGTTGCTGGACTAATTTTTAGTCCAAAAAGAGCCACAATAGATTGCAAAAACTTTGAAAATCAGCTGTTGTTGAAACACAAGAAATTTTGTACATAATGCACACTTATTATAATAAATTATTAGATAATAAATTATAGTTCTTAATATGATAATTCTTACTTATAACACTGTGTAACACTGATTCTGTTTATATATAATTTTTTGTTTTTATATGCATTTGTGGGCTCTGAGTCCAAATCTGGCCTTGGTTTGTGTGTATCATCAATGGTTTCAGAGGTAATCCATTTTTCATGTTTTACCAGTATAATGTTGTTATGGGCGCAGCAATATCAGAATAATCAGGAATTGTTGAGAACAATCCGGATGTTCGTTGACAGTTTCTTGCTCTAGAAATTGCCCGAAACTTCCACTGTGCTATATAAAGAAGAGCGCAGAGTCTGAGAAGTCAGTAAGTGTGAGCACACAAAGAAAGCAGGTTGTTTGTCTGATGGTTACCAGCACTGAGGTACTGTGTTTCTGTGCTTCTCTGTGCTGACGATTTGAGTGTTATCGATCCTTTTTTATTGCGAACATTATTTCAGTGTTGTGAATACTTCTTTTTTCTGGAATCTGTTGCAGATTTAATAACTCTTCTCTCTATATCTGCAGGTTATGATTAATGTAGTACAGTTTGGTAAAGAGAGTGGCAACTAGAGCTTGTAAACACTCGCCGGATATATTCTGCTACGTTTGTGGGTGTTACATAGCAAAGCTGGGCACTTGCGGTTTGTTTGCGGTACTGCGGTACTACCGCACTACCAAACCGGTACCGCATAACGCAGTACCGCAAAAAATGCGGTAGCGGTACTGCTGTACTTTCAGCGATCCTTTGCGTTATGCGGTACCGGTTTGGTAGTGCGGTAGTACCGCAGTACCGCAAAAAAACCGCAAGTGCCCAGCTTTGTTACATAGGCCCCAAGCAAGTATCGCACAAGATTGTGAAAGGCACCAAGTTCTGGATCGCGTATCGGCTCTATTTTGGTATGCCTATGGGTGACCAAGATAAGCCCTGGGCACCCCATGTGATCTGTGGAAGCTGCCGCTCCACACTTGAAAGGTGGCTGCGGGGAGTACGCAAAGCAATGCCCTTTGCGGTACCCAGAATATGGAGAGAACCAGAGAGCCACCACGACGATTGCTACTACTGCATGGTAGATGTTTCTAAGTACAGGAAAGTTAAAGGAAGGCAGACTCTTCAGTATCCAAGCATAGCGTCATCCATAGCTCCTGTACCACATGGCGAAGGTCTTCCAATAGCACGTCCACCAGAACAGGTATCTATCCATTACTTTACCTTCTGTATTTACAGACTGTGGGTCATTATGTGTCGATTTTTCTTAGTGCTGATGCTCTTCTACATATATAGCTATGCCTATATTTTGTTTCTTTGCTTTGCAGGTTGAAAATGAGGATGCAGCTAGCTCATCTGAGATGTCGGCTGGTGAGGACAGTCATGATGAAGAATATACAGTAACTTTCAGTACAAACCCTCACTTTCCAAATCAGAGGGAATTGGACGACTTAATTAGAGATTTGGGTCTGACAAAATCAGGGTCTGAGCTTCTGACCTCCAGACTCAAAGAGTGGAATTTGCTTGGAGGAGACTGCAAGAGCACTGTATACCGAAAGCGGCATGAAGAGTTTGCAAGGTTCTACGATGTCAATGGCTCTCTCTGTTACTGCAGCGAGGTTAATGGTCTATTCACAGCTATTGGGTTAACACACACACCCCTCAGAGTGGCGCCTGTTTATTGACAGTTCAACTCGGAGTTTAAAAGCTGTTCTACTCTACTCCACAATGGGAACAAATATCCATCTGTACCAGTTGCACATTCTGTTCAAATGAAAGAGGACTATGAAAATGTTAAACAACTACTCACTCAAATCAGGTATGAACAATATAACTGGGACGTGTGTGGTGATTTCAAAATGATTGGTTTCCTGTTAGGTTTACAAGGAGGGTTTACTAAATATTCATGTTTTCTTTGCCTGTGGGATAGCAGGGCTTCAACTGAGCACTATAAAACAGTTCAGTGTCCTCCACGTGAAGGACTGCAACCAGGAAAGTACAATGTACTCAGGGAACCTCTTGTGAAGCCTGACATAGTTCTGCTACCACATCTCCATATTAAGTTGGATCTAATTAAGCAGTTTGTACCTGCGTTAGATTTTGGAGGGGAAGTTTTCCAACAGATTCGGGTCATGTTCCCTAAACTCTCTGAGGCCAAAGTCAAGGCTGGCATCTTTGTAGAACCACAAGTCAAGGCGCTGTTGAATTCAAAGAACCTTGAAGCCAAGATGACTCCGATCGAAAAAGAGGCTTGGTGTGCTTTCCGTGATGTGGTTCGTGGGTTTTAGGCAACCATAAAGCACCAAACTATAAGGAGTTAGTGTCAAACTTGATTAAGTGCTATGGCAAAATGGGGTGCCGTATGTCTTTAAAAATACACTGTCTGCATTCACATCTAGACTTTTTTCGTGATAACCTGGGCGATGTGAATGAAGAACATGGGCGAATGATTCCATGAAGATATTTCAAACGATGGAGAAAAGGTACCAGGGCCATGGGATGCTTCCATGATGGGAACTACGTATGGTCGCTGATCAGAAAGGATAAGAATGTTCATAAGCGGAAGTCGCGTTCTTCAGTGCATTTTTAAGGAACGCACACTGCATAACGAGGCTTGTTATTTTCTTATCGGTTCTCCTCATGATATATATTATATCCTTTGCACCATTTTGGGTTTGTCAAACAATTTTGGCTCAATAAACATTAATTTCCAATAGTGTTTTTATTTTCAGAAAATATTTATGTTAGCCTTCTTTATATACTTTGCCATATGAAAAGTGTGATAACCTATATTTTTGAAACGGTTGATGATAGAGCAAAACCAATATCATTTTTGGAATCAGCGCCCCGAAATCATTAAGAAACGACAGAAAAATCACAATAAACAGAAATTTTTTCAAATTTTGTTACCCAGTGTTAATAATCCTAATTCTGTATCGTAATGAAGTCTGTTTGCCATAATGATGTTTATTTTATATTATATATTTGTACTGTATTTTATTTCATTTTTGAAAAAGTACTTCTTACTTTTCAGTACTTAAGTACATTATAAAACATTTACTTTTGTACTTCAATTTAAGTACTTTTGATAACGTGTATTTTTACTTTAACTCGAGTACATTGTTTAAAGATTACTCGTACTTTAACTTAAGTAACAAATGAAAGTACTTATCTCTGTACAAAAGTAAAAAATCCACATTTGAGAAAAGCGTGTTTTGATTTGGGAAATAATGTTTTCGTCGCTAAAACGACGTTCCGTGGGAATGTTTAATATTTCGTAATCTAATTTATTTCAACCAATCAGAACCTAACCTAAAATTAGCCGAACCGGTCGGAACCTAACTTATCGTATCCTAACCAATCGTAACCGAACCCGGACCAAAGTGGGAAAGGTCGTGGATGAAAATAAATGAGAATGCCACGAATTGGGAATAGACAGATTTGAAAATGCCTTGTTTTAAATTCTCACTTTCTCATTCTCGGGCACGGAATCGAATGGGAAGAGTGAGTGAGTGAGTGAGTGAGTAAACCGTTCGAATTTGTAGTAATCGGTTTCAAAGTGAAAGTAGGCCCTATAAGGGGCGCTGAAGTCAAATGATGATTTCACGATTCGAACGCTGATGATGAAATTATAGTATAACCAAAGTTGCCTACTCTAGCTATTAATAGCCATATTGGCTATTCTTAATTGCGATTGGCTTAACAGGGGTTCTCAAACTTTTTGTCACTTTGTACCCTCTGATTCATCAGACAATCAGCTAGTACCCCCATTAGTAAGAATTCACATAAGATACAGAAATATCAATAATAAATACTTTATTAAATGAATAAACAACAAACTACGTATGTAGATAAAATTAGGGTAGCTATAATTCTTGAATTTTAGTGTGAAGAATGCTTGACGAGGAAACTCGAAGATCATGTTCCACGTTTAGTCGAGACTCGAGAGCGATATTTAGTTTTTATATTTAACAAGGCTGAAAATCCTTGTTCACATAGATAAGTACTGGGAAACATTAGCAATGACTTCACCACCACATTAGCTACAGCAGGATAAGATTCGCTCATTTTGGACCAGAACTTAGTCAGCGAAAGAGTTTCAAATGCATCTCGGGTTGTCGAGTCGTTCACCAACTCAATAAATTGATCCTGCAAGTCTTCTACAAGCAAGTGCACGTCAACGATGAATGGATTTCTCTTCAATTTTAAATCCAATTCGTTCAATTCTGGAAAATATGACGAACTCCAGCAGCAGAGAGGAAATATGTACTAACACTAGCTGAGTCATATGAATTTTATCATTTTCCTCTTTATTCTCAAGCGCATCGCTAAGATGCTCAAACATACAAAGGTTTTTGTCTTTCACTTTTGTTTCCCACAGTTTCAGTTTCATATTGAATGCTGCAAGTTTGTCCATGAAATCAATCACGGTGGTGTGCTGACCTTGAAGCGATTTGTTCAACGTGTTTAGACGTAAGAATATGTCATTTAAGTAGGCTAACTTCATGAGCCACTGGTTATCTGACAATTTTTTGGCAAAATTTAAAGACTTTGTTTTGTTGTCTCGTTTGAAGAATTCATTCAGCTCGTTTTTCAATGACTCAACTCTTGTTACCACATTTCCCCGTGACAGCCAGCGAACCTCGGTGTGAAATAGCATGACTTCATCTGCACGAAACTCCTTGCAAAGTAGGTGGAAGAGGCGAGTATTGAGGGCATTAGACTTGATAGCATTCACCATATGAACGACATCATCAAGAACTAATCTTAGTTCTGGTGGGAGTATTTTAGATGCCAGAGCATATCGGTGAATCATGCAACGAAGATGCTTTGAATTGGGGCTCGCTTCCTTCACTTTTGCTAGAAATCCAGAATGCTTGCCAAGCATCGCAGGTGCTCCATCCGTTGTGCAAACGCACACATTGTCCCAAGTCAGTCCCTAGGTTTTGAAAAATTTAGAGACCTCTAAGAAAATGTCTTCTCCTCTAGTAGTAGATTCGAGAGCATGACAAAATGGAAATTCTTCTTTGAAATCTCCGCCATTCATATATCGCGTGAAGACAAGCAGTTGGGCACAGCTGGCCACGTCTGTCGATTCATCGAGCTGAACTGAAAATTTGCTTAAGGGTGCTTCACATATTTCAGCAACTCCTTGGTGCTTGATATTCTTCGACATATCTAAGCTTCTCCGTTGGACAGTATCGTTTGAAAGAGACAATAATGCTACTTTATTCTCGGCAGAGTCTCCGATCATGCAACGAACTATATATTTGCAGCAAAGGATAATCAATTTTTTGGCAATACTGCGAGGTTTTTTCCTTTGCTATTCTTAACGATACCATGTATGAGGTGCGTAATGCTGCCTCGTTTTGTTGGCTAATGCTCCCGGATCGATCAAAACGTGCTCGCTTCAGTCCCGCTTCTTTTCGTTTGAAGAAGGGAACGTCCTTATTAACGAGTTCCGTATGGCAACCACTTAAGTGTCTCTTGAGGAAACTTGGCTTCAGTGAATCTAATGAGAACACCTTGTTGCATATAACACACTGAGGCAGCTCGATCCTATTTTTGATAATAGATATGAACCCATACAGTATGTAGTTTTCGTTATACCGACGTTTCTTAGTTGCAGATACCATCACAATACCTGTAATTGTAATAAGATTAAAATTACAATGCAGTAGTTACATTTTTAGTTAACATACATTTTATAACATAATTTTTAATACATGCTAGATGCAATTTTTTTTAGCAGTAAAAATTGAAATTTGGCCAATCTAATTTTAGTATAATATGAAATTGAAAAAAAAAACAATATATGACTCGCCAAATCCCTTAGTCAATTTATTTATATAAAAAAAAAAAAACTTCACATTACTGCTTTGGTAACGTTTATGACGCAAAAATATTCAGCGAGGCTTATATATGTTAAATAAAAATTCGAGAAGTTTCTGGCAATGAGTGGAATAAGCTTTTTCAAAATTTTTTAGAATATTCCCTTGAATTATGTCGAAATAAATATATCGCGTAAATTTTGTCCATTCTTTCCCGTACCCCCAGTAAACCTTAATACGTACCCCTAGGCAGGGCCGCCGAGAGGGTGGGCAAGCCGGGTTAAATCCCCAGTTGCCCGGACCTCTAAGGGGCCCGGAAATGGGGGGGATAAAATCTAAAAATATTAATAAATCAATTGATTAAGTAACAGAGAGGAAATATAATTAATGAACATACATTTTATACAGATTATCATACGGTATGTTTTGATTAGTGACTTGTACATATAATCAGTAGCCCGTGGTAGTTCTCGCCGGCCTGCCCTGAGGTGTACGCGTACCCCAGTTTGAGAACCCCTGGGCTAATATAATGTTGAGTAGCCAATCGATATTTTTGCTATGTTTTGGCCTGTTTTGGAAAGAAAATTGTTTATTCAGTTTTAGATTTAAATGCAATTTAACCACGTATACTATTATACTCTTGAATTTCCTTTGGGTTCACATATTATTACAATACAAACTACATAATTTAATGAAGGAATTAGTGACAAACGCGTACTTCATTTACTCTTACATAACTTCATCCCTTAATATACGGAATGCGTATTGGCTCGGTTATCACCCGCCATCTCCTCAACAGGATCCAAAACTGCCTATTTAGCACTAATTCTCTCTCCGATAAATCTGTGTCAGATTTTGCTTTAAAGGAATTTGAAATTAATTTTAGTTTCAGCTGCTTACCATCGTAGTATAGGGGCAGATGATCATCTGGCATATTATTAAAGATTATGTGAAAGGTAGTGAATATATATTATGTATTAGAATGCCCGCTGTGCCTTGCGCAGCCAAAAAAAAAACAAACAAACCCGAACACAACTTTGGGGAAGACTGGAGCAGCGAGTGTGTTACTGAAACCTTCTCTGGTTCTCTCTTAATGTATATGTTACTATATATTAAATTTGGTGTAGATTACCGTAACCGTTTAGGCTACAACACGCAGAAATAAAACCATAACTTTTGGCTGGTAGGTTAGTATACGAGGAGTGGAATGGCTGTAGAATCACAATTGAGTGTGGGTTGAAGTTTTTTGTTGTAGATTGTAGAGCAGCGCTTCTCAAACTTTTTCTTCTTCTGTACTCCTTGAATTCTTTTACGGATTTTCTGGATTTTCGAGAGAGAGGATTTTTACTTTATTTACGACCGTGTGACTCGTGGCCGTTTGTTAATCGTATATAAAATTAAAAGGGTTATATTTTCAGGACCCCTTAGCGTATCCCCTAAGATTCCCTCGCGTACCCCAGTTTGAAAACCACTGCTGTAGAGGAACTATACAATTTTAAGGTCAAAAGGAGAGGAATGAGTGGCTAAAATTTTAAAATCCTTAAAAACTAATATTGTTGCGGCATTGTGTGGTACAATTCTGCATTGGAAAATTTTCTTTCTCCGTTAAAGTTGTTTCGGCCTGTGGCTAATTACTTTATGGGAACAGATCCTCACCTTCAGCTATCCGGTGGTGTAAACAATATATGTTCCTCGCTCACAGCGAGGACAAACAAAATTTGTAAACAGCACTAGACTGCCTTGACGGAGGAATACATTTTTTTCAGCTGGAAGAGAAAGCCCAGCGTAAACAAATTTTTGAAGACAAACATAAGTTCTTGGGCAGTAAAAAACTGACGTAGAATATCAGAAAGGCGTCTTTTAAAGGACTTAAGATATTCGAAGTGCGGGAGGACAAGTGGAAGGTGTAATAAACGCGACAAGCTTTTGAATTTATCACGAACAAATAAAGACAAAAATTATAAGAGTTAGTTTTTCCTATAAACTGAAGCGCGAAGTTTATCGTTAATTGTAGATATATTTTTAAAGCCCAAAAAGGATAGAGTTATTTGATTCGGTATCTATTGTAAAATTAATGTTACGGTGCAAGAATTAACAAACTAAATATCGTTCACCATTCTCTCTTTCCTCAAAGATAGCTATTGTATCTTCAACATCAGATTACATTTGTCCATATGCATTGTTTTCATTTTTAGTAATTTTAGCCTTGAAAATGAGTAACAAACCCAAAACGTCGGCTAACAAAGATTATTGCATGTATTTTGGTTTTGTTCCCGATCTATACAGACCTGTAGCCAAGGGGGGAGGGGTCGAACGACAACCCCATTGACAAGAAAGGTCCACTTTTGTAACCATAGTTATAACTTATGATATTATAATATACAGTATAACATCATTTAGTAAATAAACACTTGCATTTTTTCCATTTTTTTTTTTTTTAAACTTCACAAACTACTCTAAATTACTCTAAACCCCCTCCCCATTGACTAGGTCGTTGCACCAAAAGGTCCACCTTTCTACAATTTCGACCCCCTCCCTTGGGAAGAAGTCTTGGCTACGGGATATATATATATATATATATATATATATATATATATATATATATAAATGAATAAAACCACGAAGGGAAAAGAAACACAAAGTGGTGCTCAAGCGCTTTCGTCTAATGACATCCTCAGGTTTTATTCATCATAAATATTTTTCACGTGTTACTTTCGTGAAATAATTTTCATATATATATATATATATATATATATATATATATATATATATATATATATATATATATATATATATATCGCGGAGACCAATGTTTTGACAAAGTCTAAATTTGTTACAAGGATTGTGATTGGTTAGATATTTCCCACGTGATCAATTTCGGCCAATCTAAAACGACCACCTGTCCAACTCTTCAACGCAAAAGTTAATCGATATTTTCAATCTTTCATCTAGGCCAGTGGTTCCCAACTTTTTTGTGTGGTTAGTCTTGGTTACCCAAAACTCAATTCTAATCTAGCTCCATTACCCAAATCATTAGATATTATTTTTTATAACTTCTGGATCGAGTGCCATTACCCGACAAAATAGTTGTCATTAACCTAGTGGGATAATTTACCCCTAGGTTGGGAACCACTGATCTAATCCAACTCAACCGGTCAACTCTGGAACAATCTTCCTCAATCCATCTTTCCCCCTGTCTCCAATCTTTCAAACGCAGAGTGTCCAAGCATCTCGAAAACCCTGGACCTTGACTTTGGTTATTTGTCTATAAGGGGGGGGGGGTTTGTTTATGCGGGCATTTGCCCTTGGCCCCTCCTTCCTGCATAAAAAAAGACGTCTAACCTAATGTAATCTAGTCTCCCTGAAACTTAATGTTAGCCATATAGTAGTTAGTAGTTATATTAAATTATCGTTTGATCATTTTTCATGAGAAGTACCTGACCGTCTTGAGTAATACAATGAAATCTTAAGTTCTTAACTCAGTTTTGTGCAGGTTGTTGTTGAATAAGGTTGGAAAGATGAAGCGCGGAGCTCTCACAGACTCGGTGTCCTTGTGCTATGCGAGCAGAGTTACTGTTTTCTTAATTAATTTAGTTAAGTATTAATAATAAGTTTCCTTTCTTGTGAAATAGCAAAATACAGACTTATTGTGTTTTAATTTTCTCTTAAAGTGTAAATAAAGTGATTTACTGTAATGATTTACAACACTTATAAGAAAAATCAATAAAATGGTATAATAATAGCAATAATAATAGCAATAATAATAGCAATAATAATAGCCTAGACCAAGTAGCTCTTCAGAAAAGGGTCGAATTATTCGTGCAAATTATTACTGTTGAAATTATTGAAACAAAGAGGCGATATATTATACACAAATTAAGCGTAACACCGAAGTTGAGAACAAATGATTTCTGTAAAGAATATTTTTATGACATACATTTTAATCTTAAATTGTGAAGCATCCCTCGCTGGAAGCAGATTCAAATACAGAACTCAACCAGCCAAATGTTATGTGAAGGTAAGCCTAAACCTATTGTCAAAAACAGTGATTTATTGCCATCGACTAGCCTTATTATGCACATATACAACAATACTGCGTGTGTATATATATATATATATACTCACGTGTGGAAACATGTTTTAGAAGGTTCGAAACAAATCGGTCTTTGAAGGAGTTCGGACGAGCCTCAGATGGGCGATAAGACACGTTTATCATCATAATCAACACTTCTGTACCTGACTTGAAGGAGTTGGCCTATACCTAATTTATTATTATTATATATATTATATATATATATATATATAATGCAAATCCACAAGGAAAAAGAAAATGATTCCAAGTTCTTTCGTGCGTTCAAAAGTACACCTCGTCAAGGAATGACAGGAATTTATTCCCTGACGAGGTGTACTTCTGAATACACGAAAGAAATTGGAATAATTTTGTTTTCCGGATCTTTTCCGTTTGGGGTCTAGCAGCGAATTTTAATGAAAATCGGTAGACTAATGTAGTTTTGGTCACTGATTTCAAAAAATCTTTCTTTTTTGGAGAAATGAAAACAAACATGTTAGAGCACTTTAAATAAATAATGTATTTTTAACGAAAATATCGACTTAACCTGACCAATCGTCAAAGGCGTACAGTTGACCTAACCTGGCATTCAATTGACCTAACTGGGCATTAATTCTTGATTTTTTTTCTGCTACTTTTACAGATCTGCCGGGATCCTTCAAAAACGTATTCTTCGTCAAGTTGCACTTTTTACCGTTTGACCGATGCTTTTGGCAACGAAAGAACTGGGTATTTTTATTAAAGGAACACACTTTCCCACACTTAGAGCACTTTTTCATAAACAGTAGTAGTTTGTGACTGGCTAAATTTTGTAACTAGTTTAAACTAGTTAAAACATATTAATTATCTAAAGTGCTCTAACATGTTTGTTTTTCATTTCTCAAAAAAAAAAAAAGTTATTTTTGAAATCAGTGACCAAAACTACATTAGTATACCAATTTTCATTAAAATTCGCTGCTCGACCCCAAACGGAAAAGACCCGTTTTTCCTTGTGGTTTGTATCATTCATTCATTCATTTCACGTGTTTAATTGTTAAATTCATCTTTCCTTTCAACCTTTCAAAGGTCCGTGCAATGAGTTCTCATTTCACGAAGGTCAAGCTTGTCGCCCTTCTCTCGAGTTGGCCTGGTGAAGTAGTGAGTTGGTTTCTTGTACTCTCCACCTCACATAGCCAGGTACGCCCGGCTCATCGGGGATTGTTCTGAGCCAGGCGTCTAATCTTCTTTTGAAGATGTCCACTGCAACACCATTCGTGCTCCTTAGGTCTTTGGGCAGTTGATTAAACAGTTTTGGTCCTCTCTCAACAAACTATTGTTTTTTTCAGGGTTAAGGATGTTCTCTGTTCCCCCTTAATTTGGGAACAAGACAGTCTCCTTTTCTACTTCCACGTTGTTTGGGGAGTTTACAGGTTCAGAGTAAGATTAGGACTAGTTCTCTATTATTTTCCAAGTGTAAAAATGGTCTCTCTCTCTCTCCTCCTTTCCAGGAATATAGGTTTAATCGTGTAACCTTTTCCAGTAATTTAGTTCTTTGTACCCATTGATCTTGGCTGGGAAGCTTCTTTGAATCCCTTCTAACTGTCTAATGTCTTCTTTTTATATGGGGATTTAGGACAAACAGTATTCCAATTTGGGTATGATCGGGTTTTCAGTAGAGGAATCATTATGTTCCTATCCCTTCGTTTGAAGGTTCTCAGTATCTGCCCAGTTATTCTCTTTTGCTCTGTTACTGCTATCTTATTGTGTTTCAAATTTTGCATCATCAGTCAATTACAACCCCTAAATCTTTTGCTCTAGAATTTCTCTGAATTACTGTCCATTTGGGGTATAATATTCCATGGATTTAGGTCTTCTCTTTTTCCGTACCGTAATAGCTGAAATTTCTCGGTGTTAACTCATATTGTTGTCTTTCCGTCCCTTGTAGATTCTGTTCATGTCGGTTTGTAGAGATCCTATATCTTCTGGGTTTCTTATTTTTCTACTGATTTTGTGTCATCGGCAAGGATGTTACTGTGCTGTTTCTGGTAACGTCATCTATGTCAGTTAGCATGATTATGAAGATTAGTAGAGTAATACTGTTTCCTTGTAGTACTGAGCTGAGGATCTGATTTGATGAAGAATTTGTTGTAGTGTAACGACTTGCCGCCGCTCACTAAAGAAATTATATATCCATTTCCCTACTTTTCCTGTTATTCCCATATATTTTCAGTTTATGTGTTATGATTCCATGGTCGCACTTGTCAAACGCTTTTATATATATATATATATCTATTATATATATATATAATAGATATATATATATAATATATATATATATCGGGTGGTCCGAAAAAAATGACGCATTTTTTAAAAATTAATATCTCAGTAACCCCTTCCTTATCATGACAATTTTTATATGCAAGATACTTCAAACTTCTTTTTTGAATGCAAGAAAACGGAATTCTGAGATCTTTTATAGTTTTCTCGCAATTAACAAAGTAACAAATGGGTCAAAAAAACGAATATCATGAGAAGGAAAAAATTTAATCAGAAATTAACTAATTAATTTACAGTAAATGATCGATTGGACCACCACTCTGTTGACACACTAATCTAAGTCTTTTCTTCCACACAAAAATAATACTTCTTACTTCATTAATGCCAATTTCTTGCCAAGATTCAAGTATTTTACTTTTTAATTCTGATTCGGTGAATTTTTCTCGTCGACCTCGGTAAACCTTCTCTTTTAGTAACTCCCAAATTGAGTAGTCCATAGGATTACAATCTGGGCTTTGTGGTGGCCACTCATTTTTCGTTATTAATTTTGGTGTATTGCTAATCAGAAACGACTGTGTGGCGTAGCTTGTATGCGACGGTGCTCCATCTTGTTGAAATATGAAATCATTTTCTTGATACAGGCGACGACAATCCGGCAACAATTTTGTTCTTAAAAGTTCAATGTAATTTGCAGAATTCACCTTTGTCTTTTCAGTTTCAATAAAATGAACATCTGTCTTGCCATTCCAAGAGACCCCTGCAGATATCATAACCTTTTTGGAGAATCTTGACGTTTCATGATACAATCTGTTTATTGAAATGTCACACTTTTTACCACGCCCGTAGACAACATCATTTTGACGGTTTCGCGGAATTTCTAGAGTGAAATCTTTTTCATCCGTGAAGACTATCTTTTTAATATCAACGACAGAGAAATTATCAAGTAACTTTCTGCACCTTGTTTTTCTTTTATCCTTAACAGTATCACTTTTTTCTAGAAGATACTATTCTTTTGAAGGCTTTTAGTTTTTGTGCTTTAATTATTCGGTGTACAGAAGTCTTTCCAATATTCAAATGTTTAGCAATTGTTCTTTGTGACAAATGACTTCCTGGTTTATCTTCTTGAGAGCAGATTTTATCGTTGATGTAATCCACATTTTCTGGACCGAAGCTGTTTTAGGTCTACCGCTTCCTGGTTTTCTGGCAGTACTTCCCGATTCGCGAATCTTCTTTAAGAGTCTTTCCACTGCACGCCTTTTCCACTTTTTGCCGGGAAACTCTTGCAATAACCTTCCAGTCTTCCATCCTTTTTCACAGTAACAATTTTTAATGAGAATACGATCTTCCTCTGACAACATCATTAAGGGTACTGACGAATTGTTAAAAAATAAAAATATCCACAATTTGACTTGTTCATTCCTGTAGAGTTTTGTAATAACTTGCAAAAATATCGCATGATATCGTATAAAAATGATATCGTATAAAAAACGGATATTATATTGCGATTTTTGTTTTTTTGACCCATGTTGTTACTTTTGTTAATTGCGAGAAAACTATAAAAGATATCAGAATTCCGTTTCTTGCATTCAAAAAAGAAGTTTGAAAGTATCTTGCATATAAAAATTGTCATGATAAGGAAGGGGATTACTGAGATATTAATTTTTAAAAAATGCGTCATTTTTTTCGGACCACCCGATATATATATATATATATATATATATATATATATATATATATATAATATATATATATATATATATATGTGTGTGTGTGTGTGTGTATATATATATATATGGTGTTTTAGGAGGAAAGGTCAATACTTCGGGAGGTGATAGTATCGGTCATTGTGAGAAAAAGAGTTCATATGAACATGTGTCTAATTCTGAATGGTTACGGAGATAGAGCTGTTTGAATCTGATGCGCGCGCAGCTCTTCCTCCCCCTTCCCTCCCCTATAACCTTGAACCATGTAAGCTGTAATGTGAGCATGTAACATAAGCCAATCGACAGCTGACTGTTGTGAGTGACATTGTTTGGTGTTTGAAGCAGTGTTAAGAATGCCACACACCTTCACACATGCCGAATATGCAGATATGGTGTATGTCTACGGTTTTTGCGATGGAAGTGCAACAGCTGCTGTTGCAGAATACCGTCGACGGTTTCCGAACCGCAGAATTCCGGATCGAAGAGTGTTTACCAGGGTTTTCAACACATTGCGTGAGATTGGTACACTTCCCAGCGCTCATGTTTCATCTGAACGTGAAGGTCAACAAGATGTGGATGAAGTGGAAAACATTCTTCAGTTGGTAGAGCGTAGTCCTACTACTAGCTCACGAAGAATTTCTACACGTCTCGGTGTACCACACACAAGAGTATGGCGAACATTACGTGAGGAGGGCTTGCATCCATATCATGTACAGCGTGTACAACACCTTCAACCAGGAGACGCTGCCATGCGACTGGAATTTTGTCATTGGGTAAATGCTAATCGCCGATTGCTTCGATTAATACTGTTCACCGATGAAGCTACTTTCACCCGTGACGGTATCAGCAACACTCGTAACTCTCATCGGTGGTCAGACGAAAATTCAAATGCCACTGTGGAAACAAATTTTCAACATCGCTTCTCTGCCAATGTGTGGTGCGGTATCATCGATGATCAGCTGATTGGCCCTGTTACTTTAGGAAATCGTCTTACAGGACAAAGTTACCTAGAATTTCTGCAAAATGAATTGCCAGGACTATTGGAGGATGTTCCTTTGGCTACACGCGCTGGTATGTACTTTCAGCATGACGGAGCTCCTCCACATTCTACCCGTCTGGTGATGCAATACCTAAATCAAACTTTCCCTGGTCGATGGATCGGCCGCGGTGGTCCCATTCAATGGCCACCAAGGTCTTCAGACCTCTCTCCGTTAGATTATTGTTTGTGGGGGTGGATGAAAAGTCAAGTTTACGAAAGAAAGGTGGATACACGAGACGAATTGCTCGCGCGCATTTTGGATGCTGCTGCCCGCATAAAGGAACGTCAAGATCAACTCAGATGAACAACACGCGATCTTCACACACGAGTTGCAAAGTGCATTGAGGTTGACGGTGGGATTTTCGAAAACGTATTGTAAACTGTAACAAATTTGTCATTTCTGTATCTGATACCATTCAAAATGCCAATGTTTAAACATTAAATGTTAGAAACAGTAATTGGTTTCTCTTTCTTGATTACCATTAACAATGCTTTTGTATTTGTGGATTCAAACAGCTCTATCTCTGTAACCATTCAGAATTAGACACATGTTCATATGAACTTTTTTTCTCACAATGGCTGATACTATCACCTCCCGAAGTATTGACCTTTCCTCCTGAAACACCCTGTATATATATATATATATATATATATATATATATATATATATATATCCCAGAGGCTTTTTTATAGGGTAGGCAGGGTAGGCTTTGCCTGACCATTAATTTTGTCAAATTTTAGAAGCATAAATATATCAATATAAATTAGCGCAATTAGACAAAATCTGTCTATAGTGAGCGCGCAGACTTTCCTACTAAACGATACATTTTGCACGCTTACGTTCATTATCAAGCCATCCCGTATGAAGAAATATGAGAAACTACGATTTGGGGGGTGGGGCTAAAGGAAGAAGATTGATAGGCGAATGGTGTATGACGTAACGAGGGGATTTGTGGTGGTGGTGGTGGGGGGGGGGGGCGTTGCGCGAATATAGATAATATAGATATAAAAAAAGCTCACTATTACTAATGAAAAATTGCAATGCATTGGAATCTCAACTGCGGTAAGTACCCTTATATACATATATAGTTATAATTATATACCTTTATTGAAATTATATATATATATATATAATATATATATATATATATATATATACTGTATATATATATATATATATATATACTGTATATATATATATATATATATATATATATATATATATATATATATATATATATATATATATATGCTGCAAACCCACAAGGAAAAAGAAAAACGATTCCAAGGGCTTTCGTGTATTCAATGTGTGGTCAATGTGTGAAACCAGTCATTTCATGTAATGCCTAAAAATTTCAGGCATTTCGCGTAATGTGATTAAAGACCGTGAAAGTTAGGTTAAGTTAGGGTGGTGAGGTTAGATTAGGTTGGTTAGGTTAGTACTTAGTAATGCGTATTACATATGTTTAAGGGTCACAGTTATTACGCGAAATTCTTGAAATTTTTAGACATTACATTACGAACTCGAATGTAATCTATTATACCTGCATAAAGTCTACCTTGTACAAAGTCGAAATTTAGTGTATATATATATATATATGTATATATATATATATATATATACAGGGTGGGCCGTAAGTTTCCATACATAGGAAAATTTAAATTATGGTCTTCACGTGCGTCGGTATTTGGATCAGCAGTTTCCGGATGCTTGGATTGGTCGGCGTGGTCCTGTGGAGTGGCTTCCCAGATCCCCAGATCTCCCCCCCCTTGATTTCTATCTTTGGGGGCACTTGAAGGCCATGGTGTATCAGGAAAAGATACGAGACATAAATCATCTAAAGGAACGTATCACCAACGCCATTACAAGCATAACGTCAACTGTGCTAATGCGTGTTCATCAACAGTGGGGAACACGTATTGAAATGTGTTTTCAAAACAATGGCAACCATGTAGAGCATATATATAAATAAAAATGGTTGTCCATAAAAAAATGTTTATTTTTCCTATGTATGGAAACTTACGGCCCACCCTGTATATATATATATACACACACACACACAAGTAGTATAGCCGAAAAAGGGTAGAGTGCAAGAATGTTGCAAGTGATTACGTAATGTTGCAAAGGGGGGGGGTGTTGCAAAAAAAAAAAAAACCAAAGGGGGGATGCTGCAGGTACAACAAGGAAAACTTGGAGGCGGCGTTATCCCCCAAGAGAAAGGAGGAGAGGTGTTCACCTGGCAGAAGCCAAGTGCATATTAAGACTTCAGCCGAGTAGGCTTTGTTTTATAGGCTCCTAATCAGCCAGTTGGCTTAGAAGGCGTAAATGGCTTGAGTTGCCAGATAGCGCCATGTATTCATTTAATTCTAATCGAAGACTGAGTTGCCAGATACCACTTTTTAGCGATACCATTGTATACATTATTATAGGCTCCTAATCAGCCAATTGGCTTAGAAGGCGTAAATGGCTTGAGTTGCCAGATAGCGCCATGTATTCATTTAATTCTAATCGAAGACTGAATTGCCAGATACCACTTTCTAGCGATACCATTGTATACATTATTATAGACTCCTAATCAGCCAGTTGGCTTAGAAGGCGTAAATGGCTTGAGTTGCCAGATACCACTTTTTAGCGATACCATTGTATACATTATTATATTTCTTAAAAGTTGGTTTAGAATACCGGTAGTAGGTTTAGAAGGCGTAACATGATATAATTAAGTAAAACAACATTGCATCATTCTGTTTATATAAATATATAGAAAATAAATATACACTTCAATTGAGGAATATGCATATAATCATAACAGTACAGGAAATATATACACACAATTATGGTGATATATATAAAATAAATATACATTTCAAATAGAAATAATATACATTTCAATAATAATAGAAATATGCATATAATCATAACAGTACAGGGGAAATATCACGCAAATATATAAATACATTTCAATAATAATAGAAATATGTATATAACAGTACAGGGAAATATCACGCAAAATATATAAATACAATTCAATAATAATAGAAATATGCATATAATCAGTACAGGAGAAATATCAAGCAAAATATATAAATACATTTCACTTTTTTCAAAATACTAAACTCGGTCTTAATCGAGTTTACAATTACATCATTATTGCTCTGCATTACGCAGTATATGCGGCTTAATAATATTTCACCGCTTAAAGTATAGGGAAACCTGTATTCGATATGAAGGGCTTTCATATCGTTCAGTACTATTTTTGTTCCCACTTTACAACCGGTTGGTAAGTCATCTTTAAATACATCTAGAATACAATCAAAAGCACGCACAAAGAGTTCATCGTTAGCTACATTATTAACACAAGTTTATAAGCACGCTTTTTCCAATCGAGGGTTTATTTCTACCGACTCGAGCTTTTCAATCGTGAACTCACTCAACATAGCGGCAATTGAAATAATCTTCTAAATCGTTACGACAACTGCGCGTTATATAAAGAAATAGTTCTTCAGGGTGAACGGTGTAGGTGAGCTCAGCCTTGTACCGATCAATTGCTTTGTACCAAAGTTCATGGTATTTCAAAGAGTCTAAACTTTTTAAATAAACATCCAGCACTAGACCATTCTCACCAGCCCTACACTCGGTAAACCCATCGAGCAGAGCGGTGTAGGCGTATTCAAGTACTGTATCAAAATAAAGCATGTCCGTAACACGCGCGTCTAATATAGGTTTCAGCTTGCGGAATCCGACGATTTCAAACATTCTGTCGAGGATGAAACGGTTTCGCGTAGGAACAAGAGCGTTATTATCAGAAGCATTCTTCCACATCAGCCGTATATCAATGCACGGCCGATCGTTATTTATACACAACGTACATACAACGGCGTATGAGGGTGCGTCACTAATCTGCTCTCTTCTTGTACCTACGTTAGCAGGTATTTTATAACGATCTTCACTCCACTTCTCAACTATCACGAAGATTCTATTCATCTCCTCGACACTTAAATAAACCCGTTTGTTTGTTTGTCTACATTCCGTTTCCAGTACATAGCTAATGGTACCGGAATTACGCCTGAACACGCGCAACGATTTCGTCACGGACACATCGTACGAGGCGTTGAGAATGCTGCTCAAAGGAAGTTCCATCGTATTCGAGGAGCGCACGTCCACTCGGTTCAAGCTCTGAGATAACTATGAGCCGTGTGAGGCACGCAGGTAGGAAGGAACGGTTCGACGGGCGGCTGACTCGATGATACGTGAATGGGCTTGTTCGTATGATCCGCGAGTCTTACCGAATTGTTGTACATATTTCGGTACAAGAATTAATTTCATCACTACCAGCCTACGCACCAGACATTTTACCTCAGGATAAGAACTAGGAACATTTTATGTTTTACTAAACATCTTCACACTCCGGCGCACTATTTGAGAGGAACATATGCTCATATTTTTCCCTTCTGCCCATCAAACGATACTCGTCTCTAAAGTCTGTTAAAAACACGCAGGGCACTAGCCACAACCTCACTACGAACCTCATCATGATATACGTTAATATAGTGATAAAAATACTTAAGATTGTCCATGATCACGAGATTCACATTTTCAGTCGTAGGGTATGAGTAATCGACATGGTGTAGCATGACGTAATACCGCTTGTCACACCACCCATCCGCAAGACTCATTATCTATACCTGCTGCTTCTCTTCTGCACGCGTTGTTTTTCTTTACTTCACGGTGTATGTGAGACTTTATAAAGTTTAGCTCTGCAGTATACTTCAGCACATCGTCTGTGCAACGAAAGCCTTCAACGGTCTCACCAGAACATCCGTAGAGTATCTGTACATCTTGGAACTTCGCACAATCCAATGTGTTTTTAAAAGAGGTATAGGAGGGAGGAATAGGAAGTTTTTCGGTATCCACCACATCCTGACACTTTGCTGAATACCATTTCATAAACGTTGTACAAGCAATATTAAAGGTAGCCATTTGAATACACGTATGATCTGAATACACGTCTGATCTCTCGGGCTTACTGCAGTCGACTGACCACGCAGGGACTCCCAGATGGTAGCATGACTCACGGTCCTACAGTGGGCGGAGCTTAGAATTTTCACCTGCGCGCGCGCACACACACACACACACACACACACACACACACACACACACACAAAGGAGAAAGTGAAACGCTAATTGAAACATGATTTATTTAATAAACGAGATATTCAAGTTATATATATTTACAAATACGATTTAATAAACGAGATTCAAGTTATATATATATATTTACAAATACGTGTAATAAATCAATAGATACTTTACAAATACGATTTAATAAACGAGATATTCAAGTTATATATATATTTACAAATACGTGTAATAAATCAATATATACGATTATATACAAGACAAATACGTGTGAGTTAACAATAGAAGCATCAATCGTTTTGGTATCCAAAGGGTACGGTATCATAGGTACCAGGTAACTGGTAACGTTTCCTATACATATTCCCGAAGTTGTATGGAACCCATTTCGCATACAAGGATATTTTACTAATGTTTGCGGAATGTACTGCGTCTCATTTCTCATGCATATGTCAAGCTATACTACTTTGGGCGGCTTGCATTATACGTCCTAATATATATTCTACATTTTCAGCCGCCAAACGTCTAAATGGCACTATCACCCAATAATCGTCTACATCACCGTCATCTGACCCGAATCCAAAGGACAGACTCGTCCTGACTTCACGCTCGTTGCGATTCTGAAGAGCAAACTATAATATGCTGTACAACCCGGCGTAGCCCGCGCTCAATTCCATTGCTATACATGGCTCTAGGGTCGACCCTGACTATACCGATTTCTAGTCAAGGCTGGGGTGGGGGCTGCGGAGCGCACCAACTCGAACGTTATTTCATCCTCAACAGAACGGGGGGCGGCGGATGAATTAGGGGATATATTAGCGGAAGGTGCTGCTGGGGGGCCTGTTGCGTAGGAGGTTGATGGTTGGGGCTCTATTATTGTAGACAACAGAACGGGGGGCGGCGGGTGAATAAGGTGGTATATTAGCGGGAGTTGCTGCTGGGGGGGTTGTTGCGTAAGAGGTTGAGGGTTGGGGATCTATTACCGCTGCAACAGGCGCGTATTTCGGGCGCTTTATACCTGACGTGGGGTTCTCACACCTCCGCTTTGGACGTGCTACTGGTATCGCTGGTGAGGGTTCGTTGGCAGGGGAGGAGATCACAACTACACTGTCGTCGAGGTCATCCGTAATGTCAATGATGGGATGCTCTACTCATCGTCATTCACGGTTCTGTGGGAGAAGAAAGCAAAATATAAGGAACAGCACTCAAAATTTGTAATATTTTGTAAATGACCCACTTAGGAGTGTGACGTGTTAGAAATGGACTCTGTAGAAAAATTCAGATTCACGAGTCCATCCACATGTATTATATCTGGACCTACAGGATGTGGTAAAACTGTGTTTATGCTTAAAATCATTAAAGAAAAGGGAGAGATGTTCTCGAAATTTGTGCATAAAGTTATGGTGCTATTCGACATATCAATCAGTGTTCAACGAGTACCAAGATGATATTTTGTTCCACAAAGGCGTATATGACGTTAATTCGTTAAAGGGAAATGAACATACAATCATTGTAATTGACGATCTCATGTTGGAGATGGATAAAACGTTTGCCGAGACATTTACAGTATTCTCCCACCATCTTAACATAAGCGTGTTTTCATCAATCAGAATCTATTTTTCAAAATAGATACATGCGCGATGTGTCGTTAAATACGCAATATCTAGTCTTATTCGCGCAACGTAGAGATGTATCACAAATTGGGGTATTAGCCAATCAAATGTTCCCGAATCAGCGTAAGGAGTTTTTGGAAGTTTATAAAGAAGCTACAAGCACGCGTTACGGATATTTGCTTTGCGACCTTCATCCGCGAAACACGTTTAGAGTGCTGCGAACGAATATATTTCCAAACGAGCCTGAAACGGTGTATATTCCAGAATGACAGAGACTAAAGAAATACCGTGAATTAATAAAAATCTATCATCGACTGCCCCGGGCAATGCAGCAGATGTTTATTAAAAATATCGACCCGACTTTTAAAATGCATCTGTGAAATCTGTCTCAACGTTATAAATTGCAATGTATCAATGAAAACCCCTCAGAAGGCTCGCCTACGCCGCTACAAGAACATAATACGTGCACTCGCTCGTAAAAGTCAAACTGTAGCGAAGAAAAAACGAATTATTGTACAAACAGGAGGGTCATTTCTCCCCATCTTATTTTCAGTTTTGGGTCCTTTACTGACTAGATTAATATAATGAAAAAGTGGTAGTGATTCCCCACGAGGTGTACGCTTCACTGCAAAGGAATCCAGACACGGATCTAGATCCCCGTAAAAGCAGACTTAAAAGAATGGAAAGCGAATTGCTAGCTCTATTAAACAGTGAAAAAACACCTGATGAGAAAAGAATCTTATACCAAGAAGCTCTGCAGAAATTTCTTCACGAGTACGAAAATTATAAGATCCCTACAGAGATTCCTGTGGTTAATAGGCACAGCACGGGGGACGATGGCGACATAGGATCTGTGCCCGACGATACAGCTGACCAACCAAAAAGATTAGCCCACAACATATCGAACATGTATTAAAAAGCACCCTCCCACATACATTGATGAGTAAAGGCTTAAGTCTTTATAATCTATTGAATGAGGATCCCGCCATACAATGGACCGATACAGGCGAGCTCATTGTGGAAGGATCAAAGGTACAGGGATCGAATATCGTAGACATTGTCATGATCTGGTGAGAAAGTGGGATAGACCATCACCACAGGATGGAAGCATATTAAAGCAAGACTACAACAAATAAATGTCCCTAAAACGTTGATAGGAAATCTGAACAGGTTAAAAGACTTGGAACATGCAGCGCATGTGACACTTGAAGACGCCGTCACCCCCGGCGGTAACACCTTTGAAGAGGAGAAGAAGAGGTTAAACCAACCCTACTCACGTGCCTCTAAAATACGCAAATGGCTAACGTATTAACTAAACGCTATTATGACGTTTCTACCCATCCTCTTACGGCGGCGTAGATAGACTGTACAGAAGTGTTTACGGAGTAGGAAAAAAAGATGTTGAAAGATTTTTGAGGGAGCAGGACGCTTATACGCTTCATAAGCCTGTGAGAAAAAGGTTTAAAACAGCCAAGACAACGCTTCCTCGATTGATTCTATTTGGCAAGCAGATTTAACAGACATGCAAAGGTATTCTGTGTATAACGATGGTTACCGCTACATTCTGTTCATAATAGACTATTCTCTAGATATCTGTGGCTAGTTCCTCTGAAAAATAAATCACCTGAAACAGTTGCTAAAGCCACCAAAACGCTAATGTTAAAAGAAAACAGGGTTCCTGGCTATTTTTGTACGGATATGGGGAAGGAATTTATAGGCCGTGCTTTTCAGAACATGTTGACAGAGTTTAATATCAGCTATTACACAACCAATTCATACATAAGGCTTCTTTAGCTGAAAGAATTCAGCGCACCATAAAGGAACGCATGCACCGTTATTTTACACATAAAAACACATACAGATTTCTAGACATTCTGGAATCATTGGCGTCATCCTACAACCGCTCACACCATCGCACGATTGGGACAACACCTAACGAAGTTTTAGAAAGAGGTACGCTCCCGAGAAGAGATGGATCACCACCACCACCACACTCTGCGCGCTTCAAAATCAATGATTATGTAAGGCTGTCGCGTTCGGGGAATAAATTCGCAAAGGGTTTTGAGCAAGGATGGACACGCGAGATTTTTAAAGTTAGGGCTATGAGACCTAAAGGTGAGATAATGATGTATTACATTGAAGATTTGAATGGGGAAGAAATCTCAGGAGGCTTTTACCGCGAGGAATTGCAGAAATTGCGTTTAATTTAGAAAAAATGTGTTTAAAATTGAGAAAATTTTAGGAAGCAAAGGTTCAGGAAAGAGAAAAATGTACCTGGTGAAATGGCTAGGGTACCCAGAAAGCTTCAACACCTATATAAAAGCTGATGCAATAATGAAGCTTAAATAGTATGCAACATGGTCCTAACCATTTCTACGTCACACTCCCGTCCTCCTCGTCCCTGTCTGTACACCCTAACAACACACTAGCCAACTTTGTAACAGAACTCCACAAGCACATTGAATTGGGTCGTGATTCGTATGAGGTGGGGATATGCGTAATTCAGCTGGACACCATCTTTTTAAATATTGAACATAAAGACCGATTTTACGATTCTTAGAGACATTGACGAGTGTGAAAAAGCTGGGGTAGTATGGATGAAACTATGCGTATCGCTCGGACTAAGGTTGCACGGTATTACAGTACAGAAGACTAGGACCGGTCAATATGGTTCGGCCGAGGATGTTGTGAGAGGCTTAAACGTAAGTTTAAGAAACTCAAACCTTACGAATGATTTAGTATACGAAATCGTAAACAACCCTGCACATACACTAATCCTAAAATCAAAGACTAACAGACGTATTAAAGACCATAGAAAGTTCCAAATTCTAGCCAATGGTCCGATATAGCGCAGCCTTCCAAAGAGACACATTTCACGAGACACAGCATGACTTGTCCAGATTAATGTATCAATTGAAGATGGAGAAATTGGCTGAAAGGTCCCCAGACATGTGCTATATTTACAGTAATATAGTGGAGCACCAGTTTGTTGGGATACCCAGGCACGCCTGCTGCGCATTGCTCACATCCCCAACCATAGAGGAAGGAGTTTGAGTATTACATATGACAGACCCATTAGGTGAATGTCGCAACTAATTTAATAACCAATATCTCAATATATATAAGAACGATTGAGGGTGAAAACTTCCCATTCGGTAATGGGAGCTTAACAGTGAAGCTACACTTTCGACGCACTGAGTTATAATGGATAGAAAGCCTTTCACCGTCTATCGAGGGGTGCGATACCAGCGCGGTAGTGGACTTGGGTCCATTTTTTCATCCATACTACGTACGGCTGTTCCTTTGCTGAAGAGGGGTGCCAGATACCTTGGAAGGAAAGCGCTACAATCAGGTATTAACACTGCAGAAGACATATTGGCCGGGGCTAAACCTAAAGAGGCTCTAAAAAAACATTTAAAGCGTACACGGGACGAAATCATCAAAGATGCAAAGAGAAAAATGCGTCGTGGCGGGAAGAAGCGGGCTGCCCGGAAGAAGAAGGGGTCACGTGGTATTAAACGTAAAAGGCTATCAAAAAAGAAGTGCTGTAAGCGAATGAAACCTATGGTTGACCACTTTTTTCACTGATATAAGCTAAGGACATTGATCTCATGAATCATAGTTTGTTTACACTTGTCCGAGAGAGGAGTCACTATTTCGCCATGGCACGCTTCATCCACCCATGTAGTTCACAATGCTGTAAATCGGAGCTGTCCCTTTTTGAGCTACCTCCAACCCAAGTTTCTATTGAGCACAGTGACTTTATTACAATTAACCCTTTAAACACAATTGTTCCCCGAGTGCACCTATAGAATTCGTGATACCCAGCTCAGGCCTTACTTTTTTGATCCAAGCTGTGTGCACATGTGCGCTAAGCTACGTATAGCCCATTCTGATGGAACGGTCTGCGATGACAAATATGCTGTATACCCTGAAACAAACTTTCTGCACTCCATATTCAACCAGTGTGACGTATATTTAAATCAGACCAACATATCGGCAGGCACGGGGTACTATCATCTACGAGCCTATTGGAAAATGTCCTCAACTTTTCCAAAGAAGCGAAGGCTACCTTTTTAAGTGCCGAGGGATATTATCAAACTAAAGATGAAAATAGTATAAAGGACAAATTTTAAAAATTCTAAAAAGAAAATATACGAGTGTTTTGGACGGTTGCACACAGATTTCACTTTCCAGGAGAAGTTGCTTATCAACGGGGTGGATATGAAAATAAAGCTCACCCGCACGAGTCCTGAGATCTGCTTAAATCTGGATGCGAATCAAGAGAGGGCGCAAAGTCCGTTGTGGTTCACATTATGGACACATACCTCCGCGTACGGCGAGTGAAATTAAGTTCACCAAAACAACTAGAAATTGAGAAAAATTTACTAAACGCTACAGTGAAATATCCTATTAACAGAGTGCAGATCAAACTATATACGGTTCCTGCAGGGTTGGCATCGAAGCAGATAGAAAACATTGCCCTGGGAAATCTTCCTAAAAGGATATTAATCGGCATGCAGGACCACGCTTCGGTGAATGGAAAATATAAAAAGAGCCTTTAAATTCGAGAATTTCGGACTTAAAAATATAACTATACGTTAATGGCACTGCTTTGGGTGGAACAATGGGTACGGACTATTCATCAGACGCTGTGTTACCTCTTTGTGCCAGAGCCTATAGTAATCTGGCCCATATTGCTGGGAGGGTGAATACATGCCCGCTATTGGGGGAGTTCCTCTGCGAGCTCACTGATGAGATCAAGGACGAGTATGGGGACAACGCTTACGCCGACTCTTTTGTCTCAACAGGACCTAAGACTTATGGGGTACGGGTCAGGGTGGGGGAGGAAATGAAATATATCGTGAAGGCAAAGGGTATTACGCTCAACCATGCGAATCGGCGGGTTGTTAACTTTGAATCGTTGAAGGATCTAGTATGTTTGGACGATGATGAGGGCGAACAACCTCCCCAACTAATTGTAGGCACCCACAATTTTCGGGCGCAGAAGCTGGGGGCGTGAAGGAACTTAGGGGTACGAAGGTGTGCCGTAACACCTATAGGAACGTTACCAGTTACCTGGTACCTATGATACCGTACCCTTTGGATACCAAAACGATTGATGCTTCTATTGTTAACTCACACGTATTTGTCTTGTATATAATCGTATCTATTGATTTATTACACCTATTTGTAAATATATATATAACTTGAATATCTCGTTTATTAAATCGTATTTGTAAGGTATCTATTGATTTATTACACGTATTTGTAAATATATATATATATAACTTGAATATCTCGTTTATTAATCGTATTTGTAAATATATATAACTTGAATATCTCGTTTATTAAATAAATCATGTTTCAATTAGCGTTTCACTTTCTCCTTTGTGTGTGTGTGTGTGTGTGTGTGTGCGCGCAGGTGAAAGTTCTAAGCTCCGCCCACTGTAGGACCGTCAGTCATGCTACTATCTGGGAGTCCCTGCGTGGTCAGTCGACTGCAGTAAGCCCGAGAGATCAGACGTGTATTCAGATCATACGTGTATTCAAATGGCTACTTTAATATTGCTTGTACAACGTTTATGAAATGGTATTCAGCAAAGTGTCAGGATGTGGTGGATACCGAAAAACTTCCTATTCCTCCCTCCTATACCTCTTTTAAAAAACACATTGGATTGTGCGAAGTTCCAAGGTGTACAAATACTCTACGGATGTTCTGGTGACCGTTGAAGGCTTTCGTTGCACAGACGATGTGCTGAAGTATACTGCAGAGCTAAACTTTATAAAGTCTCACATACACCGTGAAGTAAAAGAAACAACGCGTGCAGAAGAGAAGCAGCAGGTATGGATAATGAGTCTTGCTGATGGGTGGTGTGACAAGCGGTATTACGTCATGCTACACAATGTCGATTACTCATACCCTACGACTGAAAATGTGAATCTCGTGATCATGGACAATCTTAAGTATTTTTATCACTATAACGTATATCATGATGAGGTTCGTAGTGAGGTTGTGGCTAGTGCCCTGCGTGTTTTTAACAGACTTTAGAGACGAGTATCGTTTGATGGGCAGAAGGGAAAAATATGAGCATATGTTCCTCTCAAATAGTGCGCCGGAGTGTGAAGATGTTTAGTAAAACATAAAATGTTCCTAGTTCTTATCCTGAGGTAAAATGTCTGGTGCGTAGGCTGGTAGTGATGAAATTAATTCTTGTACCGAAATATGTACAACAATTCGGTAAGACTCGCGGATCATACGAACAAGCCCATTCACGTATCATCGAGTCAGCCGCCCGTCGAACCGTTCCTTCCTACCTGCGTGCCTCACACGGCTCATAGTTATCTCAGAGCTTGAACCGAGTGGACGTGCGCTCCTCGAATACGATGGAACTTCCTTTGAGCAGCATTCTCAACGCCTCGTACGATGTGTCCGTGACGAAATCGTTGCGCGTGTTCAGGCGTAATTCCGGTACCATTAGCTATGTACTGGAAACGGAATGTAGACAAACAAACAAACGGGTTTATTTAAGTGTCGAGGAGATGAATAGAATCTTCGTGATAGTTGAGAAGTGGAGTGAAGATCGTTATAAAATACCTGCTAACGTAGGTACAAGAAGAGAGCAGATTAGTGACGCACCCTCATACGCCGTTGTATGTACGTTGTGTATAAATAACGATCGGCCGTGCATTGATATACGGCTGATGTGGAAGAATGCTTCTGATAATAACGCTCTTGTTCCTACGCGAAACCGTTTCATCCTCGACAGAATGTTTGAAATCGTCGGATTCCGCAAGCTGAAACCTATATTAGACGCGCGTGTTACGGACATGCTTTATTTTGATACAGTATTGAATACGCCTACACCGCTCTGCTCGATGGGTTTACCGAGTGTAGGGCTGGTGAGAATGGTCTAGTGCTGGACGTTTATTTAAAAAGTTTAGACTCTTTGAAATACCATGAACTTTGGTACAAAGCAATTGATCGGTACACCTACACCTACACCGTTCACCCTGAAGAACTATTTCTTTATATAACGCGCAGTTGTCGTAACGATTTAGAAGATTATTTCAATTGCCGCTATGTTGAGTGAGCTCACGATTGAAAAGCTCGAGTCGGTAGAAATAAACCTCGATTGGAAAAGCGTGCTTATAAACTTGTGTTTAATAATGTAGCTAACGATGAACTCTTTGTGCGTGCTTTTGATTGTATTCTAGACGTATTTAAAGATGACTTACCAACCGGTTGTAAAGTGGGAACAAAAATAGTACTGAACGATATGAAAGCCCTTCATATCGAATACAGGTTTCCCTATACTTTAAGCGGTGAAATATTATTAAGCCGCATATACTGCGTAATGCAGAGCAATAATGATGTAATTGTAAACTCGATTAAGACCGAGTTTAGTATTTTGAAAAAAAAGTGAAATGTATTTATATATTTTGCTTGATATTTCTCCTGTACCGATTATATGCATATTTCTATTATTATTGAATTGTATTTATATATTTTGCGTGATATTTCCCCTGTACTGTTATATGTATATTTTCTATTATTATTGAAATGTATTTATATATATTTTGCGTGATATTTCCCCTGTACTGTTAAGTTTATATGCATATTTCTATTATTGAAATGTATATTTATTTCTATTTGAAATGTATATTTATTTTATATGTATCCATAATTGTGTGTATATATTTCCTGTACTGTTATGATTATATGCATATTCCTCAATTGAAATGTATATTTATTTTCTATATATTTATAATAAACAGAATGATGCAATGTTGTTTTACTTAATTATATCATGTTACGCCTTCTAAACCTACTACCGGTATTCTAAACCAACTTTTAAGAAATATAATAATGTATACAATGGTATCGCTAAAAAGTGGTATCTGGCAACTCAGTCTTCGATTAGAATTAAATGAATACATGGCGCTATCTGGCAACTCAAGCCATTTACGCCTTCTAAGCCAGCTGGCTGATTAGGAATCTATAATAATGTATACAATGGTATCGCTAAAAATTGGTATCTGGCAACTCAGTCTTCGATTAGAATTAAATGAATACATGGCGCTATCTGGCAAGTCAAGCCATTTACGCCTTCTAAGCCAGCTGGCTGATTAGGAGTCTATAATAATGTATACAATGGTATCGCTAAAAAGTGGTATCTGGCAACTCAGTCTTCGATTAGAATTAAATGAATACATGGCGCTATCTGGCAACTCAAGCCATTTACGCCTTCTAAGCCAGCTGGCTGATTAGGAGCCTATAAAACAACGCCTACTCGGCTGAAGTCTTAATATGCACTTGGCTCCTGCCAGGTGAACACCTCTCCTCCTTTCTCTCCTTTCTCTTGGTGGATAACGCCGCCTCCAAGTTTCCTTGTTGCACCTGCAGCATCCCCCCTTTGGGGGAATTTTTTCTTTTTTTTGCAACATCCCCAACCCCCCTTTGCAACAACCCCACCCTCTTTGCAACATTACGTAATCACTTGCAACATTCTTGCACTCTACCCTTTTGCGGCTATACTACTCACACAGTGGCGTTCAAAAGTCCACCTTATAATCACCCAATTTATTGTAAATTGTACAAATGTATATGATAATTACAACAAAATTACATTTTTTATTGTTACATTATTTGCTTCTAAGTGTAATTATTATAAATTAGTAAAGAAATTAACAATTTTGGCATAATCTTATTAATAATCGATATGACCTCCTTTTGCTTTAATGACAGCTTCCATTCTTTGAGGCATGGATTCGACAAGTTTCTGGATAACATCTTGTGTTATGCTGTTTCAGCATTCTTCTACATTCCCCCAGAGAGAATCAAGAGAAGTTGTATTCTTTTTAGCTTTCAGACTCTTCAAATGGTCCCAAAGATGCTCTATTGGATTGAGATTAGGACTTTGTGGACGAAACTTCATAATTTGTAGAACACCTTCATCTTTTTTCTTGTTGAGATAGTTCATGCAAAGGTTAGAAGTGTACTTTGGGTCGTTATCCTGCTGGAAAATGAATCCTTGACCACAAAACCTCAAGCCTGATGGTATTACATGTCTCACTAGTATGGAGTGTAAGTGATTCTGTGAAGATCTCCAACTCCAGAATAACTGAAACAACCCCAAACTTGAATGTTGCCTCCAGTCCAGCGCCGGCTCTTCCATTACGCAGATCACGCAGTGCGCGTGGGGCCCCGCGAGGCAGGAGAGTCCCCAGCGAGCAGTATAAAAAAATTAATTAATGAGTGATTGACAGAAGAAAATGGCCCACATTTTGATTTTTTTAAACTCTTGCAGCGCCATTCATTTTATTTCCATATAAAATCTAGCAATTTTTGTTGTTAAAATCATAAAATTTAAAATGTAAACAAACGCCTAATGTGTGCCATCAGATCTGCCATCTCAGAAGATAACTGCACTGGAATTGCTGACTTACATACACAAGAAGCAGCTGATAGTTATATCCAAATCTATGGATTGCTTTCAGAATTGCAATCACTCTTCCAGTGACCGTAGCCACAGCTGAAAGGAGCTTCTCCAAGTTGAAGCTAATTAAACCATACCTCAGGTCAACAATGGCACAAGAACGTCCGAATGGGCTTGCTATCATGAGCATCAATCGGGAGGTAGGCCGGAAGCTGTCCGATGATGATATTATTGATGAATTTGCAATAAAAAAAAGCCAGGAGAGAAACGTTTTGAATGTGTGATATATATCTATCTAAATAAACTAATTAGATTTTTGTATATTTAATTGTATATAAACCATTTTATTGTGCGAAATATATATATATATATATAATAATATATATATTATATATATATATATATATATATATATATATATATATATTAGGGGCCTCAAAGAGATTTGCGCGTAGGGACCCAAAAAGGTTGGAGCCGGCACCTGGCCTCCACCATGTTTTACTGAATGTTTTATGCAGGGATCTATCAGTTTTTCGTTGGTTCTACGTCTAAGATAAACTCTTCTATGAGACCCAAAAAGTTCCACTTTTGATTCATCAGTAAAAATAACCTTTTTTTCCAGTCGTCTACAGTAAAATTTTGATATTTTCTTGCCCACTACAATCTTTTAGACTTATTTTGTTTCCTCAGTAGTGGTTTGGACACAGCAACTCTGCCATGGAGACCAGCTTTTATGAGTCTTCTTTTTATAGTACTTGTACTTATTGGAGAGTCCCGTTGTTCATTCGACTGTGCCTGAATCTGTGTAGCTGTGGCTTTTTTGTCACCCAGCGATGTAACCTTGATGTAATGATCGTCAGAATCAGTAGTCACTGTAGGTCTGCCAGATCTTGTCTTTGAAGAGCACGATCCAGATTCTTTATATCTGCTTATAGTTCTTTGGACGGCCCCCTTTGAAACGTGAATTTTTGCCGAGATCTCTTTAAAAGGACAATTATTTGTCTTCTCTGTGATAAATTCAGTTCCTTAGACATTTCAATTACGCCTGTAAAGAGAGAATAGAGAAAGTGATTGATTATTTTTAATCAAATTGCTACAAGGGAGATTTTTAAACACAGTTTTATTATGAGGTATATTTATTTCATGCAAAGGATTTTCACAACTGAAGTTTCCGTTCACATGTTTTTTAAACTTTGAAAACTGTTTTCGCTTGAGTATGGGGTGAAATAATAAATATCCCGGGATCCCGGATGCCCAGCCCTAATTTGTGTGTCGTAACTGTTGCCGTCTGTACCTTTATAGAATTCCACGGACTATATCAATTTTGAATTTTTATCAGTAACTGGTTAGGCCTTATAAACTATGTAATTATCCCTTCCCGGTGAGATTAGGATTGTTAAAATAGGCCTAATTTATCTTAAAATTTTCTCTGTGTCAGCTATATACCTCGTACACAAAGACGCAAGACGAGGCGGAACGAGACAAGCGGTTAATTAGGATTGTGGGTTGCAGAAATTACTCTACCCGCCGCCAGTCACGTGAAAGTAGATAGTGAAGCAGGAACGGAAAAAGCAATAAAGTGCGAAATTGTGGGCTAGTTGGACTCGAACCCACGCCACGTGGTTTCAGAATCGACGTATCTACCAGTCACACCCAGGGCCGGATTAACCATTAGGTTAATAAAGCTGTAGCCTTAGACCCTCGAGTTTAGGCCCTAATTTTTATATCAAACCCTAAATCTTTGTTACAAGGTTGGTTAAGTAATATCATTTATAACTGCATAATTATATCTTCAGAGGTGGAAAATAAGAGGTTTTTAGTTTTAGTTAAAAGGTTTTTTATGTCATTAATCTGATGGTGTATTATTGTCGATATGTATGTATGATCTTCATCCATTTTTGTATGATTGGCTTCAAAGGGTTACTTTGTTTCCGAAATTGTTTTTCAAACGTTGGGAATTTGGGCCTAGTGTAGTGTAATGATCATTTAACATGTCGAAGAAAGGGGGATGTTTTGTTTGATATCACAGTTTAAAGCCAGGAACGAAGAAGTCATTCTCAATTTGAATTTTATGCTGGTTTTGCTGGGTTTTTTTTTTTTTTACATAGCTTTGATTTTTGTTAGTTGTTAAATTTGGATAAATATACAATTCTATCATGAATGCGCTAATTTCCCAACCCTTCCGAATGGTCTCCCTCATTTTGTGTAGGTTATCCCATGCAGAGACAATCCATTTAGCATGAATAGGTTTCAGTGTGGAGAGCTTCAAATGTTTCTTACCGAGAGATTCATTTCCGTTGAGTGCTGCTGAAACTTTATCCGCATACCAAGAGGTAAAACTCGCCTTGATATGCAACCTCAACCTCGACCAATCACAGTCCAGAATAAATGTCGTCTTTCATAACGTCATTTTAATCTGTAAGGTTATAACTAGCAACTGTTGACCCTGAAATTATGATGCCGCAAACTCGTCCAAAGATATGAAAGAGCGAAAATTTGCTGCCGCGAAATTAACCTGGTTTATAGTATATATACTTAGAAACTCGTACAATATTAATGTTTGTGAAATGACGTTGATTGGTCAAACCGAGGTGTTGACATGGTTACTGGCATGATCTATGTTCATACCATATTTCTACACCGTATGACGAACACCGACTCTGAAAATGAATCCAACTCAAGATAAAATTGCACAGCGAGGCCGGATAATTGGTATGCGAGAAGCAGGCCTCTCTGTAGCTGACATAGCCATGGAACTGGGAATTTTGAAGCCTACTGTTCGACGCTGGGTGCAGAGGTGGCAGGAGACTGGAAATCTGCTAGATCGTCCTAAATGTGGGGCACCAAGAAAGACTACCCCAGAAGAAGACCGGAGAATAATCAACGAAGCGCAGAACGATCCTATTAACAACGCAGTCGCCATCCGGGAGACACTACATATGGACGTGTCACTAGATACCGCAAGGAGACGGTTGCATGAAGCACGATATCACCACCGTACTCCTGCCAAAAGAGAGAGGATCGAGGAAAGACATCGTCAGGCCAGGCTCTCGTTTGTTCACCAGCCTATAAATGATGATCTCGCATACTGGAGTAGAGTTATCTTCTCTGACGAGACGTTTGCGTCTACAACTCACGGCCGTCTTCGGTGTTGGCGACAGAACAACACGAGATATGCCCGCCAAAATATTTACTCGTACAATATTATACTAATGTTTGTGTGTTGTATTTGTAGCCGCGTGACGGCGAATGTGTGGGGATGGATGCACCTGCAAGGACTAGGATCTGACTGAGATCCACGGGAGGTTACGACAGATCAATATATAGAGATCATGGAGGAGGTGTGCTGCCTTCTGTACGCGCGTATGCCTTGCCCTATCCTGAGCAGATATCTTTATGCAGGTATGTTGTATTTGTGTGTTATAGAATATTATACTATTACTAGAGTAAGATTTATGTATTACACGTATTTGTATGTCCGGTTTCCACATTTACATGGGACGAATAATGGTCATAAAATTGTTCCTTAACTCTTTCAGTAATATGACAACACTTTAGGATTTTATTCTGGATAACTGCAGACTGTATTATTTGTATAACGGCGCACAATTACATTTAGCTGAGAGAGACCCCTAATACAAAGGGGCTAAAACCTATCTCGAATAGTGGGTTACTCATGAAGCGTATGGATGAGATACAATTTTATTTTTAATATTTAAAATCCATTTGCAGGACAACTCTCCCATCCACACAGCCAGGATTGTTAGAAGGTGGTTTGAGAAGCAGCGAAATCTAGAACTACCGGACTGGCCTAGTAAGGGTGTGACCTCAACCCCATTGAGAACGTGTGGGGGAATGTGGTGAAATCGTGGGAGCCTGGGCAGGAGCGGACCAGCCGCCAGCTGCTGGATCACACTATGGCTGAGTGGGAGAGTTCCGAAGGAACCCACACATCATACATAACCATGTTGCATCTATGCCACACAGATTACAAGATGTAATAGACAATAATGGGGGATGGACCAAATACTAACTATGAACCGGGTATAGCTGTGCCATTTATGTTAATCTATGGCAAATTGTGAGCATTTTGTATGATAAACTATTTAGTAAAACATTCTCAACCATTGCATATTTGTTGTAATAAAGAATTGTTGTTTTATTGTACAGTATATATATACAGTACGTATATTCCTTGTTAAGATTTAGTAATATCTCCACAGTGATAATGCAACAGGAAATCTGAAAAACATTAATGGGTTTATCTGTCCATCGTGATTAAATCATTATCTCTCCACATTCATAATACAAATACAATCTGGAAAACACTATTAATATAATAGGCATCAGCCACAAACCGGTGGTGATATCCTGCTTCATGCAACCGTCACCTTAGAGTTTCCACTGACACGCCCATATGTAGTCTCTCCTGGACGGCGACAGCAAGTAACCACGTCATCACCACGGTTTGGCCCATCAACGTCATTTCACAAACATTAGTATAATAATGTATGAATTTATAAGTATATATAAATATGTTAATGCTTGTATAACTGTGGATTATTCTTATGTGATTTTGACAATCGGTTACTTTATTCGGATCGAAATTGTTAACAAGTTCTTTGTGTAACAATCGATAAGCCATTTCCCACTAACTCTCTCTGCCCCTCTACCTCGTTTTCTCTCATACTGTCTCGATCTTTTTTTTCGCTCAATGTCAGTAAAAAAGAAGACATTAGACAGCTAGAAGGGATTCAGAGAAGCTCCACAGCCAAGATCAAGGGGTGCAAAGAACTAAATTACTGGGAAAGGTTACGCGAACTAAACCTATATTCACTGGAAAGGAGAAGAGAGAGATCCATCATCATTTACACTTGGAAAATAATGGAGAAACTATCCCTAAGCTTACTCTGAACCCTGTGACTCCCCAAACAACAGTGGAAAGTAGAAAAGGAAGACTGTCGTGTTCCCAAATTAAAGGCGAGACAGGGAACATCCTTAACCCTGAAAGAAAATAGTTTTGTTGTGAGAGGACCAAAGCTGTTTAATCAGCTGCCCAAAGACCTAAGAAACACGAATGGTGTTGCAGTGGACATCTTCAAAAGAAGATTAGACGCCTGGCTCAGAACAATCCCCGATGAGCCGGGCGTAGCCGGCTATGTGAGGTGGAGAGTACAAGAAACCAACCACTACTTCACCAGGCCAACTCGAGAGGAGAGGCGACAAGCATGACCTTCGTGAAATGAGGAATCATCGCACGGAACCTTTGAAAGGTGTATATATATATATATATATATATATGCACTAGAATCACAAAATAACACGTGACCTTATTAATAAGCAAACAACCACAAGGAAAAGGAAACACGAAGTCCGAGCGCTTTCGTGAATATATCACGAAAGCGCTCGGACTTTGTGTTTCCTTTTCCTTGTGGTTGTTTGCTTATATATATATATATATATATATGTGTGTATGAGAAATCATCGCGCGGAACCTTTGTAAGGTTGTAAGGTAAGGTAAGGTGTGTGTGTATATATATATATATAACCTATATGTCAATGTTATATGTTGTTTGACTCGGTTGTCCCCCCTCCACCCCACCTTTCCCTAGTTGGGGTACCTTGACTATCGCTGCGGCGTTGCCACATGTACGAAGTCGCATGTGAGGCGAGGAACATTACATATGCGGGCAACTGTACATATATAGGCCCTTCCCTCTTATTAGCCTTAGGCTACTCACAGCCTTAATCCGGCCCTGATAACACCATCCAGAAGCCCGAGTAAAGGTTCGTTCAAGTGAGGTCAGTATTTACACTGACCATGCTTCATCGGAAGGAGCGCTAACTCTGAAACCGCACGACGCGGGTTGGAGCCCCACTCGCTTCTCGGGTAAATCTTAAGATGTCATCACCTGAATTTCGAAAAAAATAACTATATGACCGTAATCTACATAACAATATAACACTTTTTTTCAAGATTACTGTTTTTGTGCAAATACGTTATAAGCAAGTTATGAAATATATCTCGTTGCTATTCATTCATAAGCTCGACCAATCATGTGACATGTATTTCCACTGTGGCTGCGAGGCAGTTATTCGTGATATTTTTGTTAATTTTAACGAAAATATCAAGGTTTAACCTAACCAATCGTCAAGGGGGGGTACAGTTGACCTAACCGGGCACTCAATAATTTTCCCGTAGGTTTTGAATAATTTTATTAATCGAAACCTACTGGAAAATTATTGAATGCCCGGTTAGGTCAACTGAACCCCCTTGACGATTGGTTATATTAAGTCATGATATTTTCGTTAAAACTAACATATCACGAATAACTGCCTCGAGTAAATCTTAAGGAAATGTGATCACCTGCAAAATCATACCAAATGCAATGAATGAATAGCAACGAATTATATTTCATAATAACTTGCTTATAATGTATTTGCACAAAAAATAGTACTCTTGATAAAAGTGTGATATTGTTATGTACTAGGGGCACTCAATATATTTTGCCCCACCCTTTTTTCATAGCTAAATAATAGGTCATGGGGCTGAAATGTCTTTTGGGCCGTAAGTTTGAATTTTCTGTGCTTCACATAACCGGATTTTTCCAGTTTGAACCTCCCCTCCTTGTATAAAATCCGGTTTTAAACGCCCTTGTATAAAACCGATGGTTAACGCAGTTTCAAAAATGGCGTCTGACAGTGATGGGCGTCGTAAACAGAGAGCTGTTATCGAGTTCTTAACCGCAGAGAAGAAAACAGTTGGAAATATTCACAAACGTCTACAAAACGTTTACGGAGATGCTGTTATTGATCGAAGCACAGTTGGACGCTGGTCTAAACGTGTGAAATCATCGGAGAGGGGGAGAGCCAGCCTCAATGATGAACCACGCAACGGTCGCCCGGCATCGGCTGTGACATCCCACACTGTGTAACGTGCTAACAGCATCATTCGATCAGATCGACGCGTCACATATACACTGCGTTCGCACTTAAGTAGATTACATTTTCTCTAATGTTTTCAAAGTTTTTCCCCGATTTCAGTGAAATTTGTAGCAAATAATCACTATATATAGCAGCATTGATGGTATTCATTACGATGAAATATTTATATCATTTTATTGAAAAATATGTAAAATATTGTGTTCCGAATTATCATATTAAGCAAGTATTCTATTTACAGATCTAAATGGTGGAAATGGGTAAGAAGAAGGATTTAACATTAACTGAGAAAAGAAAAATAGTCAAGTTACTCGCTGAAAATATAAAATCTATTGAAATTGCGAAGCAGTTTGGCAGAGCTTATCGAACTGTAAACAAGTTTGTAGCGGAGGGTACCAAACTGAGGCAGCGAAGTGATAAAGGAGCTATAAGAAAAGTGACAAGGCGGCAGATATCTGTAATCAAGCGCAAATTGCAAAGCATCCATTGTCCTCGAGTAAAGAGGTTTTTGAGAAGGCTGGCATACATAATGTACCAAGAACATCTCGATGTGGGATCCTCCAAACAATTGACAAGACGTGTAAACCTACGATTCAGTCACCATTAACACCCAGGTACAAGAAGCAGCGTGTTGAATGGGCGCGTCAGTACGTGAAAACAGATTTTAATATTGTATTGTTCACCGATGAATGAAAAGCAACCCTTGAGGGACTTGATGTTTGGTCAAGAAGATGGATTGCTGAGAGCCAATTTCTACCATCGAGATTAAGACGCCAACAAGGTGGATGTAGTGTCATGTTTTGGGCAGGATTGATAGGCAATGAAGTAGCTGTCCCATACAGAGTGCCTGATGGTGTAAAAATGAATGCCCAGTCTTACACAAACTTTCTAAAAGAAAACCTCATTCCATGGTAGAGATTGACCCTGAGCAATCCATCTTCTTGACCAACCATCAGATCCCTCAAGGGTTGCTCTTCATTCATCGGTTAACAATACAGTATTAAAATCTGTTTTCACGTACTGACGCGCCCATTCAACACACTGCTTCTTGTACCTGGGTGTTAATGGTGACTGAATCGTAGGTTTACACGTCTTGCCAATTGTTTGGAGGATTCCACATCGAGATGTTCTTGGTACATTATGTATGCCAGCCTGCTCAAAAACCTCTTTACTTAAGGACAGTGGATGCTTTGCAGTTTGCGCTTGATTACAGATATCTGCCGCTTTGTCACTTTTCTTATAGCTCCTTTATCACTTCGCTGCCTCAGTTTGGTACCCTCCGCTACAAACTTGTTTACGGTTCGATAAGCTCTGCCAAACTGCTTCGCAATTTCAATAGATTTTATATTTTCAGCGAGTAACGACTATTTTTCTTTTCTGTTGATGTTAAATCCTTCTTCTTACCCATTTTCACCATTTAGATCCGTAAATAGAATACTTGCTTAATAATTCGGAACACAATATTTTACATATTTTTCAATAAAATGAGATAATTATTTTAATTATCAAAATATTTTATCGAAATGAATACCATCAATGCTGCTATATATAGTGATTATTTGCTACAAATTTCATTGAAATCGGGGAAAACTTTTGAAAACATTGGAGAAAATGTAATCTGCTCAATACGTGCGAACGCAGTGTAAGGAGCTATTACTGGAGCTACGAATTAGTAAAAGAAGTGTGAATACGATAATTCAATAACTGGGATACTCAAAAGTGTGTTCACGGTTTGTTCCTCGCGAACTGACTGAATTCAGATCACAAAGCCCAAAGAAAAGAAATTGCTTCCGAGTCGTTGGTTCGATACGAGACAGAAGGTGATGACTTCCTTTCACGAATTGTGACTGGGGATGAGACTTGGGTACACCACTTTGAACCTGAAACAAAACGCCAATCCATGGAGTGGCATCACGCAGACTCCCCACGCAAGGAAAAGTTCAAAATGGTTCCCTCTGCAGGAAAGGTTATGGCCACCATCTTCTAGGACATGAAAGGGGTGATTCTGGTGGATATGAAGAGCCTTTGAGGTGTACTCCTCGCACGCCCAGGTCCCACCATCACAGGGTTTGGCTGTGTACAGCCATGAGGAAGTGACCACTATAAGGACACTAACCCTAGCTAAAAGCTTTAACAAAAATGAGATGTTTACCAAGGAAAATTCATACTGGCAGGACGTCGCCCAGGATAAAAAGGCCCCCCTCAACCCGCTTACGCGCCAGGGTGGGTGAGGACAGCAATGGTGCAACTTTTCTTAATCCCAGAGGAGAAGAAACTTCTCCAAAAGAATCAATGCAGGGGACCCCATCAGGCCAGAGTAATGACCCTGGGACCCTGGACCCCAGCAGTTCCAACGGAAAGTGGCCCCAATACGAAACCTGAGAAGGTATGATACAATAAAATGGACTATTGAAGAAAAGAAAATAATTTTGCACTGCTCTGAATACTCAAGGTTTGAGAAATGGAGCAGGCAGAAGAACATAATCCTAGTGGAACAAATCAGGAACTCCAACTTACCTGAAGAGCAGAAAAATACCTCTGTCAAGAAACTACAATCATTAGCCTCAGAAGTGCATAAGTACCTTACAGAGGAAGAAATTAGTAATATTAAACAAAGCGCCCTTAGGGAAGCAGCCGAGGATTACATTGCCAGAGAAGGAGAAGAAAGAGAGGAAAAAATGAAAAGATTGTGGACAAGAGAAGAGAAATGGACACTGATATGGGCTACAAAGTATGCCAGAAAGAAACACGAGAGGCAGAAGGACATCACAAGGGAATGGACAGAGATCTTCTTCCACTTTTGCCCATGTAAGAGACAGACTGGCCACAATCAGAACTAAATAAACTAGATGTTAAGACCAGAAAAATCCTCACTCTAAACAGAACAACATATCGGAACCAGTGTCTTCCCAGATTGTACCTACCAAGAAAACTGGGAGGAATGGGATTGACTGAGGTTAACCAGTTGTACCGATCATCGACCATCAGCATTGGGCAGTATCTGAAAAGTTCGAGTAGTCCAACAATAGCTCTAGTCCGTGAACACCACAACACAAGGGTAACGCAATATACTTCCATAAACAAACTGGCCCAGCACTTTGGAGGCAATAACATGACAGAAGTAGTAGAAACTGAAAGAGTACCAACCACCCTAATAGCTAGGAAAAGTCGCAAAAGATTTTTTCCAGGAACAACAGGCCACGCATGCAGAAGAATGGGAACAACATCAAAGAGCTGGAAAATATTATCAGGAGTCACAGAAGGATTATATCAACAAAGAAGGATCATTAGAATGGTTAAGGAGAGGAGTTCTGCAATCTGACGGAGAGCGACTAATAATGGGTGCCCAAGATCTTGCACTCCTAACAAATGCATTTAAAAAATGGCTGGAATAAGTAATAATGACAGGTGTAGATTCTGTCATGCTGAGGGAGAAAGTGTTGGCCATCTAATATCAGGCTGCAGGGTGCTCCTGGCAGAGGGGTACTATACAGCCAGACACAATAAAATTTGCAAATATATTCACTGGAAGATCATGATAGCATTAGAATTAGAATGTAATAAAAATGTATGGGAACACACACCTGCACCAATTACTGGAAACAACCATTATATTATATACTATGACACAATAATTCCAACAGCCCCTTTTATAGACAATTCTGCAGTAAAACCGGACATAGTAGTGTGGGACAAGCGGGAAAGGAGTGCCTTACTTATTGAGGTCAGTGTCCCAAATGACTATGGCCTTAATAGAGCGGAAAGGGAGAAAATTACCAAATACCAGGCATTCATATAAGAGAAACTGGAGATTGAAAGAAGCTGCCATTCTCCCCATCATAGTTGGGGCAACAGGTATGATGAAAAACAACCTATCAACTTACCTAAACTCAATCCCAGGACAGCCCCAGGCCATAGAAATCCAAACAGGGGCATTAAAAGGAACGGGCATCCTCCTTAAACGAACGCTAGGACAAGTTCAGACATAGTTGAAGTGTTTGGCTTCGGGTGGAAGCCCCACTTCCAACTATAAAAAATACATTGAAGAGTATAAACCAAAAGTGGACATTATGAAGAAGGGACAAACAATCAACTGAGAAGCATATATTGCTACCCTACAGAGACTCCAGAGACGTATAAAGCGAGTTCGACCGGAGAGAACTGGAAAACGTCGTCCTTCTGCACGATAACGCAATACCACACCAACAGTTTGCAAACAAGAGAGGCCATCACAAAAATGCGTTTGACTGTGTTACCCCACCCTCCATATAGCCCGGATCTGGCACCTTCAGACTTCCATTTGTTTGGGCCAATGAAGGATGCTATTCGTGGAAGAAAATTTCAGAGTGACAATGAGGTTGTTGTTGAGGTTAAGAGGTGGCTCCAGCGAAACCCAGCGGACTTTTACCGGCAAGGAATAAAGGCCCTTGTTTTGAGGTGGAGGAAAGTCGTAGAAAAGGATGGAGACTATGTGGAAAAATAAAAACTTTTAAAAAAGGTATGTAACTACTTGTGTACAAAATTTCTGGAACTTACAAGGAAACTTGGAAAGAAAAAAAAAGGTGGGCCAAAATATATTGAGTGGCCCTCGTAGATTGCGGTCATACACGAGTAGTTATTTTTTCGAAATTCGGGTGATGACGTCATCTTGAGATTTACCGCTCCTGGTTCCCTATTTTATTTCCTTTCCCCTTCCATCTTAAGTGAGGTTAATGCGCTTAAAACTCGTTCATATGTAGAATGATGGGTTGCAGTTGTATACGAAAGACCAAGAATAAGACGTGGCAACTTAAAACTAGGTTCTCTCGGTCACACAGGCCTTTTGTTGTTACGAAACAAGTTCAACAACCGCAACCATTTGTTGTTTTCTGACAAATCACACAGTTTCTTTGTTATTAAATGTTGTGATTCATCCTCAAACATTCATAAGATGTCTTCACCTTCAATGAGCTGCATGAGGCACTAAATGGCGATAACATCAGATACTGGGCCCCTGTCAGTAATATCAAGAACCCAAGTACTTTGATTAGATAAGTTCAGTTTTGAAAAGAAATTTTCGCGTAGACACATATGATGATTAATTTTTTTCGCATTATTATATAGTCAGTTCAGGGCCGTAACTAGGGTTTAGAAATTAGTGAGGTCCAGATTTTTTTCGAGCGCGGCGGGACGAGCAAAATTCAGACCAAAATGACATCTACAAACACAACCCAAGCTATACACTATACACTAAACACAAAATACAAAACGCTCGACGCTCCCTCTTTTCAAAAGAAAAGCGGTAATATGCGTTTCATACACGGAGAACGGTTCAATCTCTTTTTTTTTTTAGGAAATAATTACCGAGGTCCGGACCTCGGTGACCTCATAGGTAGTTACGGCCATGAGTCATTTGATCCATTTAACGTCCTTCGTCCACCAGAGGGTGCTGAGACGCGCAGTAACGTCACCAATTGGGGAAAAAATATGGCTCTCATAAACGGAGAACTCGGTCGAGACGAATAAATTCTAATTCTTCTCACTTTTTCTGACACCTAGGGAAGAACCTCTCCAACAACTTTAATACTTCTTCTTTCCCTCTTCTTTTCCATTCCGACGGCTCAGTTGCCGTCTCCTCTCCTAATGAAGCTGAACTCTTCCCTCAAACTTTCGCCACCAACTCAACCCTGGATGATTCATTCTGGTAATGTTCCGCCATCTCCTTCCCTCTGACTTACTTATGTCTGAAATTAGAATCTCTTCCAAAGTTGTTCTTTCTGGGCTCAACTTTAGGAAGGCGTACGGTCCTGATGGTGTCCCTCCTATTGTTGTCAAGAACTGTACTTCTGTACTGACACTCTGCCTAGGCAAACTATTTCGTCTTTGTCTTTCATCTGGTACTTTTCCTTCCTCCTGGAAGTTCGCTTTCATTCAGCCTGTCCCAAAGAAGGGTGACCGCTCTCAACCCTCCGACTATCATCCAGTTGCTTTGATTTCTTGCCTTTCTAAAGTTTTTGAATCTATCCTTAATAGGAAAATTCTTAAACACCTCTCTTCGCACAATCTTCTTTCAGATTGTCAGTATGGGTTCTACAAGGGACTTTCTACTGGCGATCTTCTTGCATACCTCTCTGACTCCTGGTCATTCTCTGTTCTGGATTTCGGTGAAACCTTTGCTATTGCGCTAGACATATCAAAAGCTTTTGATGGAGTCTGACACAAATCCTTAATTTTCAAACTGCCTTTCTTTGGTTTCTATCCTTCTATCTGTGCCTTCATCTCTAATTTCCTTTCTGACTGATCTACATTGTCCATTTAATAGTTTGATGGTATGCATCACAGAAAACTAAGTATTTTCATCTTACTGTTGTATTTAAAGTTAAAATCTCACTACTATATATATACTTTATACAGTGCGTTCGAAAAGTCTCTCCGCAGTGCGATGTTAAACGCATAGGAAATTGAAAAACTACAATGTTTTCATTCAACCATGATTTAGTGATTTTATTGCATAACCTTTTGATTTTACAGCATGTGTTGAAAGTGTTTTCCACCATTTTGCAGGCACAGAGCAACTCGTCTACACTTGCTGTCAAACACTTTTTTTAAAGTGTTGGTTGACTGCGGAGAGACTTTTCGAACGCACTATATAACCCAATTGAAAGTGTTAAATTCATCATCTTTAATTAGAACTGTGAAAACAAAAACATTGTTAATAACTGGCCACCTCCGAAAAGTATCTTTAATCCATTAAATATATTGAAAGTTTAACGAGGTGTTTTGAGGAAAAATTGCATGATGCGGGGTTCCCTCAATCAGTCTAATTGTATTCCGGGGCCACAAAATCTTTAATTAATGTATATATATATATATATATATATATATATATATATATATATATATATATATACCTTGGTTAATCTTTGCTTTGCTTCCGCCTGAATTGTTCATTCGGACGAAGGTCAAGCTTGTTGCTCCGCCTTGGACCTACAGCTTAATGTGGAATCCGAACCACGACCCACCACGGGTGGTCAGAAGTTACGAAGTCCTTACCCGCACTCGATCTCACGACCTCCCGATCAGCAGCCCAGTATCTTAACAACTAGACCACCCAGGGTACCCATTTATCTACCAAACTTTTTTTTCTGGAAGGATGAACAGCTGGGTAAGCTGTGCACCGCCTGCTTTCGCCAGGAATCAATCACAGGGCTGGTAGATTTGTAGTCAGCGATGCTAACCACTACACCACCGAGGCGCATATATATATATATATATATATACACAGGGTGGGCCGAAAGTCTGGATCCATAGGAAAATATTTATTTTAATACATAAATTACAACAAATGGTAAATACTTAAAATGAATATCAACTTTAACTCGTAAATGCGTATCCGTGATACTGTACAGTAGTTCGTACTCCAGTATAAATACTCAAATACTTTTTTTATTTCAGCCCAGAAATGGCTTCGAATCTAACAGAAGAAGACCGGGTAGAACTTGTGCTCATGTACGCAAGACAGGGCGCTACACACAGAGAAGTTGCTGCCAAATTCAATAGAAATCATCCTGATAAGCATCCAGTAACACATGCGACTGTTGGCAAGTTGTTTAAACGTTTCAAAGAAACAGGAAGTGTACATGATCGACGGCGTTCTGGTCGTCCAGAAACTGCAACTGATGAAAATACCTCTGTAATGGTATGTGAAACTTTAACGAATAGTCCAGTAAAGTCAACAAGAAGATTATCAAATGAAACACGCATCTCGAGAACGTCAATTCGAAGAATTATTAAAAATCATAAATTCCATCCCAAAGTGTCTCGATGTCAGAGGCCGCCAATTTGAGCATTTGTTATAATTTGTTGTTTATACTGGAGTACGAACCACTGTACAGTATCACGGATACGCATTTACGAGTTAAAGTTGATATTCATTTTAAGTATTTACCATTTGTTGTAATTTATGTATTAAAATAAATATTTTCCTATGGATCCAGACTTTGGGCCCACCCTGTATATATATATATCACTATTGAAAAAAGTTCGCACAGAAACATACAACTTCTAAAAAGCCATAAAAAGGATTTCTTTGCCTAAATTACAATTGAAACCAACCATGAAGACTACTACTGGTCACGACTGCAGTCTTGAAACTTTCAGAGAGTTTAAAACTAAAAAGTAAGAAAACCATCAGTACTTACAAACTTATACAGAAAAACGAAACATGAAAGGATATAAGGGATTTTTATGTCTAAGATACAAGAAATCAAATAAGGGACAAAAAGATACGTGATTGTCTGTATATCCATGTATTCATCATTCAGTTGACCTTTGCTCAAGTATAATAGTATCTGTGTATCTGTAACTATGATCTATAGCTTTGTGATAACTTGAAATTTTTTTTTTTATGAAGGAAGAAGGAACCAAGGGTGAATGCTCGCAAAAACGCCCCCCCCCCCTATAGAGGGGGTCATAGACAAGGGGAAAGATGGATTGAGGAAAATTGTTCCAGAGTTGACTGGTTGAAAAACTGAAAATACCGATTAACCCTTGCGTTAGAAGAGAGTTGGACAGAAAAGGAATTAAAATGTGTCGAAAGTCTGGTGCTGCGTGCTCTCCTTAAAGGAGGTAGCATGCATTTAGAGAGCAGTGCACATTATAGTAGCAATAGTAAAGGAAGTGAGACAACATAACGGCGAAGAGAGGGATTGAAGACAGTCAGTAAGAGGCGGGGAATTGATGAGACAAAAAGCCTTTGATTCTACCCGGTCAAGTAGGACTGTGTGGGTTGAGCCACCCCACACATGAGAAGCGTACGTCATACAGGGGCGGACAAGACCCCTGTACAGAGACAGCAACTGAGTGGGGTTGAAGAAACTGCGGAGCCGGTACAACACACCTAACTTCTTGGAAGCTGTTTTGGAAAGAGAATATATGTGGTCTTTCCAGGAAAAATCACGAGAAAAGGAAATGCCAAGAATGTTAAGAGAAGAGGGAGGACTGAGTTGTGTATTGTTGAAGATAAGGGGATGGTCGTGTGGAAGATTGTGACGAGTAGACAGATGAAGGCACCGAGTTTTTGAGGTACTGAAAGCCACAAGGTTTTCTCTTTCCCAATCAGAGATGGTAGAAAGATCAGAGGTCAGGTGTATCATAGCCGTCCTACGCGAAGCATGGAGTGACTGTTGAGAGAGGGATGCTTTGGGAAGCGGGTGAAGAAGTGAAGAGTGGAATCATCAGCATAGGAGTGGATAGGACAGGAAGTGCGACTTAATAGATCATTGATAACTAAAAGGAAAAGAGTGGGTGACAGGAGAGAACGCTGAGGAACACCACTTAATAGCTTTAGGAGAAGAACAGTGTCCATCTACAACCACAGTTATAGATCGGTCGGTAAGGAAATGAAAGATGAAGGCACAGATAGAAGGATAGAAACCGCAGGAGGGCAGTTTGGAAATTAAAGAATTATGCTAGACTTTATCAAAAACTTTGGATATGTCTAGCGTAATAGTAAAGGTTTCACCGAAATCCCGAAAGGAGGATGACCAAGAGTCAGAGAGATATTCAAGATCACTAGTAGAGCGTCCCTTGTGGAATCCATACTGACGATCTGAAAGAAGATTGTGAGAAGAGAAAAACTTTAGAAATGCAAGAAATCGAAGCAATTGGACGATATGTATACGTCGTATATGTCGTATTGGAGCGACACATGATGGTCATCTTGTGGAAGTGTTGAGAACTTCGAGAGTTTGGAAATGTAAACAACCATATACATATTGTATACATAATGATTTGAAAAAGGCCAGTTATTTTTGTACCATTATTTCTTGGATACCGTGTATATTCAACAGTAATAATAATTAATATGATCGTAAGGTATATCAAAACACGTTGCATATTTTGGTGTAGCTGAAGAAAATATAATCAAATTCATTGATTTGCTAAGATTGATGTCATTAGTTAGGCCCAGTCTAGAAAAGAAGATAAACTACTGGCAACTACTACTTGTCAGTCTGCATGTTAACTCTCACGCAGGGATAACCAAATTTAAAAATATAGGCCATATTAGCCTATATTTAACTTCCAACTTATGACGACAACATATTTGAACTGACACAAATTGATATGGGACCTAAGTTGTGATGCATTATAAATATCTGATTTAGCTTTCTTTGAACAAAATTGGGCCTACCTTGGCTTATCAGTTTATTATTATCTGCCAGGGAGTTTCTTATCTAATATTTTATTGAAACAATAAATTATTTTCTTTGAATAAATTTACATAAATCTTAATATCTTTCTTATCTGAGTTTTCAAATAATCAGATTTAAGACTTCATCAGTAAGTAGGTTTAGTATATATATATATAGCTTTTTTTTTTTCTAGGAAAAGTACCAATACTCAGATTTGACGGACTGTGTGTGTGTGTAAAAAAAAGTTAAATCGCTTACTGTATTGAGCCTGGGTATATCATACTTTCTGAATTTCTCTCTTATGGAAATTAAAATTTTGGAAGGAAATCGTATGTTGGCTAAGTAGTGAAACAAAATTTCCTGAATAGACGAATAAGTCAGATAAGAATATACAATATATATTAGATGTCTTAAATGAAGAGATAATATACAATGCGATATTGATTGCCTTTCAGATAAGATTACTTTTATATTCAACCTGAAACCTACAGTAAGGTCAAATAACTAATGTTTGATATGGTTTCTGTGTTTTCACACTTGAGGGAAGAAAGCAGTAAATTTTTAAATAACAATTTTGGGTGCAATGCTCTCACATTTCTGACTACTTGTATAGTCGGTTTTGAAAACTGAAAAATCATTGTTATTTAAAATAATACAAACTTTACTAAACCAAACCTACCCCGAATGACGTAGCGTAGGCCTAACGGAGAGTCCCCAATAAGCACAGCACAGTGGCTGTTCGCTGCTATGTCCAAGTAGTGATAGTTTTGCTCCCGTTAAACTTTAATTATAGTAGTTTAATTCTAGTATTTGTCGGTTGAATCTAATGGGTCATTCCACGGTGATGTTCGCAACATTTCGAGCAATTGTTTAGTATACATTCAATTATAGTATAAGTATAGAAGGTAGGACAAAACTGCTATGAGGTATTGTGAAGTATGATCTCGGGGTACATTTTGGCGCCATGTGTTCTAGAATATATTCTTTAAGTTTTTATATATAGGCCTCCGAATTGGCGTGACGGTCGCAACACGGAGTGTTGCGACTCTCCGTGTTGCGACTGTCACGCATCCCCCTCCCCATTTCGCAGACTGGCTTGACTGACTTGGGATAATCCATGCCTAGGTTGTACACGTTTTAAATGTGAAAAGATTCATTGTATTACGGACAGTAATTGTGATGCCGGCGAAATTTTTACAACTCTAGTACTTTGCTTAAAATTAAGGAAATTCACGAGATAGAGGAAAAACTAAGCCTATACCAGTGGTCCAACCTTTTCTGGTTCAAGGCACTCCTACTGCCGTCTGTTCTTTTTCGACACCCAGAAGGATTTTCTTCTCCCTCTGTTTACCATCTAGTTCTCTCCACCCGCTCCCCCTTCAAACTAAGCCTATATACAGTTTCCCTATGGTTGTAATAAATCGCGAGTTTTTTTTTTATTTTAAATTTCCATATGATCAGTAATTTTGGAATTTTCAATTACTTATTTTTGGCATTTTCATAAAATTTTGGGGCACTTCGATTGGAAAACGATGCTTTCGATCAGCAATTCCTATCTGTGTGTGGTACGCGTACCGGCGATGGTGCACGGAGTTGTTTTAGCTGGTACGCAAGTGGGTTATAAATACACAGCTTGCCAACTGATAATTATTTTCATGGTAATGTTCTCAAAAGTAACATTAGTTGTAAATCATATGAATAACCGGCAACTCTTCCGACTGCGGGTTTGTGTACTTTCCAAGTTCAAATTTCAAATTATATATCACTGGTCGACAAAATCGAACTTTTTATTTGTCACATGAACAAAAATGAGTGGATCTTATAGGTTTTTTACCGCTGAGTTCAAAAATGCCCTCAAAATTTTTCTATCACCCACCAATATTGAGTGAATCGAAAATGAAATTTGGACTAATTTATAGGCATAATAGCAATATCAAAATAGAAAATGCATATTGAATTCGCCTAAAATGTGGGTACTGATGATTTACGCTTGTATTTCGCCTCTGGGCCATCCCTTGACAATGTCCAGCAGTAGTCATCCAACATGCTGGGGCTCCACTTGCCCTGGTGTCGCTTCTCCATCGTGGATATCTGTTGATGAAAGCGTTCCCCATGCTCATCACTAACATCGCCTAAGTTTGTTGGGAAGAAGTCGAGATGTGAGTCAAGAAAATGAATTTTCAACATGTTGCACCCCACGTCTTCGTAGGCCTTGAGAAGTTCTTCAACAAGTGACTCTTAATTTTCGGCCTTGAAGCTTCTGAGGAAATTTGTGTTCACTACTTTAAATGCTCTCCAAGCTGCTCCTTCAACTTCACTTAGAGTTTCATCAAACGCGCGCTCTCTCGTGATTTCTCTAATTTGCGGGACCACAAATATCCCTTCTTTGATTTTGCCATAGCCTTAACAAAATTTTCCATTAAACCAAGTTTAATATGTAGTGGTGGCAAATAACTTTTTTGGATTAAGAAGAGGTGAACTAGTGAGATTTTTATGCCCTGGAATCAACGCTTGTCGAAGTTGCCCATTGTTTCTTTGAGTAATGGCTTTCCCGTGCTCTGCTGTCCCATTCACAGAGGAAACAACAGAATTTCGTATAACCCAGTTGTAAACCAAGAAGAAGTGCAATCACTTTCAAGTCTCCACAGATATGCCAAGAGTATTTATCATATTGGATATGTTTCACCTGCATATTGTCGTATGATTCTTTCATATGTACGGCATGTACTAATGGAACTGAAGGGTATTTATTTCCATTATGGAGTAATACAGTTTTTAAACTCAGCTTCGAGGAATCAATAAATAGGCGCCATTCGTTTGGATCATGTTGTTGGCCAAGGGTTTTCATGAGAGGGTAGAAAGTTTCTTTGATGCTTGTGGTAAAAAGATATCTTAGTGCCTTTTTCTTGAAGATTCCAACCTTTCAACCTGGAAGCCGAAAGTTCGGATTGATCTTTTGACAATTTCAGATCACAGACAAGCTCAGCTCGCTCAGGTCTGCTTGAGATATTAAGTGAGGCTCTGTCGATGAACAAGATGGTTCAAACATTGGATCAACATCGTCCGTCAGTAAACCATGTTGAGCTTCGTCATTACCATTGTACATCAATTTCATTTTCATCATCTAAACTCCACGTTTCCGGTGGCCTTGGTACTGGCAAATGTTTATTATGTAAAACAGGCCTTATGGCTGATGGTAAATTTGGGTATTGTACCATATGTTTAGATTTCGCAGTAATGCCTAGTATATTTGTTAAGAAGAAATAACAATCCGTTAAATGGTCTTTCGGCTCCCTCCATATCATCGGAACAGCAAACGGCATTTGACGAGACCCATTTAACCAGCCTGTCAGAAGTCTTAAACACGTAATACAGCATATATGAGGTGCCCACGTCTTGTTCTGATCCCCTACCTTGCAACCAAAATAAAGTTGTATCCTTTTTTGACGAGAGGGGTGAAATTTCGCCTTTGAAATTTAAGTGTTAACTCTCTGCACACACAACAGAAACAGTTTGGATGGTTGACACACTTGCGTGGCATTCTGTCATGAACCAATACGAACGCACTGACACAGAAAATGATTAAGGAAAATCACGAATAAAATGCACGATGTTCACTGAGTGAAATCAAATGAGTAACTGACAAATGAAAGTCAACAGTGACGTGTAGCAACTTATAAGCAGAGGAAGAGGAAAGGGCAGACCCCGCCCCCTTCCTATTCTCACTCAAATCCTAAGTAATGTAAATTCATGTGTCACTCTAAAACTGCGGGTGATGGAAAAATTCTGTTTTCATTTTCGTGATCAACATAAAAAATTACACATAGTTCAAGTAAAAATATCTCTCTGACAAAAACTTTGTTGACCAGTGAATTATTTAACGATAACGCGCAAGGCCAAAATAAAGATTTTGATTCAGTACAAATGTCGATGAATATCATTAGAATAAGTAATACTTTTCAAATACGACTGAAAATTCAAGAATGAACTCCACAGTCCTCTCCCTATGGTTTTTGGTTAGGTGATACGTGCACCTTCCTTCCTTCCTTGATGATGGTACTTGGAAAAGCATGGTGGCAAAAAGTGGTACGTCAACCTAAAAATGTTTGGAACTCTTGCAGTAGATAATATGGTTCAAGAAGTTGAACTGAAGGTAGTAAATTTAGACAAAGTTTTTACTGAAAACGGTTTAAACGAAAATGTGAAGTTCTCAAGTAGTTTAGATGTAAAGATTGTCAAATTTTGGGAAGATCTGAAGTATATCAGGACTAGTACAAACGTTACTTTAGCAAGCCCGAGACGTTTACATTGAGGAAGGATTGGTCGCATTGAATGAAATGCTTGTTTCATCTTATAATTAATCTGAAAACTCGGTAAACCCTAAAGCTCAAGGGCCAAGTTAAACAGTAGAGATGTACCGACTGCGAATTATGGCCGACTGCGAATTATGGCCGACTGCTGACTAGTTGGCTTTCAAAAGTCGGCCGACTATAAGAACTCATTCTTACTTAGGTTTGTAGACAAAAGTATTTTAATTTCATGGCTGCTACACACTTATTAATTTCCATTTAAATATATCTGCAATGGATATGCAATTTAGAGCTCTTGGTATATGTTTCATATAAATTTAAAGCATGCCTGAATGGCGACAACGGTCATTTCACCATAATAAAATATTACTTCTCCCAGTGTTTTACTATGACTACCGTCATAGTCATTTACTCTGACTACAGTACTGAATAAAGTTAGACTATTTTAGTCTGAAATGGTATACCTAATTATTTCAAACTAAAGTCCTGAAGGAGGACTTCGCTGTTGGGCCTATGCTGAAATGAAATATTTCAAATTCAATTTAATTCATTGTTGTATATGACCTATGCTATTATTTTAATAGATCTAGAAAGAAAAAAAAGGGGGTTATAAGATTTGTTAATACATGAAAGTTAATGCAAATTTGTAAAATAATATACGTTAGACTCGGTTAGATGATTATGTGTGTCAAAGAATTAAGGGAAGCTTAAGTTAAAGTTTATCTAACTTCGCCTAATTAGTACTGAACGTTTGAAAATATTTGTTTTGTAGCTCATATTAGATGTATTATTTCTCATTTGCAATATATATATATATATATATATATATATATATATATATATATATATATTATATGTGTGTGTGTGTATATTATATATATATATATATATATATATATATATATATATATATATGTGTGTGTGTGTGTGTGTATTATATATATATATATAATTTAGGGTGATTCAAAAAAATCAAAGTTGTTTTTTTTAATTGTTCAACCTGTATTTTTGTTCCCTATGACAAAAAAGTAGTGTATGCCAAATTTGGTGAATTTTAAATAAAATTTACTATGTGCTACCAGGCGTCAAAGTTTCCCTCTTTTTCAATTTGTTTGTTTTTACAACTTATGATTTTATGTTTAATTGTTTATATTTCAGAATTTTTAATTAATGGTTTATATACTAGCTTGCTTTTAATTGTTGCTTGGAACTCGTAATTTCGATACCAATTAATCAATTATGGAAGCTAGGCCTAACTCACCATCACCCAGTTGCTCATTTGGGAGAAGTTCTACAAGAAAAGAAACTGAAGTATGGCTAATTGGGCAGCCCTCTGCAGTACTAAAAACATCCGTATTACCATCAGAGAAGGAAATGATGGCCCTCTTCATGCACTACAGAAATATTAAAAAGCAAGACATTAGAGAATCATGCTGCTCTACTGCAGATGATGTGCTAGCAGTTTGGAAAAAAGCAGGAATACCAGCAAAACAAAGAATACATGTAGTAGATAAAATTCAAGGAATACTGAAGGAATGACAGCTGCTTAAGAAAAACAAAGCAAACAAATTGAAAAGATCACAAAATTTAAATAATAAAGAAAAATGGAAAGATAAACTGGAAAACTTATTTGACATTGCTCATGAGAATGCTATGCAGCTTATAAAAATAGAAGATGATAAGAAATTCTTGAAAATGCAACGTGAGAAAGGACATCATGGAAAAATGGGTACCATTGATAAGGCTGTTGCTAAAAAAGAGCAAAGAGCAGCAGAAAAGCAACAACGTTATGAAAAGAGGAAAGCAGAAGAAGAGATCAAAAGAAAGAAGAATGAAGAGGCTGTCATACTCACCAGTACATCATCAGAATCAGAATCAGAGGAGAGTAAAAGTGCTGAATCTGGTTTCTGTGCTGCACAACCTTCAACATGGAAAAGTAAGGTTGGCAAACGTAGAAAATTGTTTGATGATAAATTATTAGGAAGTCTTGATGTTGCAAAATTGAGTGACAGAAATGCGTCTCTTTTTAATGCAAACAATCAGACATCGCTTGAATGGGACATCTGCGAACAAATAAAATGCATGTGTTTCAATACAACGGCAGCCAATACTGGACCTAGAAATGGTGCAGCTATTCTTCTAGAACAAAAATTCGACAACGATTTATTGTGGCTGGCATGTCGACACCATATATTTGAAATTATGCTGGAAGCTGTTGTTTCAAAGTCTTTATCACCATCTTCTGGCCCAGATATAGTCTTTTTTAAGAAGTTCAGAGAAAAATGGTCAAGCATTAATAAGGAGGACTACGAAACAGCATTATCAGATCCAGATATCTATGAAAATATTCATGATATCAAAGATGACATAATTATATTTGCAACAAATCAACTAGATACATTCCAACCAAGAGACGATTACCTAGAACTATTGCAGTTAACAATTATCTTTTGGGGAGGTGAACCAAAAGGTGGAATCAAATTTAAACATCCAGCGGGACTTCATCGGGCTAGGTGGATGGCCAAAATTACATATTCATTAAAAATTTTTATGTTCAAATCTCAGTTCAAAATTTCAGTAAAAGACAAAAAAGGACTAAAAGACATCTGTCTATTTGCTACTCGGTTATATGTAAAGGCATGGTTTACAGCTCCTGTGCCATCTTGCGCTCCTCGTCTTGCTCTGGAATTATTACAGAATCTTGTAGTCTACAAACAAATAAATGACACAATTGCATTTGTTGCTATTAAAAAACTGTTAGGTCACCTCTGGTACCTATCAGAAGAACTGGTAGCCTTGGCCTTTTATGATGATGAAGTGCCCACTGAAACGAAAAACAAAATTGTAAAGGCCTTGCAAAATACAACAGAAACTCTTCCTGCAAAACGGGCTTTTCTAGATCCTGCACTTATTCCAACGAAGAAATTAGAAGATTTTGTCAGCAAATACGCAAAGATTCTTTACAATAACAGAATTTAGTTCAAATTTTTATTCAAAGATGCTAAAGAATGGCATAATGATGAAGAGTATAACTCCGCTAAGAAATCTATCAAACAGTGGAAAGTCGTGAATGATATAGCGGAAAGAGGAGTAAAATTAATGGATGAATATAATAAAAATACTAACACATGACGAAGATCAAAAACAATTCTTGCTACAAGTAGTGAAAAACTACAGGGCTGTTTACCCTGATAGAAAGAAAGAAACATTGATGAAGTAAGGACAGCTAATGTCTCAAATATCATGCTTGTGGTTATGGTAGGACGTACGGGGGAGCTTTCCACATTAAAAAAAAGCAATGCGCCTTGTACTGTACCCCCTGGGTGGTGTGGAAAAATTTGACAATTTGAGTCGTTCTGTCAATTTTTAATTGCTGGTAGCAACCCCTAAAAATTAAAAATTTGCTAAAATATTTTAGGATAGTTGTTTTTATGCTGAAATGAACCATTTAAAGGGTTGAACACATTAAAATATAAAAAAAAATTTTACCCCCATATTTGAATCACCCTATAAATATATATATATATATATATATATATATATATATATATATGTGTGTGTGTGTGTGTGTATATATATATATATATACTTGTAAGAGAACAGCCAATAAATATGAATTATTGGGTATGTGTAATTATTGACATGCAAGCCAAAAATGAGCGACCAATAAATAATAATTCATTTTTGAGTCACTAGTTTACCTCGACATTACCACATACCTTAACCATTGGGTCCAGTTTCTTTTAGTCTAACATCATAGAAAATTGTTTGTAAATTATTTCAAAAGGGAACTTATATAAAATGGGTTATGTTTTGTACTTATACTGATAACAATAATAATAAATTAGATATTTAGCAAACATTTAGCAACTAAGCTGACTAGTTGGCCAATAATAGCCGACTACCGACTATTCACCGACTAGTCGGTACATCTCTATTAAACAGGGAAAATAAATATTAATAGTCCAATTAACACTATGTTCTGTTAAAATTATCGTAATAATTGTAATACTGTAATATTTACTTTTACCAATAAAGACTGAATAATAATAATAAAAGATAGACTTAACTGGAGGCACGGACAACAACGTAAATTAATAAACATCACTACAACACAAGACATTTAATCAGATCATCAATAATGCAAACAAATACATATCCAAGGGCAACATTAGGAAATACAACCCAAATTACACTAGAGAAATAGCCCACCTCATAAGGCAACGTAACAACCTCAAACATAACACACAAACACCACACACAGAAGCCATAAAACAGCAGATACAACAGCTCAACACAGAAATAAACAACAAACGCAAAGAAAAACAAACAGAAACATTTAGGGATTTCATAACAACACTAAACCACTCCACAGATACATCCAGGCTATACAAGACTATAAACAGCATTACCCACTCTAACATCGGCATTCACACCTCACACGCGGCTATCTGTCGCAGCCAAAATAATATCCCAACATATACACAACGAGCTAACATTTTAGTTAATCACTACGCAAAGATAAGTCACTTCAACAGAGACAACAACCAGAAACACGCAGACAGACAAACAGCCAGACACAAGAAAACCTACAGACTCGACACGACCATTACACCCTTCAATACAGACCAGACCACCAACATCATCAAAAACATTAAGAATGTGAAGGCTACTGGACCAGACAACATATCTAACATACACCTTAAACACTTGGGCCCACAGGGAATACTAGCTCTCACAAATATCAGCACACATTCATACCAACACTGTATTATTCCTGACATATGGAAACAAGGTAAAATTATTACACTACTCAAAGCAAACAAAAATCCAACAGAACCAGCTTCCTATAGACCCATTACTTTACTATTAACACCTTCCAAAGTAACAGAAAGACTAATCTTACAAATCACCAGAGCTGGGCACCGCAAACTCAAAATCACTTCCGCAATCGCAAATCCGCAAACTCAAACCTTACCTTCCGCAACCGCAAATCCGCAAACTGCTTGCCATTTTTGGTGCCGCAAACGCAAATCCGCAAACGCAAACCATATTTCCAATTTTTACAGTGCTGGGCACTTCCGCAAACACTTCCGCAAACCGCAAATTCCGCAATCGCAATTTTAACTATAAAAAGTATCCAAAACATTAAAGAGGTATAAAAAGTTTTTATATCTTTTTAATGTTTAATGTTTTAGCCTTGTTTTTATTAAAAACAAGGCTAAATAATTTATTACAATAAATCACTATTGTAGAAGAAATAAAAATACTACATATATTGATATATTATATTGAACAAAAACACCTCCTGCAAGTAAATAGTAAATAAATTAAATAATAAATTTAATCATTTGAATTTCATAAATTTTGAGACTTAGACACGTTAGAGAAGACTGTACTGTAACTGTAGTAACTGTACACATATTACATTACACAAGTTAAATTAAGTTAACACTGTGACTGTACACAACTTGAACTCACTGTACAACTCAACCCCTCTAGCCTCTACAAGTGTACGCCTCTGGCTTTGTCAACAAGTTCAGCGGGCTTGGCCAGTGGCCACGTGGGAAATTTGCGGAAAGATTTGCGTTTGCGGTCTTAGTTCCGCAACGCAAATTCACTAATTTGCGATGACTTTGCCGCAAACGCAAATCCGCAAACGAAAAACATACTTCCGCAATTGCGGAAGTGTTTGCGGAAGTGCCCAGCTCTGCAAATCACTAACCCACACATAACCACTATCGCCTACTGAACGTGGATTCAGACCTCACCACTCAACCACGACATTACTCACTAACCTCACGCAGCACATCATGGATGGCATCAACTCCAGACGACCAGCTCAACGTATACTATTAGCAACAATAGACGTTAGTAAAGCATTTGATGCTATCCCACGCTTCCCTCTCATACTCAACACAAACATGCACAATAACACCAAAAGGTGGCTGAGCAACTATCTATCAGGAAGATATTCACATGTCACGTTTAATGGCAAGTCATCCAAAAACAAGCTTTTTCCGAACGGGGTCCCTCAAGGCTCTGTTCTCTCACCAACACTGTTCAACTTATACATGCATGACATCCCAACACCCATAGATAACAAGCTTACCTTATCATCATATGCAGATGAAATCACTCTAACATCCACCCACAACAACATCGACACCGCTACAAATAACCTACAAACATACATAAACAGTATACAAGACTGGCTCTCACACAATAGACTCAAAGTAGTGCCCACAAAATCAACCATTACTTTGCTTACAAGCAACACAAAAGAACACCAGATAACTCCACAGATTACACTAAACAACACCAACATTGCACACACTCACAGGACCAAAATACTTGGGCTCAAATACAACACATCATTATCTTTTGCAAACCACATTCAGGACATTAAAAACAAATGTACGTCAAGACTTAACACGCTTAGGGTACTAACAGGAACAAACTATGGACACCAGCAGGAAACAACATCACTCACATACAAACAATATATTCGCTCAGTTATGGACTATGCTAGCCCATGCTGGGCACCCATTATCTCAAACACACACATAAACACCTTACAGACAATACAAAACAACGCACTTCGTATCATTACAGGATACATTCAAACAACACCAATAGAACACCTGCACACACAAACAAAAATACTGAAAGTTAGGGAACATTTAGACATGAGGGGAACATAATTCATGGCAGCAGCGACAACTAACCCACAACACCCTTGCCACTACATGTACAATCATGCACCGACACCTCGCACCATTAAGGTAACACCAGAGAGATATTATAACCAAATACTCCATTCCATACCACGCCCCACAGACATCACACAGTACAGAAAACACATACACACACACACACCTAACCCACAAAGCACTGACACGACTCGGTCCGAATGCGGTCCTAGGTGCGAAGGCGCCACCCATTAACAGGTCAGAGATCAGCCTGAGCAGATCGGATCGAGTTAACTTAGTACGATTCCGATGTGGACATCACCCCAACTTACAGACATAAACACAGACTAGACAATTCCACAGACGACACCTGCCACCTGTGTCAGGACGCACCACAAACAATTGAACACATTATGACAGACTGTACCACTCTAGCACAACATAGAACACAACACAACATCACTAGTGCGCTGAACCTCTGGTCCACTCCGGAGAGGGCGATCGGTTACCTGCGTGCTGGCGGCTAAACAACAACAACAACGTAAATTAATAGGCATTTAACGAATTTAGGCCTGCGCACCATAAGAAAGCCAATAAAACACCACTCACCTATATGATTGAGACAGGTAAACTTTTAAGAGATGCTCATTGTCATCAAAATTAGAAGATGAGGCTATTAATTATTTGGCAACTCACTCGTTAGGAACCATGCAGATCATATGGCTTATGAAAATCGAGGTAAAAGAATGGTTAGACATTATCCATGAGCCAGTATTAAAAAGAATGAGAGAGAAGTAGAGACCATCAAACTTATAAACAAAGATAGTAAGTTTTTTTCCACGGAAGTAAATGGGTTGGACAGTCTGAAGCAAGTATGAAAGCTTTTGATAACTTAACCGACATTAAATCGAAACGGATTGGACTATAGTGATGGGAATTTTGTCAAGGTTTACTGTAAGCAATATTACACAAAGGCGATTGGGATTAATGATAAGCTTATAAAATTTTGTGCTAACCTGAATAGTTTTTGTGGAGATTTCCTAATGCCATCGGGAATCGGGCCAAGTAGGAAAAGGGCTGGGAACTCAAATAATACGCTAAAATCCCTTCTATTGCTAGATCGATTACGAATAAATTGAATGAATTTAGATTATTAATATCAAATTAAGTTTTAATATTACAGCCTTAACTAAAGGTTGGATTCACACTCACTATAATAACTACAATAACTTTGAAGGAGAGTTGAACATTGATGGATATTAGTGGATATAAGGTGTAGCATTCGGATAAAGTGCGTAGAGAGGATGGTGGTGGTTTTCTTTGTCAAAAAACACCTTAATCCTGCAGGTATTAACCTTCGACTGATCACGGACTGAAAACTGGAGTATAATCTGCTCAAATGAGTATTAGTCTATAGAGCCCCACATTAAACGGTTGAGAGTGACTGACTTGCTTTCTAAGAAAACTCGAAGAATAGTCTCAGTCATGCTGAATTACTCGATAGTGATCTACAGATCTACAGAAGCTAAGGCTACAAAGACCCTAAGATCCACTCTAAGGTTAGCCCGAGAGAAAGGAAAGAGAAGAGAATTAGGGGTTAAGTAAGTAGCACCACCTATCACTCGTGGGTGGGTTAACTCGATACAGATACTAGATTTTACTCACTTCTTGGTAATTTTATTGACAATCGGAATAGTATAATTGTCGGAGACTTTAACTGCCCTAATGTTAATTACGAGAATTTTACTGGTAATGAAGAGGGTTTGAGATTGGTTGAGTTTATGGACGATAACTTTTTACGACAGATAGTTACCGAACCAACGCGCGATGACAATATTTTAGATTTGGTGATGACGAACGGCGAGAATATAGTCGAAGGTTTAGAAGTAGGCGAGAGTTTAGGATGTAGTGATCATCAAATTCTTAGGTTAAAGTTATTGATAGAAAACACTCAGGATAGTAATGTAATAGAAGTCCCTGATTTTCGTAGGGCTAATTTTGATAATTTTGCCGATAGGATGAGAGTAGTGGACTGGGCTAACTTATTTATGGGCAATGACACAAATTTGCGTTGGGTGGCGTTTAAAGAAAGTTTTAGGGATATTGAAAGGGAGTTTATTCCTCGTAGGCCCAAGCGCGCTAGAAATCGTGGTAGGCCGAAGTGGTGGAGTAGGGAAATAGGAGAGTTTATAATAGAGCGTAATAGAGCGTATAGACTTAGTAAGCGCAATGGCACGGCAGCTAACTTTAATAGATATATCGATCTTAGACGTCAGGTTAAAAGGTCAGTTAGGAATGCTAAGCGTAATTTAGAGATAGTTATAGCTGCGGATAGTAAACATAATCCAAAAAAGTTTTTTGAATAAGTAAATAATCGTAAGCCGGTAAAAGATAACATAGGCCCTCTAGTGGATGTTAATGGCGCTTTGGCTTCTGACGCTCAGGCGATGGCGGGTATTTTTAATAACTTTTTTGCGACAGTTTTTACCGTAGAAGACGTAAATAATGTCCCCGACGTGGACGATATCGTTCCATTCAGTAGCGAGACTATTTTGGATGAAATAACTGCTTACGAGGCTGAGATTGCGCATTATATCGATAGACTAAAAGTTAGCAAGGCTCCAGGCCCTGACGCTTTTTATCCCAGACATTTGAAAGAAGTTATCGTAGGCCCCTTAACGAAGATTTTTAATCAGTCACTCGAAACGGGGATTATTCCTGAAGACTTCAAATTAGCTAACGTCACGCCTATTTTTAAAAAAGGCGACCGCGCAGTAGCTAGCAATTATAGGCCCATTAGCTTAACGTCAATTGTCGGTAAACTTTTGGAATCCGTAGTTAGGGATCGTATTATCGATCACTTAGAAAGTAGAGATTTGATTAATAGTAGTCAGCACGGGTTTCGACGCCATAGGTCTTGTTTAACTAATTTGTTAGAATTTTATAACGAAATAGTGCGCGAATACGATAGGCATAGAGCAGCTGACGTCATTTATTTAGATTTTAAAAAGGCGTTCGATACAGTTCCGCATAGGAGACTAATTGCGAAGGTTAAAGCGCACGGTATACGCGGTCATGTAGCTAACTGGTTAGAAGAATGGCTTCGTGCTAGGAGACAGAGGGTCGTAGTTAATGGTAGTGAATCGGGGTGGTTAGATGTAGGTAGCTGGTCCCACAGGGTTCAGTGTTAGGCCCATTGTTATTCGTAATTTACATTAACGACATAGATGTAGGTTTGACTAGTAACGTGTCAAAATTCGTGGACGATACTAAAATAGGCGGTAAGGTTATTAATGAGGACGATAGTAATAGGCTCCAAGACGATGTAAATAGGATTATGGAGTGGACGGATAAGTGGCAGACGCAATTTAACGTAGACAAATGTAAAGTTTTGCATATAGGTTCTCGCAACAATAATTACACGTACACGATGGATGATAGGGAGTTAGCGAGCGTTGACGAGGAAGTAGATTTAGGCGTACGCGTATATAAGGATTTAAAGGTTAGGAACCAGTGCCTGGAGTTTTGCGCAAAAGCTAATAGGATGTTAGGCTTCATAGCGCGTAATTTCGAATTTAAATCGAAGGATATTATATTGCCCCTTTACAAGTCCCTAGTCAGGCCTCATTTAGAATATGCCGTTCAGTTTTGGTGCCCGTACTTGCGTGAGGATATTGATAGGCTAGAAAGGGTTCAGCGTCGTGCCACGAAACTTATTCCGTCATTGCGCACTAAGCCTTATGAAGATAGGATTAAAGAGTTAAACCTGTATTCACTCGAAACTAGAAGATTAAGGGGGGAGCTTATTGAAGTTTTCAAAATCGTTACTAACATCGATAACGTAAATTTTGACAAATTGTTCACTTTCGATAATAGTAATACTCGCAATAACGGATTTAAGTTGCGTGGCAGACGTTTCATTACTAATATCGCTAAAAACTTCTTTACGTTTAAAGTGATTGATAACTGGAATAATCTTCCCGCGTCAGTCGTTCATTCTACCAGCGTTAATATGTTTAAGAACCGTCTTGACAGACATTTTGAAAATATTAACGTTGTTTAAAATTAAAAAAGAAAGTTAACAACAGGAGCTCTGGTGGTGGTGCTCGAGGATGAGTCTGTTGACGATGAATGCCAGCTTGTGACATGCCAGCGTGCGATGCCAGCAATAAAAAAATAAAAAAATTAAACTAACACGAACGTAGATGTAGCTCGTAGCGTAAACTAACCCACTTTTTGTTTAACTGTACCTACTTTTTTTTTTTCTTATCTCCTTACTTTGCATGTCTGTAACTCTCTTTACTTGCATGTTTGTAGTTTGCATGGTATGACTGTGAGTTAAGACTGTGTTTGCATGGTTTGTAAGCGTTCTTATTTTACTTCTTTTCATCTTTCACCCCTCCTATTTTCTCCGACTATTTTTCTGACTTGTCGGCAGTGGCCGGCGGATGATGATGGTGAGTCTTTTTTCCTCTTTTTCTGAATGAATGTTAACCCACGAATGATAGGTGTTGCTCCTTACTTAACCCCTTATTCTCTTCTCTTCTCTTAACCCCCTCCTCTTTCCTTTCTCTCGGGCTAACCTTAGAGTGGATCTTAGGGTCTTTGTTAGCCTTAGCTTCTGTAGATCTGTAGATCATCATCCGCCGGCCACTGCCGACAAGTCAGAAAAATAGTTGGAGAAAATAGGAAAGATTGCAGAACGGTCCTCTACTCCATAGGGAGGTAAAGCCCACTCTGCCGGAAAGGGGTGAAATATGAAAAGAAGTAAAAGAAGAACGCTTACAAACCATGCAATACATTCTTAACTCAAGAACAACACATTCTTAACTCAAAGCAACACATTCTTCCAGCTGTTGCAGACCGATCCTCTACTGTCTACTCCTTAGGGAGGTAGAGGATGCAGCCTACTAGGCTGGAAAGGCGTGAAAGATGAAAAGAAGTAAAATAAGAACGCATTACAAACCATGCAACACATTCTTAACTCAAACACTATCATACCATGCAATAAAGAGAGTTACAGACATGCAAATAAGGAGAGAAGAAGGAAAAAAGTATAAAGAATAACAAAAAGTGGGTTAATTTACTCAACAAGCTACAAAGTTCGTGTTAGTCTAATTTCCTTTCTTTTTTTTCTTTTTTGCTGGCATATCACACGCTGGCATGTCACAAGCTGGCATTAGACGTCAACAGACTCATCCCCGATTACCACCCCCAGAGCTCCTGTTGCCAATTTTTATTTTTTTTAAACAACGTTAATATTTTTAAAATGCCTATCAAGACGGTTTTTAAACACTAACGCTGGTAGAGTTCACGACGGGCTCGGGAAGATTATTCCATTTATCAATTACTTTAAACGTAAAGAAGTTTTTAGCGATATTAGTAATGAAACGTCTGCCACGCAACTTGAATCCGTTATTACGAGTATTGCTATTATCGAAAGTGAACAGTTTGTCAAAATTTACGTTATCGATGTTATTAACGATTTTGAAAACTTCAATAAGCTCCGCCCTTAATCTCCAAGTTTCGAGTGAATGCAAGTCTAACTTTAATTCTATCTTCATAAGGCTTGTTGCGCAATGACGGAATTAGTTTCGTGGCACGACACTGAACCCTTTCTAACCTATCAATATCAATATTCTAAATGAGGCCTGACTAGGGACTTGTAAAGGGGCAATATAATATCCTTCGATTTAAATTCGAAATTACGCGCTGTGAAGCCTAACATCCTATTAGCTTTTGCGCAAGACTCCAGGCACTGGTTCCTAACTTTTAAGTCCTTAGATACGCGTACGCCTAAATCTACTTCCTCGTCAACGCTCGCTAACTCTCTATCATCCATCGTGTACGTGTAATTATTGTTACGAGAACCTATATGCAAAACTTTACATTTGTCTACGTTAAATTGCGTCTGCCACTTATCCGTCCACTCCATAATCCTATTTACATCGTTAACAACTTATCGCCTATTTTAGTATCGTCCGCGAATTTTGACACGTTACTAGTCAATCCTACATCTATGTCGTTAATGTAAATTACGAATAGCAGTGGGCCTAACACTGAACCCTGTGGGACACCGCTACCTACATCCAACCACCCCGATTCACTACCATTAACAACGACCCTCTGTCTCCTAGCACGAAGCGATTCCTATAACCAGTTAGCTACATGACCGCGTATACCGTACGCTTTAACCTTCGCAGTTAATCTTCTATGCGGAACTGTATCGAACGCCTTTTTAAAATCTAAATAAATAACGTCAGCCGCTCTATGCCTATCGTATTCGCGCACTATTTCATTATAAATTTCTAACAAATTAGTTAAACAAGATCTATGGCGTCGAAACCCATGCTAACTACTATTAATAAAATCTCTACTTTCTAAGCGATCGATGATACGATCCCTAACTATGGATTCCAAAAGTTTACCGACAATTGACGTTAAGCTAATGGGCCTATAATTGCTAGCTACTGTGCGGTCGCCTTTTTTAAAAATGGGCATGACGTTAGCTAATTTGTAGTCTTCAGGAATAATCCCCGTCTCGAGTGACATTAAAAATCTTCGTTAAGGAACTTACAATAACATCTTTCAAATATTTCAAATGTCTGGGATAAAAAGCGTCATGGCCTGGAGGCTTGCTAGCTTTTAGCCTATCGATATAATGCGCAATCTCACCTTCGTAAATAGTTACTTCAACCAAAATAGTCTCGCTACTAAATGGAACGATATCGTCCACGTCGGGGACATTATTTACGTCTTCTACGGTAAAAACTGTTGCAAAAAAGTTATTGAAAATACCCGCCATCGCCTGAGCGTCAGAAGCCAAAGCGCCGTTAACATCCACTAGATGGCCTATGTTTTATCAGCTTACGATTATTGACGTATTCAAAAAACTTTTTTGGATTATGTTTACTATCCGCAGCTATAAGTATCTCTAAATTACGCTTAGCATTCCTAACTGATCTTTTAACCTGACGTCTAAGCTCGATATATCTATTAAAGTTAGCTGCCGTGCCATTGCGCTTATTAAGTCTATACGCTCGTTTATGAATTCGCCTATTTTCCTAGTCCACCACTTGGGCCTACCATGATTTCTAGCGCGCTTGGGCCTACGAGGAATAAACTCCCTTTCAATATTCATAAAACCTTTAAACGCCTCCCAATGCAAATTTGTGTCATTACCCATAAATAAGTTATCCCAGTCTACCACTCTCATCCTATCCGCAAGACTATCAAAATTAGCCCTACGAAAATCAGGGACTTCTATTACGTTACTATCCTTAGTGTTTTCTATCAATAACTTAAACCTAAGAATTTTATGATCACTACATCCTAAACTCTCGCCTACTTCTAAACCTTCGACTATATTTTCGCCGTTCGTCATCACCAAATCTAAAATATTGTCACCGCGCGTTAGTTCGGTAACCATCTGTCGTAAAAATTATCTTCCATGAACTCAATCAATCTCAAACCCTCCTCATTACCAGTAAAAGTCTCGTAATTAACATTAGGGCAGTTAAAGTCTCCGACAATTATACTATTCCGATTGTCAATAAAATTACCAAGAAGTGAGTAAAATCTAGTATCGGTATCGAGGGGTCGAACGAGAGGTCTATAAACAACAACACAATTAAAACTAATACTACGCGCTCTAACTTCAACGCATATCGCATTAATTGCTGCCGGAAAATCTATCTTAAACCTCGATTGGGAATTACGAATGTACAGCAAAACGCCGCCACCAATCCTATGTAACCTATCGTTAGTAAAGAGTTTAAAACCCGATATATCAAGTCACGGTATTTAACCACGTTTCAGTGATAGCAACTATATCGTAGTTGCCGGAATAAATTATCATCTTAAATTCGTTTAATTTATTTCTAATACTACGCGCGTTACAATAAAAGACGTTTAAGTTATTTTTTACCACGGTCGGCGTTTTAAACTTTTTCACGTCGGGCCCGCGTTCCCCGGACCCACAACGTTTAAAGAAGGCTTTGACCTGTACAGCTTTCGTACGTTTTCGTCAATTAACCTACCTAGCCTAGCATTACCTATTTCATTAAAATGCACCCCCATCTTTTATAAAAAGGCTAGGATCACTGAATTCTGACCACAGCTTTACGAAGGGTGCATTTCCTCAGCACAAATCTCTTCTAATTTAGTCTTAAAAAATATCGTTTTAGACGTAATCCTAAGACCCAAACCGTGCCTAGGGGTAATACCTAAAACTAAAGACCTATCTGACCTCGCCTTCAGGGACCTAATTAACCCCGTATATCTCTCCAAAAGGTCAGGCACACTCGTATCGGGCCTATACGAGTCGTTGTCCCCTACCATCGTCACCAACAACGAGTGACGGGAGGCAACATCAGTCCTATCCACTTCGTCTCTAATTCTGTCAACCTTGGACCCTGGGAGACAGACCCTCCTCCTCTTGGTTGGATGCCGTTCAACGAACTCTGTGTCCATATGGCGCACTAAAGAGTCTCCAATTAAAATAATTTCCCCCTCATTTACGTCCCTTTCCAAATGGGCCAAAGGGTTCGAAACCTCGATAGGGTAGGAATTCCTATCACCTAACGTACGCAGCCTAGCTCCACCCTTAACTTCCCTAAATCTCTCCGCATCTACTAATCTCGGACCAACCTTAACCCCTTCCTCAACTCTATCCAACCTTCCCGATAAGCTACCTAAACTAGGTTACGCACCTCACCCTTCAAATTACTAACGTCTTCAACGTTAGTATTGGTTCGGCTTTCGTCAACCGTAGCCCTACCCCTGCCCTCATCAAGCGTTTCAAGTCTTTCCGTTACCTCACGTACACTGCGTTTTATGTCAACTATTTCCTCCCTTAAATTGCAGAAGAAACAAACTGATCTCTCGGTAATCGCCATAGGACCGCCGTTATAATCTTTAAAATCCGAATACTACCGGTTTACCCCACACCTAACACACGACGCTTTCTGCGACGGCATCGCGCAGTTAAAATTAGTTTATAACCGTCACAAGTTTAAGTTAAATTAAGCCGGCACGCTATGAAAACTTCTAAATCGCTAAATCGCTAAAAACCACTAATATTCAATTACTTAACTATAATAATGTGAATATAAACACAAGTATATAAAATTCAAAACTTTCCAAAAGTAAAATTATTAGCAATACGCAAAAGTAGAAGCAATATCAGAGAGCTCAGGAAATGCGTCCGTTCAGTACAGAGTCTGGCTGACGAATCAATCACAGAGTCTAGCTGACGAATCAGTACAGAGTCTGGCTGACGAAAACTAAGTTTAATTTTCACAACGCTGAACGAAAATGGTTGGACATTGTTGTTAACAATGTTATTACAGAGAGAAATAGAATGCATAAACCTCTTAGAAACTCCAGTGACGGTAATGCTCAGAATTATGCAATAGCAAAACGCAAAATCAAAGAACTAATAAAAAATTAAACGTTTCGAGATTATGGTTGCGTCTTTAAGTAGGATCCGACTAATCTAAAAGAGTTTTTTGCTCATGTTAGCAACAGGAAACAGGTCAGAAATAGCGTAGACTCTTTGAGAGACGCCTCTCTCAAATTTAGACATTAGTGGCATCATAAATGATTTCCTTTCATCCATTTTTACACGAGAAAGCTCAAGACTATTCCTGAGTTGTTCTCTTCTTTCGCAAAAACTGAAATAAAGTTTTAAATACAGGGTGATTTTTTTTATTCGAGAATCATAAAAATAGCTATACCGGTATCTCAAGACATACATCAGATAGAAACTTAAAAATTGTGTATATATCGGTGTCAGCATATGTCGTACGCATAATTACAACATCACTTTCCGTGTCTCAGAATTGCCTCACCAACTTCCATTTCACTGACTTCGATGGTTTGTTTCGGCCTCCAAAACGACGCTGAAACTCAACCCGACACGACTTAAATGACTCGCACTTAATGTATCGTTCAACGATAAACACGCATTCTTCCACACTGAACTCAGTTATGAGACTAACGGGGCAACGACGATCAGATGATGTTATATGCATGCGTACGACACATGCTGACGCCGATATACACAATTTTTAAGTCTGATGTGTTTTCAGATAGAGCTATTTTTCATGGTTCTTGAATAAAAATATCACCCTGTATTGTTTATTATGCGGGAAGAAATTGTTAGAGCAATTTAAAAAAAATAGCGAGTGAAAATAAATCCTAACATTTCTTTATGCGGGATCTCTTCACCTACATGGCTAGTGTAGGACCGCGTACATACCAACTAGTGTTGGGTCTACCTAACCCCACAATGGAAATTAAATTTATAAGTTGAATTAAACAATTTATCGTTACTGAGCAATAATAAAAATTAACTTGCATACAATAATATACACCATTTCCAGAAAAACAAGTGTACTTTTTTGTAATAGGTCACGCTGGTTTTCTAGGATTAGAGAAATTAAGGATAAAATCGCACTGACAAAGTAAAATGAATGAAGAAAGCTTCATACATGGTTTACGGAAATGAAGCCTATTTTCACCTATAGCACCAGACGCACCAATTAAGCAAAGCGTCGTTTAATGGTAAATGCTTAAGGCATACCTTACTCAAGTTTTGCAAAGTGGAGCTCGTTCCAATTTTTCATTTTTGCTTCATTCTTCACAACATTAAACGTGTTGTGAAGACATGCACAATGCACATTAAGCATGTGCAATTTTGAACTTTGAATGAAACATATCTGTGCAATATATTTTTGTTTAAAGGATGAAGGAAGCCTTGTTAAAACATTTGCTGAAAGAAATTTGCGTTTTTGGGTGCATCCCTATAGCTTACAAATTACATTTAATGTCGTTTGACAATGGGAAAGGTTCCCGAAGATTGGAAGCTTGCCAATGTCACTCCACTCTTCAGTAAAGGTGATACAGAGGAGCCATATCGTTACTGTTCCCTAAGTTTAATGTCTTTTAAGATAAATTTACTAAAATCAGTTCCAACATACTTATAATAGTTAACTTTATTGAAATGATGTTTTTATTACTGATACCTAATTCGTTCTAGAAAAAAAATAGGTTTTTGTTACCAACTTGAGTTTTTACATAACAGGATAACCTTGTGTGATTAGCTCGGGGTCACTGATATTGTGTATTTTAGGCTTTGAAAAGGCTTTCAGAGATGTTCCTCATAAACGCCTGATGACCAAGGTTAGAACATTGGGTGTCTGGGCAAGTTAGTAGTTTGGATCAAAACATACAGAAGAATAAGTCTAATAAGGCGACCCAATATGTATATATTAGATGACTTAAATGAAGACATTTAAGACGTCTAATGTCTCTCTGCGCTGCTAACCTGTACTGGTTACCAAGCATTAATCCGATCTCAGTAAGCTGACCAACTGGTCGACCATACTGCATAATTTTACTAATTAGATGAGGCATCACCTCAAGTAGTCGGGCCAATTTTAGTCGCTGTATTTGAAGAGGAACATTGCGAGGTTGTAATGGGTTCAAGCTAGGACAGCTATATGAACTTGTGTAGTCAATAAAGCATAAATCGTATGAACGCAGGTCAGATAACTTAATGCCGTTAGTAGGATGGGCGCAAAATGGACGAGTGCAAGAATGTTGCAATACAATCGCAAACATTGACCAATGTTGCAAGATGTTGCAAATGAGTTATGCAACAAGGGGTAGGGGTTATGTAACATCAATATTGCAAGGCTTATGCAACATCGATGCTGCAAAGGGGGGTAGGGTTATGCAACAACTCAATGCTGCCAAGGGAGAGAGGGGAGGGAGCTTCGGGAGGAGAAGGGAGGATGACCTCCCCGCAAAGGGGTAGCCTTAACCTAAGAGAGGAAGAGAAAGGAGAAGGAGGAGGTCTTTGGGGAGAAGGTGGGATGTCCTCACCTCCCCAAAGGGAAACCTAACCTAAGAAAGAGAGAGAATTCTTTATTCCACCGGAGTCCGACGCATTATGAGCGTTCAGGGGCCAAGCAGGTGTTATATAGAGGATCGTGAGTTGCCAGATAGCACTTATTTATATATGGAGGGGTTACCAGATACCACCATTTATTTTAATTGTTCAGGTATACCTTATTAAGTTGAGTTGCCAAATAACGTTTTTATTTATATATGGAGGGGTTACCAGATACCGCCATTTAATTTAACCACTTATTTATTAAAGGCAAGACCGACTTTCTCCTTAATTTTGTTCAGCAAGAGAACTAATTATTTAAACGATACCCAATATTAACAATAAAAGAAATACACTAGACAATTGGCTTAGCAAAAAAAAATCATTCGTCTTAATATTCATTATAATTAAATTTCAGAGAAATTAAAGTAATTGATAAAAGAATTAAATGAGAAGTCTACATATACACTTTTATATTAAACAGTAAATTTTAACGAACTTCGCGTTTTTTGTTCAGTTTCCCAAATTTTAGCCAACTCCCCATATGAAAGCATGCAAGCAAGCATCCCTCACCATGCGTTTTTTTACTATTTGCAACGAATAAAATAAAATAAAAATTTAGTGAAGGATTCCGTACCGTGTCACGGATTTCTCGTCTAAACTGTAGGTCTAAGGTGGTTCAAAAACAATGCTACTTGACATCTTATACTTTAGAACGGCTGCCTTTAACGTATAAAAGCACATGTCAGTACATTAATTTACTCTAAAGCCAAACCTAAAATATCCATTTACTTTTGTCGTTCCTATATATATATACACAAAAGATGTCTTCTCAATTTCTTACATTTTTTCATTCATTTCGGACAATGTGTGTGTCACTCCACCTTATACTAAATAGGCAATAAACATTTTAAATATTCTATAAGAACAATATTTATTTTACCTATAATTCGAAAGACAAGAAAGGCATGCGTTAAAACAACCTCTTTTTATTCGAGGAATGGAAGATCTAACGGTATAAACTCGAAACAGTTGAAGCGTCGGTCAAAAATGTTGACCGCAAAAAAAGTCCCTCGACCCACTTTCAGTTAGAAAAATAACGACGAAGCCACCGCTCACTCCTTCAATTTTGCTCCCTTGCTACTACAGTGTATATATAAACCTATTTTATTTTTCTTTGCGTGTAATTTGTGTGGTATCTTCTTCATAGTTATTGTCTCTGTTATTGAAATGAAATGAATGAATGAAAAAATGGAAAGGTTTATTATTGGTATTATTATTATTATCAAAATACATATTTTTTCAAAATTAGCACACATGTACTTTGGAAGTACTTAACAATTGAATAAAATTACTTTTGCTAGTCAAGGTAAAACTGAATTTAAAATTCTTATATATATATATATATATATGTGTGTGTGTGTGTGTATATATATATATATATATATATATATATAGAGAGAGAGAGAGAGAGAGTCGAAAAACTGAACACACACACACACACACACACACACACACACACACACACAGAAAGAGTTTTTTTTATTCTATATGGATATAATATTCATAGCTTTAATTTTCAGAAGTATATTGGAATTCATTTGCCGAGTTTATGATGGCCGTAAGTAGTCAGCAAAATTTTTAAAAATATAAATAAAGTAATGAAAAGAAAAACAAAAATATTTATAATTTCTTTATTATAAATTCCTCTCGATAAGGTCGTAAAGGGGAAATTTGAAAAAAAAGAGAATCAACAATTCATTTTATTAAACTGTAAAACATAATTGATTCCTTGCGCAGATTTTGGCTGTGAACCTCTGGTTCGCTCCAGCATGCTGGCACCTGAACCTAACCTAACCTATGATTCAGAACATAGATTCTCTGAACGATAATGGAGAATACATTTAATACACAGATTTTCAAAAGACCTTTTAGAGAGAGAAGAAAAAAATATACATACGAGGAATATACGCAATAAATTCAGACCATAGATTCTCTGTGCAACTGGTACCTAACCGTGGTGTAAATTACATTAGTAATAATAGCTAACTCGGTTTTCCTTCTCACCGAATTGTTCATTTTGACGAGGATCAAGCTTTTCACTCCGCCTTAGACCTTCATTTTAACGTGGAATCCAAACTAAGCTGCAGCACGGGCAGGCTGAAATCACAATGTCATCGCCCGGACTCGATCTCTCAACCAGTACCCCAGCGTCTTAACCACTAGGATACCTAGGGCGCCCTTTTATCTCCCAACCCAAGCAGACATTCATTTTCATGAGCTAAACACAATTTAATCACACTCCTACGCGAGAATTGGCAAGTAGAAAGTCAAGCTGAATACATTAATCAAAGTTGAGGATCGAATAGTATGACCGCAAACATATATTTTGCAAATATTTAAAACCATCGTGGTAGAGACTGTAAAAGGCAATTAACAAACACACACACACACACACACACATATATATATATAACCAAATCCACAAGTCAGGAATCTTGGGAAAGCTGGGAATAGTATGACCGCAAAAAATAATGCACAAAAACATTCTGCTTGTCGAGATCTTCTAGATTTCTTATTTTCTAATGATCTATGTCATCGGATGTTACTGTGCTGTCTCTGGTAATGATCTATGTCAGGATTATGAAGAGTAGCGGAGCTAATTTTGTTTCTTGTAGCACAGCTGAGCGGCTCTGATAAAGATATTCCTGTAACAACTTGCATCCGCTCAAGTTGTCCAGCTCTCTATCCGAACTGGGAAAAATTGAGGTTCAATTAATATGACCGCAAAAAATAATAATATAAAATTGTCGTGATAGAGATGGTTGATCAATGTTGCAAAAGGGTGAGGGATATTGCATAAAGGAGTGGGCTCTAAAATGGGGAAAACCGAGAAAAGTATGGGCGCAAATGCAAATATTGTCAAGGTAGAGACTGCAAGGGATAATACACGATGTGAGCATTAAATCTACGGAGAGAATATAAAGGCACCATTAGTCAACCAATCAGGACGTCCAAAGGATGGCCCCATAATATAGGTGTTACGATTGGTACGCAATTTTATCATAGCCCCGCCCAGTTACATTGACAACCAATCATTAAACTTACGAACCGCCTCTTAGTCTTTTGGGATGGTGCTTGGGGATCATGCATATAAAAGGAAATATTTTCAGCTGGGAGGCACAGTAGTTATTTTCACCAGTGAATAAACATTCCCTCCGCAATGAATCAAGAACTTTACAGTTTACCGGATTTATATCAAGATGGTGACATTGTAGCGTTGTCCACAATTAATCTTTTTAACGCAACTGACCGGGATGGATTATTTCCAACGCAAACCGTTGATGATATTTGCAATGACGCTCCTTACGATCCGACGCAAGGGACTGCCGTAGAAATGTAAGTGCCTGTAATTTTATTTTTTGGAGCCAATTATTCGCAAACTTATTTAATGTGCCTGTCAGAAAGAGCACTGTTCTGGATTATTTCATCATATACAGGGTGTCAAAGTCTCCATACATAGGCAAAATGGTCATGATAAATAAATGATTGTTTATTTTTTTGCAGGTGATGTGCTGAGATGCCTTTGTATGTGCCATCCGTATATGCATTCAGTGTAATGGTGCCCACATAGAGCATATTTTGTGACTTACAAGTGATTGCATAATAAAGTGACCATTTTTGCCTATGTATGGAGACTTTTGACTCACCCTGTATATGAAGGTTGTAGTAATTCATCTCATCACATTAAAAATGCTTCATTTAGGTATCCGCAATTATAGATTAGTTTGCAATTATGCTAAAATCCTGTTTTGATTCATTGAATTTTTTTTAGCAATCTTTTGCATGTTTTAAATAATTTTATAAATTCAAATGTTATTCGGAATTATCTCTTAAAGGAACTTCTCTGAGCGGTTCAAAGATATCTTCACATTGTAATACTCTTACTATATGTATACTCTGCATATGTTTTGTTTTTATTAAAAAAGATTCAGTATGAACTAATGAATTATTCTTTCTCCTTTAAGGTCCGATGAGGATTTGACACGTGTTATACAATCTTTTCGTTTTGAAGAAACCCATGTCATGGACCTGAATACGGAGGTAGAAGATTTACCGAGCAGTCACCCAACGATTGTCACATCATTAACGAAATAATGTAAGTGTTTTTTGTTTCGATCTTTTTTTGGGGAAGAAGACAATGTATTTTCATCAATTTATTAAATGAAAGAAATCATGTTTTTAGTACAATAACCATCTTAAACTACAGAATATACAAACTAACATTATTGGTTACAAATATATATTATATATATATATACACACGAGTACGCACAATCGGAAAACGGCTTTTTATCTGTCTGCATACCATTTCGTCGTTTCGTTGAGTGTGACACGGGTCGAATAATTTTTAAAAATTTATAAATTCTTTACCACGTGACATATGCATGAGAAATGAAAGGCAGTACATCCCCACGTATTACTAAAATATCCTTGTAGCCGGAAGGGTTCCATACAACTTCGGGGATATGCAACTGATCGAGAAATTTTACAATAACAGGGTCACTCCAGGGTTGAGTCCCGAGTGAATCAAAATAGTACATGCGGTCCCTATTTTTAAAATAGATTGCAAACCAATGAATCCCTTCATTACCAATGACATCTGTGTTCACAATAAGACTACCGCAATCTCGCGTAGTTGGCAAATTCAATGTTTCATTCTTCGCAAACACCGATAAATTTGGAACGTGTGATTCGTTCACTATTCATTACTCTCTGAAGTGTATTCGCATCCATTTTAAAAGTCAGTGATAACGCCCCTAAATCTGTCTACTTCTATTAGGGCTTGTGACTCGAGGTATACTAGTACACTAATAGGTGCGTCTAAGGCTTGGCGAATTCCAATCTGACTGAGATGTTTCCACTCTGTTGTGGACTTAAGTGTGTATTTACGCTAGCAGATAAGTCAGGTGTGATGTCAAACGGATAAAGGTTAAATTGATCAATGAATTCTTTCTGCGTTACCCCAATCCCGAGCTCATCACAATCACCTGCAATATGGGCCAGATTACTATATGCTCTCGCGCAAAGCGGTAACACAGCGTCTGATGAATAGTCCGTATCCAATGTTCCTCCCAACGCAACGCCATTAACGTATAGAGTTATATTTTTAAGGCCGAAATTCTCGAATTTAAAGGCATTCTTTTTATATTTTCCATTCACCGAATTGTGTTCCTGCATTCCAATTAATATCCTTTTAGGTAGATTTCCCAGGGCTATGTTTTCTATCTGTTTCGATGCCAACCCTGCTGGCACCGTGTATAGTTTGATTTGTACTCTGTTAATTGGGTATTTTACTGTGGCGTGTAGTAAATTTTTCTCAATTTCTATTTGTTTTGGTGAACTTAATTTCACTCGCCGTACGCGGAGGTATGTCTCCATAATGTGAACCACAACGGGTTTTGCTCCCTCTTCTTGATCAGCATCCAGATTTAAACAGATCTCAGGATTCGTGCGGGTGAGCTTTATTTTCATATCCACCCCATTCACAAGCAACTTCTGGAATGTGAAATCTGTATGCAGGCGTCCAAAACACTCGTATATCTTTTTAGAATTTTTAAATTTGTCCTTTATACTACTTTCGTCTTTAGCTTGATAATATCCCTCGGCACTTAAAAAGGTATCCTTCGCTTCTTTGGAAAAGTTGAGGACATTTTCCAGATAGGCTCGTAGGTGATAGTACCCCGTGCCTGCCGATATGTTGACCTGATTTAAATATACGTCACACTGGTTGAATATGGAGTGCAGAAAGTTTGTTTCAGGGTATACAGCATATTTGTCATCGCAGTCCGTTCCATCAGAATGGGCTATACGTAGTTTAGCGTACATGTGCACACAGCTTGGATCAAAAAAGTAAGGGCCTGAGCTGGGTATCACGAATTCTATAGGGGCACTCGGGGAACTAATTGTGTTTAAAGGGTTAATTGTAATAAAGTCACTGTGTTCAATAGAAACTTGAGTTGGGGCATGTCAAAGAGGGACAGCTCCGATTTACAGCATTGTGAACTACACGGATGGATGAAGCGTGCCATGACGAGTTAGAAATAGTGCCTCCTCTCTCGACAAGTAGTAAACAAACTATGATTCATGAGATCAATGTCCTTAGCTTATATATCGTAAAAAAATGGTCAACCATAGGTTCATTCGCTTAGAACACTTCTTTTTTGATATCCTTTTACGTTTAATGCCACGTGATGGTAATCCCTTCTTCCGGACAGTCCTCTTCTTCCCACCACCACGCATTTTTCTCTTTGCATCTTTGACGATTTCGTCCCGTGTACGCTTTAAGTGTTTTTTTAGAGCTTCTTTAGGTTTAGCCCCAGCCAATATGTCTTCTGCAGTGTTAAGACCTGATTGTAGCGCTTTCCTTCCGAGGTATCTGGCACCCCTCTTCAGCAAAGGAACAGCCGTACGTAGTATGGTTGAAAAAATGGATCCAAGTCCACTACCACGCTGGTATCTCACCCTCGATAGACGGTGAAAGGCTTTCTGTCCATTATAACTCAGTGCGTCGAAAGTGCAGCTTCACTGTTAAGCTCCCATCACCGAATGGGAAATTTTTTCCCTCAATCGTTCTTATATATATTGAGATATTGGTTATTAGATTAGTTGCGACATTCACATAATGGGGTCTGTCATATGTAATACTCAAACTCCTTCCTCTATGGTTGGGAATGTGAGCAATGCGCAGCAGGCGTGCCTGGGTATCCCCAACAAACTGGTGCTCCACTATATTGCTGTAAATATAGCACATGTCTGGGGGTGTATAGCCAGCAACCAATTTCTCCAATTTCATCTGATACATTAGGCTGGACAAGTCATGTTGTACCTCGTGAAATGTCTCTCTTTGGAAGGCTGATCGATATCGCCCCTCGGTCATAATTTTGAACACTCTTTGGTCTTTAATATTTCTGTTAGCCTTTGATTTTAGGATTAGAGTATGTGCAGGGTTTCCTTTGTTTACGATTTCGTATACTAAATCAGTCGTAAGATTTGAGTTTTTTAAACTTACGTCTCACAACATCCTCAGCCGAACCATAACGGCCCGGACCTAGTGTTACTACTGTATTGTAATACCGTGCAACCTCAGTCCGGGCGATACGTATAGTTTCATCCCGAGTTACCCCGGCTTTTTCACACTCATCAATGTCTCTAAGAATCGTAAAAACGGTATCTTTATAATCAGTATTTAAAAAGAGGGTGTCCAGCTGAATTTCACATATCCCCACCTCATACGAATCACGATCCAATTCAATGGGTCCATGGAGATCTGTTACAAAGTTGGTTAGGGTGTACAGACAGGGATGAGGAGGACGAGAGTGTGACGTAGAAATGGTTAGGAGCCATGTTGCATACTATTTAAGCTTCATTATTGCATCAGCTTTTATATAGGTGTTGAAGCTTTCTGGGTACCCTAGCCATTTCACCAGGTACATTTTTCTCTTTCCTGAACCTTTGCTTCCTATAATTTTCTCAATTTTAAACACATTTTTTCCTAAATTAAATGCCACTTTCTGCAACTCCTCGCGGTAAAAGCCTCCTGCGATTTCTTCCCCATTCAAATCTTCAACGTAATACATCATTATCTCACCTTTAGGTCTCATAGCCCTAACTTTAAAAATCTCACGTGTCCATCCTTGCTCAAATCCCTTCGCGAATTTATTTCCCGAACGCGACAGCCTTACATAATCATTGATTTTGAAACGCGCAGAGTGTGGTGGTGGTGGTGTTCCATCTCTTCTCCACCTCTGGGCGCGTACCTCTTTCTAAAACTCGTTAGGTGTCCCAATCGTGCGATGGTGTGAGCGGTTGTAGGATGATGCCAATGATTCCAGAATGTCTAGAAATCTGTATGTGTTTTTATGTGTAAAATAGTGGTGCATGCGTTCCTTTATGGTACGTTGAACTCTTTCAGCTAAAGAAGCCTTATGTATAGAATTGGTAGTGTAATAGCTGATATTAAACTCTGTCAACATGTAACTGTTTCAGGTGATTTATTTTTCAGAGGAATTAGCCACAGATATCTAGAGAATACATCTATTATGAATAGAATGTAGCGGTAACCATCGTTATACATTGAATATCTTTGCATGTCTGTTAAATCTGCTTGCCAAATAGAGTCAATCGAAGCAGCTGTTGTCTTGGCTGTTTTAAACTTTTTTCTCACAGGCTTATGAAGTGTATAAGCGTCCTGCTCCCGCAAAAATCTCTCAACATCTTTTTTTCCTACTCCGTAAACACTTCTGTACAGTCTATCTACGCCTCCGTAGGAGGCTGGGTTAGAAATGTCATAATAACGTCTTAATATGTTAGCCATTTGCGTATTTTAGAGGCACGTGGGTAGGGTTGACCGTTGTTTAACCTCTTCTTCTCTTCAGAGGTGTTACCGCCCGGGGTGATGGCGTCTTCAATTGTGTCACGTGCGTCGCATGTTCCAAGTCTTTTAACCTGTTCAGATTTCCTATCATTGTTTTGGGGACATTTATTTGTTGTAGTCTTGCTTTAATATGCTTCCATCCTGATGGTGAGGGCCTATCCCACTTTCTCACCAGATCATGGACGACGTCTACGATATTCGATCCCTGTACCTTTGCTCCTTCCACAATGATCTCACCTGTATCGGTCCACTCTATGGCGGGGTCATCATTCAATAGATTATAAACTTAAACCTTTATTCCTCAATGTATGTGGGAGGGTGCTTTTTAATACATGCTCGATATGTTGTGTGGCCGGCCCATTAATCTTTGGTTGATCAGCTCTATCGTCGGACACAGGTCCTATGCATGTCTATCGTTCCCCGTGCTGTGCCTAATAACCACGGGAATCTCTCTCGGGTTCTTATAAGTTTCGTACTCGTGAAAAAATTTCTGCAGAGCAGCTTGGTATAAGATTCTTTTCTCATCAGGTGTTTTTTCACTGTTTAATAGGGCTAGCAATTCGCTTTCCATTCTTTTAACCCTTTGATTACTAGGATTTCGGAAAAATGTGTGCACCCCGCACCGGACTTTTCCCCAAAATTCCCGTTTTTAAATCAACATTTTCGACAAGTTCTAAGCGTCCCAGCAGTTTCCTGAAGTTACTGTTCGAAAGATCGTTTCCTAAAGATAAAGGAAACAGTATTTGTTTTTGGGTAACTCAAGAAATGTATTTTATTTATAATATTTTATACACGTGTTTTTCAGTAAAATTAGTAAAAAATCGTATGAAACAATGAATGAAAGTGGCAGTACTTCATCTACAGGGCGTCCCAAAAAAATGTATACACACTTTAAATAATTATAAAGGCAGTGTTTATTAAAATACATTTCATTTTCAAAATGTAATAGAATCTACAGACATTATTTAATTGTTTTGTCAACGCCTGTTTTCAAACTGACGTCCGTTCTGGTCCAGGCACTGCTGATAACGCGAAGCAATGGAATCGCAAACATCACGAAACATTTCGTTTGGTATTTGTGTGCATTCTCGTTCAATGGCTGCTCTCAATTCAGCGACTGTTGCAGGTTTTATAGCGTAGACTTTGTCTTTTAAGTATCCCCATAAAAAAGTCTAGTGGTGTGAGGTCTGGTGAACGCGGAGGGTATTCTACGAAACCCCTTCGTCCAATCCACATCCACATCGTGCCAAGTACCACTCGCAATACTCCACTCTTCGGTCCGGATCATCTTCATTAATAGCATGGACTAATCTTGAAATGTAACTTTTCCATTGACAGCGCTTCAAAATGCGTTGGACAGACGATTCTGAAATTCCTACCTCACGACTCGCTTGCCGCACAGATTTTCTTGGACTTTGGTGATACGTTTCCAGTACTCTTTCTTGCTTTGTGGGGCTTGTCGATGTCCGTGGTCTTCCGGAACGCTTCTTGTGGACATTCTGAACAGTTCCATCGGCTTCAAACTTATCTCTAATTCGAGTGATGGTAAGTCGCGTTGGTGGATCTGTTTGAAACTCCCTCCTAAACTGTCTTTGCACTTCCAGTAGCATTTTCACACTTCCAGTAGCATTTTAGAATGAATTTCCTTTGTTCAAAGCTTAGTCTGACTGCCATTATTAATTCTAATGGGTTTAACTTGGAAAGAAAGAAACATCAATTGAGCTATCAGCTGTTAAAGTGTGTATACATTTTTTTGGGACGCCCTGTATATACTATATACTATCTATATCTATCTATATATACATATATTTTATATATATCTATAATGAAATCTATGTAGTAAAAAAGATAAAAATAAAGACCATATGCATTTATTGGCAGTAAAAAGAAAAAGTAATGACTTCATATGCATTCATTGGCAGTCACCCCTAGGAGACTGCATATGCATACCGTGGTACTCAAAGGGTTAAGCCTGCTTTTACGGGGATCTAGATCCGTGTCTGGATTCTTTGAACTTTGCAGTGAAGCATACACCTCGTGTGGAATCACTACCACTTTCTTCAATATATTAATCTAGTCAGTAAAGGACCCAAAACTGAAAATAAGATGGGGCGGAATGACCCTCCTCTTTGTACAATAATTCGTTTTTTCTTCCCTACAGTTTGACTTTTACGAGCGAGTGCACGTATTATGTTGTAACGGCGTAGGCGAGTCTTCTGAGGTGGTTTCATTGATACATTGCAATTTATAGCGTTAAGACAGATTTCACAGATGCATTTTAAAAAGTCGGAGTCGATATTTTTAGCAAACATCTGCTGCATTGCCCGGGGCAGTCGATGATAGATTTTTATTAATTCATGGTATTTCTTTAGCCTCTTTGTCATTTTGGAATATACACTGTTTCAGGCTCGTTTGGAAATATATTCGTTCTTAGAAGCATCCTAAACGTGTTTCGCGGATGAAGGTCGCAAAGCAAATATCCGTAACGCGGGCTTGTAGCTTCTTTATAAACTTCCAAAAACTCCCTACGCTGATTCGGGAACATTTGATTGGCTAATACCCCAATTTGTGATACATCTCTACGTTGCGCGAATAAGACTAGATATTGTGTATTTAACGACACATCGCGCATGTATCTATTTTTGAAAAATAGATTCTGATTGATGAAGAACACGTTTATGTTAAGATGGTGGGAGAATACTGTAAATGTTTCGGCAAACGTTTTATCCATCTCCAACATGAGATCGTCAATTACAATGACTATAATTATGTTCATTTCCCTTTAACGAATTAACGTCATTACACCTTTGTGGAACAAAATATCATCTTGGTACTTGTTGAACACTGATTGATACATTGAATAGCACCATATAACTTTATGCACAAATTTTGGGAACATCTCTCCCTTTTCTTTAATGATTTTAAGCATAAACACAGTTTTACCACACCCTGTAGGTCCAGATATAATACATGTGGATGGGCTCGTGAATCTGAATTTTTCTATAGAATCCATTTCTAACACGTCGCACTCCTAAGTGGGCCATTTACAAAATATTACAAATTTTGAGTGCTGCTCCTTATATTCTAGTCTTGCTTTTCTCTTCGCCCACAGAACCGTGAATGATGAGGTACAGCACCCCATCATCGATATTACAGATGACCCCGACGACAATGTAGTTGTGATCACAGAATCCATCCCCGCTGACGAATCCTCACCAGCGATACCTGTAGCACGCGCCAGTTCAAAGCGGAGGCATGATGAAGAGCCCACCACGTCAGGTATAAAGCGCGCCAGGATTGCTCCTGTTGTTTGGCCACCAGTAATAGAGCCCCAACCTTCTACGTCTTACGACACAACCTCCACAATAGTACCTTCCTCAAATATACCCCCTTATTCAATTCCGGGTACATCCTCCACAGCAGCTTCTCGTTCTGTTGAGGATGGCATAACATTTGAGTTGGTGCGCACCGCAACCCCCACCCCGGCCTTGACTAGAAATTGGTATATAGTCAGGGTTGATCCTAGATCCATGTATAGCAATGGTGATAATTAAAACCCACTCTAATAGACAGATTTTATTTCCACAACAATTTCGATGCCCATTGGCATCCTCTTCGGGTGGATACAGAAAAACGAATAGCATTCGTTTTTCTGTATCCACCCGAAGAGGATGCCAGTGGCATCGAAACTGTTGTGGAAATAAACTCTGTCTATTAGAGTGGGTTTTAATTATCATATTTTGACCTTCACGTAGAAAAAAGTGAAAATTTTTGCATTTATAGCAATGGTGTTGAACACGGACTACGGCGCATAGTTGAACATATTGTAGAGTTTGCCCTTCAGAACCGCGACGAACGTGAAGTCAGGACGACCCTGTCCTTCGGATTCGGGTCAGATGACGGAGACGTAGATGATTTTTTTATAGTAATACCGTTCAGACGCTTGTCAGCTGAAGATATAGAGTATATATTAGGCCGCATAATGCAGGCCTCTCAAAGTAGTATAGCCTTCAATATGGACAACTTCACGATAAATATTGACCGTGTATTCCGTGTTGCGAGTCAGAGTGCCACACCTTATACTCTTAACCTCAATTCCCAGGCTATTTATAGACGGCATATAAACGCCGATCGTGGTTGCGGCTTTATAGCAGTAGTCTTGGCCTGTATGTTTACTGTACTAAATACACGGGTCAAAAACATTTGGTTGCCTACGGTAGTGGAGCGTGCCCGTAAACTAGCTGTAGACTGTAAACTTGAATTTGACTGTAATATGGGTCCTGAAGAGCTGAGAAGGGTAGAACAGGAAATGAATGTTCGTATAGTTGTATTTGGACTGGATGATCGTCGTAGAACTGTGTATGTTTTTAAAAGCTGTGTGAGAGATCGTACAAGATCCCTACTTATTTTAGAACTGTCAGGGGCAACGTATCTCCCCATCCGTAATATAAGAGACCTTTATGCGAGTTATGATAAAAGTCGGAAATATGAACGACATCATGATTTGTGTAAGGGGTGTATCGAGTTTGCGGATGATATAGTGAAACATTGTAAAGATTGCCACATAGTATGTGAGCAGTGTAAAAGCACCAAATGTGAAAGCCGTGTAGTTGAAGCTGAGAAGAGGGATTGTGATGTGTGTAGACGCACATTTTTCAATAATAACTGTTTTGAGCTCCATAAATCAATTGGCACGTGCAGGAAAATGAGAATCTGCGAATGTGGTATGTTTCATATGATGGATAATTGGGGGAATTTCAAGCATAAATGTGATGAAATTCACTGTTCTACATGCCATGAGAAATATAAGGCGGTTGGAGTAAAGCATGTATATTATATGAAAGACACCAAGCCTAAAAATAGCCCTTGTATAACTGTGTACTACGATATAGAAACATATACGAGTCCTGAAACCAAAGAGGTTATTCCACATTTACTTGTAAGCCAGACTATCTGTGATGAGTGTATGGAGATCGAGTGTGATGAGTGTCACAAATGTGGTAAACGGACAAACGTTTTTAAAACGAATGTCCACGATAGCCCTGTGAAACTCTGTGTCCTATATTGTCAGGTTAGCGGACAAGTTAAAAAAATTACTGTATATTCTCGCCCATAACGGGGCAAAATTTGACACACAGTTCCTTTATAAGGAGTTGCTTGAGCACGAGTCATCTGAGATATTTACAGGTGATCCCTTGAAAAGAGGCAACAAACTAATACAGATGCAAATAAGAGGTAATGTACAGTTTAAAGACACTTTATTATTCACACCTTGTAAATTAGCAAAGCTACCCAAGGTGATGGGCGTAGTCGCTGAAGTTTCAAAAGGATATTTCCCTTACACATTCCTCACTAGCGAAACTTTAAATTACGTAGGACTACCTCCACCCAAACATTACTTTAACTATGAATGTATGAGTACAGATGAACGTGAAGATTTTGACCGATACTACAACAGTTTTAATGAATGAATCCTTATAATATAGCTGATGAATGTGAGCGTTATTGCGTGAATGATGTGCGCGTGCTTAGAGTATGTTTCCAGGCCTTTAGAAGGATGTACATAGGCCGTTTCAAATGCGATCCTTTGCAAGTCGCAACCACCATCGCCTCATTATGTTTTACGGTGTTCAAGAATAACTTCATGCCTAAAGACACCTTAGCCGTTATCCACAGAAACAATCCCCGCAGTTATGGGCACAAGGCTATTTACTGGCTCATACACCTACAGCAGCAGACAGGTGTATACATAAAGCATGCCCGCAACACGGGTGAAGTACCCATTAAGGTTAATGGTCGTGTTTTTTGGGTTGATGGTCTAAGTGAAAACCGTGCCACTGGTGAGAAGACTGTGTACTCCTTTAACGGTTGCTGGTGGCACGGATGCCCCCGTCCTGAGTGTGGAATCGTAGGAGATATCCACGGTAGATCTCCTGCCGACAGTCTTGCGTGGACCCGCACCCGCGATCAACTTATAGGCTCCCAGTTCACTCACAAAGTCTTGTGGGAGCATGAGTATGATGCACGGATGGAAACAGATGGACAGTACCGTGAAGAAATAAACACGATCAAACGTTCAATGGTGCTGGATCCTCTCAAATGCGGTGATAGCTTGTTCGGAGGGCGTACAAATCCCTTCAAGCTATACTTTCCGCCTACGGAGGCGTGAAACTCCATTACTACGACTTCTGTTCTTTATATCCCTACGTGATGAAGAACAATCCGTACCCCGTGGGTGCACCTGAGAAACTGGTGGGACCTGACCTGCCACCATCGAGGTGTTCTCAACAAATTTGAACGGGTACTATTTCGGCCTTTCTTTCGTAGATGTGCTCCCCCCACGCGATTTATGGATGCCGATCTTACCCGTCGTTATCGATCACAAGCATGTTTCCCTTGTGCGTGAAGTGCGCAGAGGAGAACAATGGGGAATGTAATCATACAGCCAACCAGCGTAAGATCAGAGGTGTATATACAAGTCCAGAGCTGGATCTAGCTGTTCGCCATGGCTACAGAATATTGAAGATACATGAGGTGTGGAGGTTTCAGAAGCTACCCAACCTTTTCACGCCATATATAAACGCTTTTTTGAAGGATAAGGTCGAAGCATCAGGGTATCCGCGAGGAGTTGATACTGAAGATGAAAAATCGGCCTATATTCAACGTTACCGTGACCGTGAAGGTATACAGCTTGACCGTTCCCAAATTGTAAAGAACCCTGGCAAGCGCTTTAGTGCAAAGTTGTGTCTAAACAGTCTTTGGGGAAAATTTGCACAGAATACTGGCAAAGGGAACGTTCATTTGGCACAAAGTTATAGTGAAGTCTGGGATTATGCCAACGCTTCCGATAAAGAGGTCATGGAGATCGTGAATGTAGGTAATACTTACATAATAAAGTACAACAATACCGAATTGGCCACAGATACCTCACGGGTTACAAACATACCTGTAGCCAGCTTCACAACGGCCTACGCACGCATCAAACTTTGGGGCCTATTGCATTCTCTTGGGAGGGTTTTGTACGCCGATACAGATAGTGTGATATTCACAGAGAGGGAGGGTGAATACATGCCTCCTATTGGTGAATTCCTCGGAGTTGACTGATGAGATCAAGGATGAGTATGGAGACATCGCATACGCCGACTCTTTTGTCTCAACAGGGCCAAAAACTTATGGGGTACGGGTGAGGGTGGGGAGGATATGAAATATATCGTGAAGGCTAAGGGTATCACGCTCAACCAGGCGAATCGGCGGGTCGTTAACTTTGATTCGTTGAAGGATCTAGTGTGCTTGGATGATGATGAGGGCGACCGGCCGCCCCAACTAACTGTAGGTACCCACAATTTTCGGGCGCAGAAGCTGGGGGCGTGAAGGAACTTAGGGGTACAAAGGTGTGCCGTAACACCTATAGGAAACGTTACCAGGTGCCTGGTACCTATGATACCGTACCCTTTGGATACCATAATCTTTGATATGTCTATTGTTAACTTATTTATTACACGTATTTGTAAATATATATACACCTTGAATATTTCGTTTATTAAATAAATCGTGTTTCAATTAGCGTTTCACTTTCTCCTTTGTGTGTGTGTGTGTGTGTGTACACAGGAGAAAATTCTAAGCTCCGCCCAGCGTGTGTACAGGAGAAAGTTCTAAGCTCCGCCCACTGTAAGATTGATCACGTGACTCCTGCTACTACCTGGGCATATCTCTTCCCTGCGTGCTCAGTTGATCGCAGTAAGCCCTGGATCTCAGACGTGTATTCTCCCGCGTAGACAGAAAAATAGTAATGGCTACCTTTAATATTGCGTGTTCGACGTTTATGAAGTGATTCGGCAAAGTGCCAAGATGTGGTGGATACTGAAAAACTCCCTATTCCACCCTCCTTTGATACTTTTAAGGCTACATTGAATCGTGCGAAGGAGCAAGAGGTACAAATACTCTACGGCTATTCTGGCGAGAGCATTGTAGGATTTCGTGGTACAAGTGATGTATTGAACTATGTTGTAGGACTAAACTTTATAAAAGCTTACATATACCGTGAAGTAGAAGAAACAACACGTGCAGAAGAGAAGCAACGGATATGGATAGTGAGTCTTGTTGATGAGTGTGACAAGCGATATTATGTCATGTTGCATCATACCGAGTACTCGTACCCTGCGACTGAGAATGTAAATCTTGTCATCATGGAGAATCTTAAGTATTTTTACCACTATATTATATATCATGACGAGGTTTGTAGTGAGGTTGTGGCTAATGGCCTGTGTGAGTTTTTAACAGACTTTAGAGACGAGTATCGATTGTTAAACAAAAGGGAAAAATATGGGCATATGTTTCTCTCAAATAGTGCGCCGGATTGTGAAGATGTTTAGTTTGTGGAAATGAACGTCTGGTGAGTGATAAAACATTAAAACCGATATTGCTTCATGTAGCGGAAAATTTCTCAAAACATCTACCCAATATAATGGGATATAAGTATTCATGTTGTGGCTAAAGGTCTGCGTGAGTATTTAACAGAATTTAGAGATGAGTATCGCATGCTAAGCAAAAAGGAAAAATATGGTCATATGTTTCTTTCAAATAGTGCGCCGGAATGTGAATAAAATGTTTAGTTCGTGAAAATCCCCCTATGCAAAAATGTCTGGTGCGTATTCTGGGGAGTGGGAGTGATAAAACATTAAAACCGGTAGTACTTCATGTATCGGAAAATTTCTCAAAACACCTACCCAATATAATGGGATACAGTTATTCATGTTGGAACAGCGCCGTACACGTTTCATTAGCTTATGGTGTGACTCACTCCTCCCGTCGAGCCGATCCGTTGCATGTGGCTCATAGTCATCTCAGAGCTTGAACCGATTGGACGTGCGCTCCTCGAATACGATGGAACTTCTTTTGAGCAGCATTCTCAACGCCGTGTACGATGTGTTCGTGACGAAGTCGTTGCGCGTGTTCAGACGTAAATCCGGTGCCATTAACTATGTACTGGAAACGACTTGTAGACAAACAAACAAACGGAATGTTATTTATTTAAGTGTTGAGATGAATAGAATCTTCGTGATAGTTGAGAATAGGAGTGAGGATCGTTATAAAATTCTTGCAGGTGTAGGTACAAGAAGAGAGCAGATTAGTGACACCCCTTCATATGCCGTTGTTTGTACGTTGTGTATAAATAACGATCGGCCATGCATTGATATACGGCTGATGTGGAAGAATGCTTTTGATAATAACGCTCTTGTCCCTACGCGAAACCGTTTCATCCTCGACAGAATGTTTGAAATCGTAGGACTGAACAAGGTGAGAATGGTCTGGAGCTGGATGCTTATTTAAAAAGTTTAGACTCTTTGAAATATCATGAACTTTGGTACAAAGCACTTGAGCGGTACAGGGCTGAGCTCACCTACACCGTTCACCCTGAAGAACTATTTCTTTATATAAGGAGCAGCTGTCGTAACGACTTAGAAGATTATTTCAACTGCCGCTATGCAGTGTGAAGAAGAGTTCACGATTGAAAAGCTCGGGTCGGTAGAAATAAACCTTCGATTGGAAAGGAGTGTTTATAAACTTGTATTTAATAATGATGTTGTGGCTAACGATGACCTCTTTGTGCGTGCTTTTGATTGTATTCTAGCCATATTTAAAGGTGACTTTCCTACCGATTGTAAAGTGGGCACAAAAATAGTACTAAACGATATGAAGGCCATTTATATAGAGTATAGGTCTCCCTATAACATGAGCCGTGAAATAATATTAAGCCGCGTTTACTGCGTAGTGCAAAGCAATAATGATGTGATTGTGGACTCGATTACGTGTGAGTTTAGTGTTTTGCGCAGTAAAACAAAGTGAATGTATTTTGATGAATTTTCAATATATTTAATTATTTAACATAATTGTGTATGTATATATATATATATATATATATATATATATATGTGTGTGTGTGTGTGTGTGTATATTTCTCCTGTACTGCTATATTGATGGTTATACTCCATCGTTTTGTATTTCTTTTTTATTTTTTTTATTTTGTGCAGTAGAAGATAGTGTATGTATTTATTTTCAATATATTTAATTATTTAATATAATTGTGTGTATATATATATATTTCTCCTGTACTGTTATACTGATGGTTATATTTTTTATTTTTTTATTATATACATATTCTTCGTTCATATTTTTTATACTGTTATTATTTTTTATTTTATTTTTGATCATATATATTCCAATGTATATTTATTTTCTATATATTTCTGGTTCCAATATTTCGTCTAAATAAACAGAATGATGTAATGGTGTTTTATGTAATTCTTTTGGTTGTAAACGATATTATTATTTAATTATACCAAATGGCTGGTTACGCCTTCTAAACTGACTGACGGATTTCTAAGCCAACCGTCAAGAATATATGCTTTAGTTAAATAAATAGCGCTATCTGGCAACTCAACCTGTACACCTGAACAAGCCATTTACGCCTTCTAAGTCAACTGACGGATTTCTAAGCCAACTGTCAATAATATAGGCTTTAATTAAATAAATAGCGCAATCTGGCAACTCAACCTGTACAAGCTATTTACTCCTTCTAAGCCAACTGGCGGATTTACACCTAATAAGACAGCGGGCGCTCGGATGAAGTCTTAATATGCGCTTGGCTCCTGCCAGGCGAACACCTCTCTTCCTCTCTCCTTCTCCTCTCTTTCTCTTGGGGGATAACTCCGCCTCCAAGTTGCATAACCCCTTGTTGCTCTTGCAACATTCCCCCTCCCCCTTCATTGCATAACCCCTACCCCCTTTATTGCATGACCCATTTGCAATACTGATCAACATTTGCAATTGCATTACAACAATCTTGCACGTCCATTTTGCGCCCATACTACTGTCGTTGGAAAAACGTAGGTTGCTTGGCGAGTTTATTCAAATGTTTAAAGTGCTGAGCCGTATCGATACTGTACACTGCACTAAAACTATGTACACTTACTAGCAATCCAGCGAATAATAACCGTTTCTAATTAGATTTTCATAAATTAAACATAAGTATTTGTGACAGTTTCTTACAAAATTGACAAGGTCTGGAACTAGCTATCAACGTAGTTAATCTCTGTATTATGATTGGCTTGGGGGAGACTACAAATGTTGTATGCATTTACAAGGTCATATTCGGAGGTGACTACTCCTACTTCCCCTTTGCAACATTGAAATGCTAAGAATTGTGGGGACTTGCAATACTACAAGCATCCTGCCCCCTTCTCCCCTTGTCCTTCCATCCCCTCGTTTTTTCCACGCTCCTTTATCCCCTGATGGTTGCTATGGCAATTGCAAGAACTAATTATTTATACTTATTAATTTAATACTTTTTCAAATAGTTTATTAAGTAAGATAATAAATTTATTTAAAGAGAACACTAAAATTATTTAAACTTTTTATTTATATAAATTTACAGTATTTATAATTATTTATTACGTTAACTTTTGAAGCCGCATCCTTTAACTGTTAATATATTAGATACGACGAGACACAACACAACACATCCGTTCAGAAGTCCCAGATTACCGAATCAACATGTGTAACTGTGAGCTATATATAGTGATCCAAATTAAATCGAATCCGAAGGAATTCTGTAATTATGTTAGAAATAAAAAAAAAAAAGTAGCTTCACAGACTATTGATCCACTCATAGGCGAACACAACGAACAAACTTTTGATGACTCATAAATGACGGAAGTTTTAAGTAACTTCTCTTCCGTCTTTACTAACGAAAATATGAACAACATTCCTATTCCCGTAATCATGCTCAGTGACGATCATTTAAAGCTTCGCAATTTTACCATTAGTGAAACTGAAGTACTCTTGGCCATGGTAAAATTAATCCTAATAAAACGCCAAGTCCAGATAAGTTCTAATTCATGGGTACTGAAAGAAATAAACTGTACAATAACCCTCTTTTTACAAATATATTTAATAATAATAATAATAATTAATAATAATAATAATGAATCGTTACAAGTTTGGAGAAGTTCCGTTCGATTGGAGATTTGTAAACATTACACCAATATTTAAAAAAAGGGACAAATCTTCTCAAAAATTATCGCCCCATTAACACTATTTCTTCTATCAATAAAAACAATATTAAAGGAAAGTATTCTATGCGTGACAAGACACAACGTGTGTTACGGAAGACAAAGATTTAAGTATTATTGTTGCCGACACTCTTAAACCGAGTAAACAATGTATCGAAGCGGTTAGAAAAACATAGAATCTTAGAACTTTTTGGTAGATCATTTGAATAAAAGTCTGAAAAAACAATACTAACATATATAATTCCTTAGTATGCCCCCACCTGGAATACTGTATTCAGTTCTGGTCCTCATATGTACAAAGTACAATAGGACATAGAGTAGAAAGAGTGCAGCAACGGGCTACAAAGATGTTTTCCAGGTTCAGAAACAAATCATAAGCCGCCCGTTTAGAAATGTTAAAATTATTCTCACTTGTTAAAAGGCAGATTTGAGGAGATTTAATCCAATTGTTGAAAATCATCAAAGGTTTTGATAAAGTCTACGGCAAAAAATATATCATCTTCAGAAATGCAGAGAGAATTCGCGGTTTGATCTGAAATTAGTGGGTAAACTTTTTAATGCTAATAAAGCTAAGCATTATTTCTTTAACTGTATAGTTAATTTGTAGAATGAATTGCCAGCCAACGGAATTCAAAGCATTTCGGTCGAGTCCTTTAATAAAAACAGATTAGATGCTTATCTTGCCTTAAACCGCTAATTAAAAGTATTTGCTAATGCATGAAAGTATTATACAGTAGATTTTCATTCGGAATCTCTCCTCTTTGCTTTAAAACTTTCATTTATTTTTAAATTTCCTTACTTTCTTTGAACCTCCCTTATTTTTTTTTTAGCTGAACAGAGAGCCTCGTTGGGACTAGCCGCTCTTTTGTTGTTTAGTGTCCTTTGTATTCCTTTGTATTTTCTTATGCGCGTGCTTTACAATCTTTGGTCGGTCTTCAAGGACGTTTACAGCTACGATTACTTTCTCTTAGGTGTGAAAGTTCTGAGTATTTTAATGATACTCACACACACACACACACACACACACACACACACACACACACACACTTTTCGTCTTAATTCTAATACGTTGTTTTAGCCACTGAAAATGGAGACCGCTGTCTCAGAAACATTTGAAATTAAAGAATTAAAATGTTTCGTCTTTGTGCTTGGTTCTCCTTTTCATAAGTACTACGTTTTGAGGTACCCTGAAAATAAATATATATATATATATATATATATGGGATGAATTTCACAATTAGACTCGTGTTACGGCTTACATGCCAGTCTCAAACTAAATACATCTGCGCTGTCTACCTTTCTCCTAACAAAGAAGAGGTTTCAGAAGATATCATCGCCATCCAACTCCTGAAGCTCACTTCGCTTCTATTTGTGTCCGGAATCGTGCAAAATCTGTTCTTCGACTCCCCAAAAATTCATTTAGCTGACAAAAATGTGAAAACCTACCCAATTCTAATTCTTCACCCTCTTTCTGGCATTTAGCCAAGAACCTCTCCAACAACTTTACTTCTTCTTTTCCTCCTCTTTTCCATTCCAAAGGCTCAGTTGCTGTCTCTTCTCATGACAAAGCTGAACTCTTCGCTCAAACTCGACCCTGGGCGATTCTGGTGCTGTTCCTCAATCTCCTACTTCTCACTTTATTATGTTTAAATTTAGAATCTCGTCCAAAGATGTTTTTCTGCCCTATCTGGGCTCAACTCAAGGAAAATGTAGTCCTGATGTGTTTCCCTCCTGTTGTTCCCAAGAACTGTGCTGCTGTGATGACATCCTGCTTGGGCAAACTCCTTCGTCTGTCTTTTGTCTGATACTTTTCCTTCATGCTGGAAGTTCGCTTTCATTCAGCCCGTCCCAAAGAAGGGTGACCGTTCTCAACCCTCCAACTATCGTCCAATTGCTTTAATTTCTTCCCTTTCCAGGGTTTTTGAATCTATCCTCAATAGAAAGATTCTTAAACACCTCTTCTCACAATTTTCTTTCAGATGGTCAGTATGAGTTCCGCAAGGGACGCTCTACTGGCGGTCTTCTTGCATATCTTTGACTCTTGGCCATCTTCCTTTCGAAATTTCGGTGAAACTTTTGCTATTGCGCTAGACATATCAAAAGCTTTTGATGCAGTCTGACACAAATCCTTAATTTCCAAACTGCCCTTCTTCGGTTTCTATTCTTCCATATGTGCCTTCATCTTTGATTTCCTTTCTAGCCGCTATAATATAGCTGCGGTTTTAGATGGCCACTGTTCTTCTGAAGCTGTTAACAGTGGTGTTCCTTAGGGCTCTGTCTTGCCACCAACTCTTTTCTTTATACTTATCAATGGTCTATTAAGTCACACTTCTTGTCCTATCCACTCCTATGCCGATGATTCCACTCTTCACTTTTCCACCCGCTTCACAAAGTGTCCTCAACAGTCACTCCATGCTTCGCGTGGAACAGTTATGATGCACCTGACCTGATCTTTCTTCTATCTCTGATTGAAGCAGAGAAAACCTTTTGGCTTTCAATGCCTCAAAAATTCGGTGCCTTCATCTGTCTACTCGTCACAATCTTACACATGACTATCCCCTTATCTTCAACAATACACAACTCAATCCTTCTTCTTCTCTTAACATTCTTGGCGTTTCCTTTTCTCGTGATCTTTCCTGGAAAGATCATGTATACTTTGTTTTTAAAACAGCTTCAATAGGTAGGTGTGTTGTACCGGATTCGCAGTTTTTTTACCCCCAATCAGTTGCTGCTTCTGTACAGGCGTTTTGTTCGTCCCTGTATGGAATCAGGGCCGCCGAGAGGGCGGGCAAGCCGGGATAAGTCCCCTGGGCCCGGAAAGAGGGGGGATAAAATCTAAATATATTAATAAAGCAATTGATTAAATAACAGAGACGAAATATAATTAATGAACATACATTTTATAGAGATTATCATAGTCAAACTGAAACAGATAAAATATTATCTGCGGTCCACCAATGCCCAAGACCGGCTGACAGATCTGGGAACTATTGTAATTGAAAGCCAGTTAGCCCGTATTTAAATTTCATCAGAATCATTTACCACTTTGCTAGAGAGAAGGCAAAGAAAGTATACTTCTAATTGTGAAAATCTTGCAGTAAACAATTGTCTTGCCTGCATGGACTGGTACTGCATTTGTAAATTGTATGGTGATAGAATTAATATAATTGATTCGAAAAATAAAATGGTCATTTTCTTCTGAGTTGTTTATTCGTACTATATGTTTTGAATAGTGACTTGGACATATAATCAGTTTGTTTGTTATGTACACAAAAAACATTCATAATAAAATACTGAGTAAACAGGGAGGCCCATATACCAATCCTTCCCCCGGGGCCCGTGGTAGCTCTCAGCGGCCATGTATGGAATACTCTTCTCATGTATGGGGTGGCTCAACCCATACATCTTTACTTGATCGGGTGGAATCAAAGGCTTTTCGTCTCAATTTCTAGCCTCTTACTAACTGTCTTTAATCCCTCTCTCTTCGCCGCAATGTTGCCTCGCTCTCTCTCTCTCTCTTTACTATCGCTATTATAATGGACAGTGCTCTTCTGAACTCTTCAACTGCCTGCCACCTCCTTTAACGAGAGCACGCAGTACCAGACTTTCTACACATTGTCATTCCTTTTCTGTCCAACTCTCTAACGCAAGGGTTAATCGGTGTTTTTAATCTTTTATCTACTAAACCAATCAACTCTGGAACAATCTTTCTCAATCCATCTGTTCCTCCCTGTCTATGACCTTCAATTTTTCAAACACAGAGTGTCCAGATATCTCTAAAACCTTGGACCTTGATTTTGGCTCTCTTCTTCCTTGATGGGAGTAGCGTTTTTGCGGGCATTCGCCATTGGCCCCTTCTTCCTGCATAAAAATATATATATATACAGTATAATAATTTAATATAATACAATACAATATTAATGTTCTCTCCTATTTCCAGACCTCGTCAGTGAAAATTATAGATGGAGGTTTATGCAAAATTCTATACGACAAAAAAGGTAAGATGATGATGATGATGATATAATAATAATTGCACTGCAATCGCAAGTTTATGTACGTGATTGAACTTCCTTAAGCCCCTCCTCCCCCATTTACTACCCTTTGCCACATCGCAGTATTGCATTCCCCATCGGTTCGGAACAATCCATTTCATTCTTAATACTGGAAGGTTGTCAATAATTAGCGATGTGACGCACGTGCCTTTAGGTTTTTTAAACGTTTCTTTAGCAAAAAAGACACCCCTTTTATATTTGTGTTGCTGAGAAGTAATTTTATTTAAAATATAAGCCAAAAAGTGATCGGACAATGTAAAAAAAAAAAAACCTTTGACATATCTTACGATCGTAATTCTTACTGTTGAATATAAAGGTTGTTCAATAAATAATGCAAAAGTAATCGGTCATTACTTTTATTCAATATGTATACAATATACTCGTTATGGCTGTTTACATTTCTAAATTGTCTAGGTTCGGAAAAGTTTCACAAGATCACCATAATTTGTCGTAATGTGTGTTCGACGCTCGAACTCTATCAGAGCATAATAAGTATGCTGATTTTGTGGAATGGACCCAGTGACTTCTCTTTCTTTGATGGAGTTTTGCTGGACTAGTGTTTTTCAAACAGTTTTCCTCGTGACTTAATGGAAGAAAACACTTAATCTCAGCAACCCAGAACAATATCTTCTGTCTAGTGTTTTCATAAAATCATAATTAAGGGCCAAAACATGCTATGTTTAACCCATTTCAAGTAATAATTAGACATCGAAATTGAAAAACATTTTAAAATGCAGTATAAATACAGTAAGTAAGATTAGGTTGAGGTTTAATGAATGGGTGGGCCTGCGATACGATGGGTGGGCCTGCCTTCTGTTGTTCATCATCTCGTTTCAATCAAAGAAAGAATTTTCTATACCTAGTGACACAGTGATTAATATTTTGCTACCCGTACTTTCAAACCACTGTGCTAGTCTACTGGGTTTGTCACAGTACGCGTGTTCTAATATACTCCTACAGATAAAAATCGAAACGAGTTAAGTCAGATGATCGAGGTGGCTATGCCAATCCAGCTTAAGGAAAGGTTACGTATCATGTCAACTCCAGCAGCCTAACTTAGTTGGAGAAACAAAATTGTCTGCATTATTTTAAGATAATTCGCTCCAGTCTCGGTAAAGTCGTCAAAGAAAAAACTTGTTAAATTTTGGTGAAACTCGTTCATGTTGATAGGTTTCAGCGCTGGATAGGCCATCTCAATCACCCGATTTAACTCCTTTGCACTTTTGTTTATAGGGGGGGGGGGAGGTATGTTAAAATACTTGTGCATCATGACAAACCCAGGTATTTGGCAAAATCCCGTGAAAGAATCATAGGTTACTGGGTCTATTTCACGAGAGCATCTTGTTAATGATAATGCTCTAATAAAGTTTGTGTCGAATACACATTAGGCACGAATGATGGTCATCTTGTGGAAGTGTCCTAAATTTGAAAAGGTTGGAAATGTAAAAAATCATATTTATATTGTATAGAATTTAATTAATAAGAAAAATATGACTATTTTTGAAGCATTGTTTGCCGAACACCCTAAAAAGCCTAGTATAATACATAATTAGTTGCATATTGTGTGTGTGTGTGTATTTCAAAAGTCCGGAACCATAGGAACTATATTTTTCAGTTATATTATAATAATATATGGTTGTAACATAAATTCTGCTCGATTAGAAAACGGACGATAGATAAATAATAGAATGACCTCAAGATAATGTGAAATAGTTTTAGAAATGTTGCAAAATACACGCGGCGACAGGTTCGCACAGGTTTTATCACAATACAGAATGACTTAGGCTAGTGTAGGATTAGGCTAATGAATATTTTCTCTGGTGTTTTTCATACAGTTACAACGCCACCCCTACGATATTACAGTAATTAAAAAAAACATGGAGCCCACGAAAGAGCATATTCGACATGTGATGCTGTATGAGTTCCATAAAGGATCTAACGCTAGTGAATCCGCAAAAAACATTCAAAAAGTTTATGGAAATAATGATGTGAGTGAATGGATGTGTAGGAGATGGTTTGAGAAGTTCAGAAATGGAGACTTCAGTCTGAAAGATTATCAACGAACAGGACGACCAAATGAGTTAGATGAAGAATTGCTGAAAGCAACAGTGGAGGAAAACATAACGGTAACTGTAAGAGAACTTGGCCTGCAACTCGGCGTTAGCTATATGACCATCATCGTCATTTGAAGCTGTTAGGAAAAGTAGTGAAGGTTGGAAAATGGGTTCCGCATGATTTGTCACAAGTGAATCTTCAACATCGAATCGATATTTGCACATCACTGTATTCTCGGCAACTGCAGGCACCGTTTTTGAATCGGTTCGTCACTGGGGATGAAAAATGGGTCCTCTATAACAATATTAAGCGTCGACATCAGTGGCTTAGCCATGAAACAAATCTGAACCTCAGCCAAGGAATGGACCCCATCCAAAGAAAATTTTGCTATGCGTTTGGTGGGATATGCAAGGAGTTATTCATTTTGAGCTTCTACCAGATAACCAAACATTCACAGCTGACGTCTACTGCCAACAACTCCAACGATTGAAGATGACATTACAAGAAAAACGTCCTGCATTAATTAATTGCAGAGGTGTTCTATTCCACCAGGATAACGCGCGCCCTCACACTGCTCGAATCACCACTGCCCAATTGGAGGCATTTGGTCAGGAAAAAATGCCTCATCCACCTTATTCTCCGGACATCGCACCTTCAGAATATCATTTATTCAGAAGTCTGCAACACCACCTAGATGGACAAAAGTTGCAGTCCAGGGAAGCTATCGAAAACAAGTGATCGCTTTTTTTAATTCGAAACCAAGGGATTTCTTCGAACGTGGCATAAAAAACTTTTCTACAGATGGGAGGAGGTTATGGAAAAAGAAGGGACTTATATTGATGATTAATTTGTCATTGTCATTTAATTTTTGTTGTGAATAAACTAAAAATTCGAGCAAATTTGTCCTTTTAAGTCCTTTAATTTTGGTTCTGAATGAACTAAAAAATCGAGCAGAATATATGTTACAACCTTATATATATGTGTGTGTGTCGACATTAAAAATATTTCCTACGACTCCAGATTTTTTAAACACCCTGTACAATTAATTTCCTTACAGACATTTTTTAATTGTCTATCATTAAGTACGTTAATATACACTATCATACATAATATGCATGGCATTTTGAATATGGCATACTTTCCTCGCCCTGAATGCTACTAACTATTAAAAGAGAAGTTGAAAATACTGAATTAGATATCCTCAAGGGCAGTGTTTCTCAACCTGAGGATCGTAAGAAGTGCTCAAGGAGTGCGGTTCCCGGCGGTTTGCAAAAATCAGCCTATATGAAAAAATCAAACAATTTTTTTCATTGAAAATTACAAACTATGTAAAATCGTACACTATTTTTTTTAAGTGAAAAAGCTCTTGTAATGTTACCGTTTTATAGTTGAAATTATTTTTGTTAGTCATTAATCTGTCTTTCAGTGAGATACCTGCGCCTTCTTTGTATTTGTTAATCTTCTCACAATCGGTTGAATAGACCAAACACAAAGTAGCACATTGACAGTCCATTCCATTGTTTTATTTTAACTGCAACCATCGATGAGAAGCCCAATTTGCATAAGTATGAGGTTGCAAATGGAATTAAACCCTTCATTGTTTCAGACACCAGTTCCTGGATACTCGCCGTTCCGTATTATCCAAAATGTACGCGAGTCTTCTTGACGGGAATGACAACTGTAGAGTTTTGTCAGAAGAACTTTCAGTCAGTTTAGGCAATTTACCTTTTCATTGAACAGGTTAATTGTCCATCTCTTACCAAGCCTTCCATCGTTACGTGGAAATAGTTTAGGAGCCGTTTTTGCAGTTGAAGTATGTACTTCAGTATGTACTCCCTTATTCAGGGAAAGGGAATCGCGAATATTTTTTGTCAGAATGGGGTCATCAACACCAAAAGGCTGAGAAACACCGCTCTCTGGCTTAAGCCTAATATTAATTAACAAACTCTTACAAGCATGCTAGATATATTTCTTGGTTATTATAACGTGTAGCAATTATTTTATTGTCTATAATTATCTATATTTTTTGTTTGAAATATAAAACAAAGTGAATAAAATTAAGCTCATGCTGTAGCCTGTACAGGGTGGCCACAAAGTCCTTTTGCATAAAAAACAACATTTGGCAGCAATAGATATGCTGTAATTTTACCGAAAAGGGACTTTGTGGCTACTCTGTAGGTCTAAGTCTAATTAAAAGAGTATTTTATATATTTTAAAGATACGTTTTGTTTCTACAGCATACAAAAAGATACAAAGTTGTTTATTGAGACTATGTATGATATTTATTCTCTGTCAACAGAATTCTCATTGGATACAGTTAAAAAAAAGTGAACAAAATAATGAACACGCATGACTGCATAATGCAAAATTTAGCCCATACGCTGATTTGAACGCTGACCCTCTTGAGTAGAAGTCGCGAGCGCTAATCACTGCGCTATGACATGGTAAAAGTTGAATCCTGTGGGGCTAATTCTCTCTCTCTCTCTCTCTCTCTCTCTCTCTCTCTCTCTCATACATATATAGTCCTTGCTGTGGGACTCCATGTAGCCTGTGGCACTATTTAGATTAGTGAAATATATCTGACATATGACACGTTTATATTGTTCACAACTTCACACCCCTTCTGTAGTTTCTTCAGACGTTCTTTAAATGAATTTCACCTTTGTTATGAAATACTTTTATAGAAGAGAAAATGTAAATAAAATTCCCACAATGATTTTTTTTTTTAATTCAGAAAATCGAAATAACAACTTAAGCATTTATGCGCCCAATTTTATACAATATCTTACGAAAATTAACTCTCTGCGTATTTACTTTCCTTCTATCAACTTTTTTTTTTAATGAGCGACCCGTGGTTCGGATCCCACGTAAACGTAAAACTGTAGGTCCCCTCCGTCATGTGACCTTAGATGTTGCGAAGGAGGTTAAACAACCCAATCATTATATTGTTTTAAAGTTTAGTCAAACTTCATTTAAAACTCCCTTTTCACCTTCAAATATATTAGTTGGTTGTCGTTTTTGGTAGTTACTGTCAACGATTATCCTAACGTATTCAAGAGGGTTCACGCAAAAGCTTCTCGGTGTCTTGAGAAGGAAACTCGTTCTGTTTTGTTTTCTACCGATTCTAACAACATTCATTCCGGTATCTTCGTACAATGACAAGATACGAATCTCAAAGACGGATACAAAGGAACACTTGTTCGTGCATTCAAACGCGCACCGGTCTCTAAAATATGAATAAGTAAATAAATAAAATAGAGATGTAAAAAGACTCGTAAATAAAAATATAATCTACAACTAACGATAATAATAATAATAATAATAATAATAATAATAATAATAATAATAATTATAATTATAATAATAATAATAAATAATTAAAAAAGCCTAAAAAACAAAATTGCATAAAATAGTATAGTAAACTAAGATCCAAAACAAATGAGTGAAAATGTTGTTCAGACCTTTTGGTGGATTGAGTTCTCAATGGTGTATAACTGGTAGCACTCTCGAGTTCATTGTTCGGACTCGAGTCCAGTTCTGTTCACGGTCAAATGTATTTAATTTTAATGAAAGAAATATTGTGTGTGTGTGTGTGTGAATATATCACGAAAGCGCTCGGATTTCGTGTTTCTTTTTTCCTTTTCCTGTCGTTGTTTGCTTATATATATATATATATATATATATATATATATATATATACACAGGGTGGCCCAAAAGGTACCTACCAACATTAACTTGCATTTTCTCCGAAGCGAATGAATAGAATTCGATGAAAATTTGCTGACACACTATACTACTCACGCCATTTGTTCAACATCAGTTTGGAGAGAATGTCATTGGTTCGGACTATCGGAAACACTATGGAAGCGGCATTGATTGGCCCGCCTATTCACCTAATCTCAACCCGTGTGACTTCTTTTTGTGGGGATACCTCAAAGATAGAGTTTATCAGAACAACCCAAAGACTTTGGAGATGTTGAAATCATCGATTGAACGTCAAATCGGCGACATTCCGACAGAGGTTCTCCACAGCGTGGTATCGAATTTCGGGATGAGGCGAAAAATCGTCGAAGTGGAGGGACAACACATCGAACACATTGTCATATAAATGGCTTGAGATGCTGATTTGAATGGCGTTGGAACTATCTTTGTACTCTCAATAGTTTTGGTGAAATAAAGGCTTAAACTTGGTAGGTACCTTTTGGCCACCATATATATATAATATATATATATATATATATATATATATTTTTTTTTTAACTGCAAACAACACACAGTATAATTAATGTAAAGAACGACGCTTGTGTAGAAGAGCGTTCCGCAAAAGATGAGGAGGGAGAACGAGCAAATGAAAAGTGAGGTACCTCCCAGGAATCGAACCCGGGATCACCCATCCGGCAATTGGATAGAACGTCGAAACCAAAACGAACTAAAATTTACATGTAAACTTAAAACGGAATTAAAATTAGATAAGAATAATTATTTAAGAATAATAGTTATATATACATACAGGGTGTATCAAAAGCCTTGTCTCTGATATTTTGCGTTAATAATATTTTTTATTTATCTTTCGAATAATGGACGATATGAGCGTCTATACAGATCAAGATAAGGTGGAAATTATTTTTCTCTTATACAGTATATTCCTGGTAGAAGCCAGAGGGAGACTTGTCAGTTATTCCATGGATGATACCCTGATACGGGGATGGGGCGATTCATCGCCGTCGACTCATCGCCGATCCAACTCATCGCCAGTATGGCTCATAAAACAACGCAAATAATAGTAAAAAAAATAAAATGATTAGGAAAGGAAAAGATGATTAATCATTATATTATTTATTAAATTATTTATTTATTATTTATTATTGTTGGCAAATTATTTATTTATTATTTATTATTGTTGGCAAATTTTTCTCTGCCTCGCTGGCTGGAAATATGCTCCATCTTGAAGGGTTTCTGAAGTTTAACAGTAGAAGCTTAACAGAAATATAAGATACTAACATCTTTTTCAAGCTTAAGGAAAGTTGCCAGCTTTCTCTAGAAGAAAAACATGTTAATAAAGTAAAGTTGGTTGGTTTTCCTAGTTATTAATTAATAATATAGAAAATTTAGAATATAGAATCTTATATTATCAAAATATTCAAAATATAAAATATTTATAATTTCCATTGTGTATATTGTGTATACATCTATATTTTTCTGGTGATGAGTTGGCTGGCGATGAGTCGGCGGCGATGAGATGGCGGCGATGAAAAGGTACCGACCCCCTGATACGTCATTGCCAAATCAGCGAATCAGGGTGTCGTTTATCATGTAGGGTTGCCAGATGTTCCGGTTTTCGGCCTCTTGTCCCGGCGTCCCGAAAAGACCTTTCGGGACCATCGAATGTTTCGGTTTCACAAAAACAAAATCACATAAAAAAAGAATATTGTTACATGATTGCTTAATGATTGTTTACATGATTGCTTATTTTTAAATATAGGCAAGCTAATTTGATGAACTACCTCAACGATCAACTCGTTTTGAAACAAAGCAGAAAACGATACTTACCATTTAATCAACTAAAAAAACATAATGAAAGACAAAAGAGTAATGAAGGTTGCTAAATCTAGTGGAAAGTACGAGTAGATGTGTTTCTTGTTTAGTTTGTTATTTGTTGAAAAAAGTACTTTATTTTTTTTTGTTTGTTCGAAAGAAAATGTTTTTTCATTTTAATTTATGTTGAGAAATTAATTTTATTTTAATAAAAATTATTATGTACAAATTTTATATGAATATATGTAAATTACGCATCAATATATTGAAATCGAAATAAAAAAATTTTATTGTCCCGGTCTGTCCGCCAAAAAATCTGGCAACCCTACGTTTATGGAATAACTGATTACTGATATGCCTCTCTGGCTTCTACCAGTAATGTGTAACAAAAATAATTTCCACCTTCTCTTGATTTACATAGTCACCCATATCGTCCATTATCTGAAATCTAAATAAAAAAATAATAATAATAACGCAAAATACATGAGAACAGACTTCCGATACAACATAATATATACTGAAGTATAAAAGACATATAAACGTAACCCTTTAAGCCTAGTTTTATTCACAGAAATTTTGGCATTTCATGATACTTTGTTCCGAGTTTGTTCCAGAGCAAAATTCGGAACATCCTTGAGGAGTGTGTAGCAATACTGTAGCATTCGGAAAGTGTTCACATTACCCGGATACTCTCGGAACAAATGCGAGTGCGAAGTGTTCCGCATTCACACATTTACACAAACCATTGGAGGAAACAGCATGTCCCGGTATTGCTGTTTGTTGTAAGATCGAAAAGGTGTGTGTGTGTGTGCGTGAAACTGTTTCACCTCCGTTCCAAATGGTTATAATTCAACGGTATAATAATGCGCCAGTCATGCTTATCTTTTTAATAATACATGTTGTCCCTCCCTTATCCGGAAACCTTAGGATCAGAGCCGAGCCGGATAATGGAAATTCCCGTTATATAGAAGGTCAGTGGTTCGGGTAGACCACTAACGCATTATACACAGCAGGATGTATCAAGGAATAATAAATAAAATAAAAGCCATTATATATTGTGTATTAAGTGTAAAATAAAGGTGTAATGAAGAAATACACACAACACCAGCAGTTGCTGTTTCCCGATGTAAACAAACAAGTTCATGACGAGAGCGATCGGTACGCCACCGACACCAAGCAGCCAGCCGGACAACTACGTGCCGCTGCAGAATGTGCCGTTAATTGGGAGTTTTGCCGGATAACGCCTTTTCTATAACAGTGACGTTATTTGGGAGTTTCCGGATGATGGAATTGCGGATAAGGGGGATTCAACCTGTAATAAGTCTTATAAATGGCTGAAATAACCAATTTGAACTCGGTTGATTGTACAATAATATGGTTCCTTCAACAAAGTACTGTAACCTAACCGTAAGAAAACGGATTTTAATTATATTATTTTTAATGTGATTTGTTAATTAAATGGAATTTATTATGATTATTTTAATGATTTGTTTTAAATTTAATTGTTGATTGAAGGGTTGTAGAATTGATTATTGCCTATAACGATTATTTGTTTCGAAACAAAGACGAGAGAGGGTTTTGAACGCTTTAAAAAGTAACCAATCATGTAAAAGCTGACAGTACGGCCACCAATACTAGAACGCATAACATTTTGTAACAGTTTGTAACAGCTTTTCGCGAGGCATTCTCTCTCTCTCTCTCAGGTTAAATTAACAATAAATTAAAAACCCCATTCGTAAATTACAAAGCCAATATTAATAAACGATTTTAGGAAAAACGCCGTGTTCAGTTCCTTCGACCACGCAGTGTGTGCTTTTAGAGTAGGAATGGCGTTGTTTATAACAGAAAATAGCCGTAAATAAACACACACTAATAACATATTAGCATATACTGTATTAAAAAGGAAACGCTACAATAGAATAAGAAACTTTGAACTTTACCAAGGAAATTTTTTATTTCTTCCAAACTGAAAATTTTGCGTTTCATTTAATTTAATTTTCTTTCATTTCAGGATGCACAAACCCCAACCAGTTTCGTGTTGGTTACTTCAACGAAGGAGTTACGAAAATAAGCGAAGACAAAACATTTCGCCTCTCAAGTTCCTTCATCAACGTCTCTCTCTCTGTCTTCACCTCAGGTATAGCAACTTCCTTTTTATATATACACACAGTTGTTTTTGCCCGCGCTACTAGGCTTATATGCTAGAGTGACAGCTAGACAGTTAGATAATCAAGTTGTTTTTAGTATTTTTGTTTTGTAAAGCCATTTCTATACTGTAGCTGTTATGCCCAGCACTTGCTTGGGGTGGGCTGATTGTATTAAATTTGAAGCTCAAGATTTTCATGGCTGCGTTCTTTTCTATAGTTTTGTTAACCAAGTAATTGAACCCCCAGTAATTGGGGGGCCTGCGAGTACCCCAATTACTGGGGGTTCAGTTATTTGGTCAATAAAACTGGTCCCCTAATTACTGGGAGTTCAATTATTTGGTCAATAAAACTATGAATCGGTACAGAATTTAAATTCTGTACTGATTCATCGATTTGCAGTACCTGGTATTCTATGTATTAAAACCAAGCTCACCCTCTCGTCTATTGTTTATTTCGCAGCCATCCCCTACCTAAAAGAAAAAATAATACATTATATAGTCAACACTGAAAATTCCTATGATGCGCGACTTTTGCGCCACCCTGTATATATATATATATTATATATATATATATATATATATATATATATATACACAGTACCTTGCAAAAGTCAGAGACCACTGTCGATCTGATAACTATTAGATAATCTGTCGTATGAAATTGGTTTTGATACTAAAATACATATTAACTAGAACCTCTGGTTCATATTAACGTATAACTAAGTTATTACTTAAGTGTATAAAGTTGTATAAGCTGGATGACCCTCTAGTCTGGATAAATTGGACTTGAGAGTTGATTCATTATATTACTTATAACGCATGTGTTTAAAGATCTAGCGAACTATTAATGATGGATCTGCAGTAAATGCTCCTAAGCTATTTTTATATAAATATTTACAATTAAAAGTATTGACATTATTCACTTAAATTCTGAAAAACAAATTTATCCAAAATGTTTCTCATTATAATCCTAATTCATGTTGTTTTTTCCTTCACGGGCTTAAGAAATGACGAAACGTACAATTTCTGATGAGATTAGATATACGAGTAAATAATACATTTGCCATGGTGAGGGACTGAGTCAAAGAAAAATAAGTGAATCTACAGGTGTTTCCAAAACTGGTGTAAAAAAAATCTTGGCTCGTCACAGATCAAATGGGACTCCAGCTGATCGTCTTAGATCAGGGAGGCCCTCTAAGCTTTCTCCATCCGATCTACAATATCTAAAGATTACTTCCCTTCGAGACAGACGCAAATTCAGCACTTCACTCGCAGCAGATCTCGAAAAACAACAGGTGTCTCAGTTGATCCCTCTACTGTACGAAGGAAGCTTAACTCAGTAGGTCTTAAAGGAAGTGTTGCAGCAAAAAAAGCTACTTTTAAGGAATGGAAATAAGAGAAGAGAAGAAAATATGCTTTGGAACACTAGTATTGGACATCTGAGACCTACTGAGTTAAGCTTCCTTCGTACAGTAGAAGGATCAACTGAGACACCTGTTGTTTTTCGAGATCTGCTGCGAGTGAAGTGCTGAATTTGCGTCTGTCTCGAAGGGAAGTAATCTTTAGATATTGTAGATCAGATGGAGAAAGTTTAGAGGGCCTCCCTGATCTAGGACGATCAGCTGGCGTCCCATTTGATCTGTGACGAGCCAAGATTTTTTTTACACCAGTTTTGGAAACACCTGTAGATTCACTTATTTTTCTTTGACTCAGTCCCTCACCATGCAAATGTATTATTTTATATCTAATCTCATCAGAAATTGTACGTTTCGTCATTTCTTAAGCCTATGAAGTTAAAAAACAACATGAATTAGGATTATAATGAGAAACGTTTTGGATAAACTTGTTTGTCAGAATTTAAATGAATAATGTCAATACTTTTAATTGTAAATATTTATATAAAAATAGCTTAGGAGCATTTACTGCAGATCCATCATTAATAGTTCGCTAGATCTTTAAACACATGCGTTATAAGTAATATAATGAATCAACCCTCAAGTCCAATTTATCCAGACTAGAGGGTCATCCAGCTTATACAACTTTATACACTTAAGTAATAACTTAGTTATACGTTAATATGAACCAGAGGTTCTAGTTAATATGTATTTTAGTATCAAAACCAATTTTCATACGACAGATTATCTAATAGTTATCAGATCGACAGTGGTCTCTGACTTTTGCACGGTACTGTATATATAACATTGGTTTTTGTTTCCGCCCGAATTGTTCATTCTGACGAAGGTCAAACTTGTTGCTCCACCTCGACATGGTGGCGCACATTTCATATTCTATTCCTACTGCTAATGCAAAAAACCTTCTTTTAAATTTGTTTGTTCTAATCCTATGTGCAACAGAAAGGAGGCTTTTAGATGGTACCGTCACCACCCAACTTCCTGTCTCTCACTTAGTTTATATTTCTTCCGTCTCTTCTCCTGATAAAGCTGAACTCTCCGCTCAAACCTTCACTCCAACTCAACCTTGGACGATTCCGATACTGTTTCTCAATCTCCTCCTCCCTCTGACTTAATTATGTCTAAAATTAGAATCACTTCCAAAGATGTTTTTTCTGCCCTATTTGGGCTCAACTCTCTTGTTCTCAAGAACTTTGCTTCTGTGCTGACACCCTGCCTTGCCAAACTCTTTCGTCTGTGTCTTTCATCTGGTACATTTCCTTCGTGCTGGATGTTCGCTTTCATTCAGCCTGTCGCAAAGAAGGGTGACCGCTCTCAACCCTCCAACTATCGTACAATTGCTTTGATTTCTTGCATTTCTGAAGTTTTGTAATGTATCCTTAATAGGAAGATTCCTAAAACACCTATCTTCTCACAATCTTCTTTCAGATCGTCAGTATGGGTTCCGCAAGAGATGCTCCACTGGCGATCTTCTTGCATATCTCTCTGACTCTTGGTCATCCTCCTTTCGGATTTCGGTGAAACCTTTGCTATTACGCTAGACATATTAAAAGCTTTTGATAGAGTTTGGCACAAATCCTTAGTTTCCAAACTGTCCTTCGGTTTCTATTTTTCTATCTGTCTTCATTTCTGATTTCCTTTCTGGCCGATCTATAGCTGCGGTTGTAGGTTGTCCTGTCACCCACTGTTTTCCTTTTATTTATCGATGACTTATTAAGTCGCACTTCCTGTCCTGCCTTTCCTATGCCGATGATTCCACTCTTCACTTCTCCATCCGCTTCACAAAACGTCCCTCTCAACAGACGCTCAATGTTTCGCGTGGGACGGCTATGGTACACCTGACCTGATCTTTCTACTGTCTCTGATTGAAGCAGTTGTAGCTTTTAGTGCCTCGAGAACTCTGTTCCTTCATCTGTCTACTCGTCATAATCTTCCACACCACTATCCCCTTACCTTCAACAATACACAACTCAATCCTTCCTCTTCTCTCAACATTCTTGGCGTTTCCTTTTCTCGTGATCTTTCCTGGAAATATCACATATCCTCTCTCTCTAAAATAACTTCTAAGGTGTGCTGTACCGGTTCCGCAGTTTCTTCAACCCCGTCAGTTTCTGTCTCTCTACAGGGGTCTTGTCCGCCCTTGTATGGAGTATGCTTCTCGTGTGTCGGGTGTCTCAACCCACAAAGCTCTACTTGACCGGCTGGAATCAAAAGCTTTTCGTTTCATCAATTGCTCGCCTCTTACTGACTGCTTTCAATCTTTCTCTTCGCCGCAATGTTGCCTCAGTCTTTCCTTTTCATCGCTGTTATAATGGACACTGCTCTTCTGAACTCTCTAACTGTATGCCTACTCCTTTAAGGACTACGCAGTACCAGACTTTCAACACATTCTAATTCCTTTTCTGTCCCATTCTCTAACGCAAAGGATAATCGGTATTTTCAATCTTTTTTCTACTCAACCGGTCAATTCAGGAACAGTATTCCTCAATCCATCTTTTCCCCCCTGTCTATGAACTTCAGTCTTTCAAACGCAGTGTCCAGGCATCTTGAAAATCTTGGACCTTGATTTTGGCTCTCATCCTTCCTCTATGGGAGAGGAGTTTTTCCGGGTATTCACCCTCGATCCTTCCTTCCTTCCTTCCTGCATAAAAAATATAGAATTAAATTGAAATACGTGGAAGTTTTACCTCTTGGCTAGCAGCCCCACTGCTCCCCAGTGGGTGGCTGGCTACGCTGGGTTCAGGCATCTATCCCTACCGATCCAAAGTAATTTGATTTTCAGTAAGCTTATTAAATTACCCAACTTAGTGTCACAAAGAGTTTCCTGTTACCTGTTAATAAGATGGGATTATTAACCTCGCTAAAAATGCCACCAGGTTACAAGATGTGTGTATCATACACGTGTAGCAAAGTATGTCCATATCACGAGGATTCGTATCATATGTATGCCATTTTTGCTCGTAGCATGAACGGGCTCAGATAAGAGTTATCATTGAATAGATAAGCGATGTGAATGACATCAGGATCGTGCAAAATGTTGCGTAAAGAGAATGCAGTTTGCTAAAAGAAAAAAATTTAAAATTTAACGCGCATTTATCACCCTTATAAATTATCATATTACTTTACAACCCAGACGAGGAATTCATAGGGAACTTGCAGTAACTAACAATGATTTTGACAGATGATACGAAATTCGAGAAACATCAAAAGTAAACAAAAAAGGGAGATTACATTATTTACAAGTTCTAGCTTAATGCCATCTCAATTGCTTGATTTATTGTAGTCTTTAATGTACTTACTTGGGGATTAATAGTAATCTCAAGGTTAAGGCCAAAGCTACTCGTATAGTTCCTTGAATTTGGGCAGTTTTGTAGGCTTCCACTTAGAACCTTTAAATTAAGAAAGGAAAAGACAAATGGTATTGAGCCATATGAAGTTTCGACATTGTTTAAGTAGAAGTAATACACAGGAACAGCAGACAAATAGACAGATAATAGATAGGTAGATAGATTGATTGATTAGAATATATTGGTCATAATGACTCGTACAGTAACAAAATTTTAAAATTCTGTAAAATTAAAAAAAAATATCAGAAAAGAATTACTGTACAAAACCTCTTCAAGCAGTGAGCATTTTTGAAAGAAAATTTGATCTCTGACTAGGCCTAATAATAATAATAATAATCATAATAATGTTTAGGCATTATTTAACCTCCCTCTAACGGCCTAGGTCACGTAACGGAGAGAACTTACAATTTTGCATGGGATTCGAATCCTGTAAAGGTCGCTACATTATCTGAACGTAAAGGTAGGTCACACATTCAACTACTGAATAGACCCAACGTCGCTTAACCTCGCAGATCGAACGGGAAACGGTGTTTCGATGTGGCCATGACGTAGGCATTGACACCTTACTGAAATGTCCTTTATTTGGCAAATTAAGTTAAAAAAAGTAATTTGCTTTATTTTTTTTAACTTAAGCCAATAAAACTTCCTTTGTTGGACTGACCTTCATGGCAAACAGAATATGATAATAGCTGAAACCAATATTCTTTTTTGTCAGGCAATCTCAGGGACACACACACACACACACACACACACACACACACACATATATATATATATATATATATATATATATACATACACACACAGTCTTTCAAACGCAGAGTGTCCAGGCATCTCGAAAACTTTGGACCGTGATTTTGGCTCTCTTCGTCTTCTTCTATGGGAGATAGGAACTTTTTGCGGACATTCGCCCTCGGCCTCTCCTTTTTTGCATTATATATATATATATATATATATATATATATATATATATATATATATATATATATATATATATGCGCCACGGTGGTGTAGTGGTTAGCGTTGCTGGCTACGAATCTATCGGCCCCGGAATCGAGACCCAGTGACGGCAGCTGGCGCGCAGCAAAACCCAGCATTTCATCCTTACACACAATAAAAAAAAATTGGTTGGTAGATAAATGAGTACCCTAAGTAGCCTAGTGGTTAAGACGCTGGGCTGCTGGTGGGGCGTGGTTCGGATTCCACGTTAAACTGTAGGTCTGAGGTGGAGTGACAAGCTTGACACTCGTCAGAATGAACAATTTGGGCGGAAGGAAAACCAAGGTCATATATATATATATATATATATATATATATATATATATATATATATATATATATATATAATGGGATGAATTTCACAATTAAACACGTGAAATGAATGAATGAATGAATGATGTAAACCCACAAGAAAAAAGAAAAATTATTCCAAGGCCTTTCGTGTATTCAGAAGTACATCTTGTCATTTTCCTGACGAGGTGTACTTCTGAATACAAGAAAGGCCTAAGAATAATTTTTCTTTTTCCTTGTGGATTTGTATTATATATACACACCTTCATAACATTGGTTTTGCTTCTGCCCGAATTGTTCATTCTGACAAAGGTCAAGCTTGTTGCCCCATCTTAGACCTACAGCTTAACGTGTAACTTGAAGTTTCTGGTCACTCGTGGCATTTCTTATACGTATATATACACCGGGTGTAACAAAAGTCCGTTCGTTCTCATAGGGAAATACGATGTAAGATAAATGAATGAGAAAATTGTTTTAACTGTGCATTACAAACAATACAATCAACTTACCAATTAATCCAGTACATGCACAAATTACATTCCATGTAGCCGTTCACACATTTCTACTCGTCTTTGTAAGCTGTCGGTTATCATCACGATCACTTCTGTTATATTTTATTTCCCTATATGAGAACGGGCTTTTGTTACACCATATATATATATATATATATATATATATATATATATATATATGATGATAAAACCACGAAGGAAAGGAAACGCAAAACGGTGCTCAAGCGCTTTCGTCTAATGACATCCTCAGGAACACTGAGGATGTCATTAGACGAAAGCGCTTGAGCACCGTTTTGCGTTTCCTTTCCTTCGTGGTTTTATTCATCATAAATATTTTCACGTGTTACTTTCGTGAAATAATTTTCATATATATATTATATATATATATATTATATATATATATATATATATATATATATATATATATATAATATATATATATAATATATTAGGGTGTCACTAAGTAATAGGGGGAAAATTAAACGATGGATATTTTCCTATGACACCCCCTAAAATTGTTCCATTTGGTGTAAAACATACGGAAGAGAAATTTGGTCCTGATTGGTCATCATTTAAAGGTCGCCCTCGTCACTGAAAACAAGACCCATTTGTTGACGTCAACAAGCTGTTCAGTGTTCACAGCTTGGGCCGAACCAGATAATAAAAAACAAGGCAATTTGGTGAAATAACGAAAGTAAGACACTTAAAAACGCAAAGAATACAAACAGTTTATTATATAATCAAAATAGAAGACATAATTTGGCGAATAATGGTACAAAATGGAGAAGCAACAAAAGCAAAACTTTGAGAATATAAATACATATACAGTAGCAGAATAATTGGTGCTCATACGCTGATCAGTGATTAGTTCTTTCGCGTCCTCACTAATGCTGATTTGTTCGGAGCTGGGTGTTGCTTTCTGTGGTCAGTGACAACTTGAACGAGGAACTGGAGCTGTTCTTCTTTCACTGTCAACTTTCCGTTCAGCTCCTTCACCAGAGCCACGGCCCGTTCTGCTCTGTCGTTCACCACTGCAAGTTTGGAGACCACATCCCGAGCTTGCACGTATTCAGAGTTTGACGTCCATGAACTGGGATGGTGGAGCAGAAAGCAATCTGGCAACTGAAGTTTTGAGAAGAATCCTCGGGTGTTCTTTGTGATCAGTTGCTCCAGTCCTTTGCTGTCACTGAGGAACATAGTATCAAGAACCAAAGGTCGTTTTGGCGGCATGTGAGGGGCTTCTTGATCTAACGCTGCAACCATGCTGCACTTCACTTCCATCGATATCCTCTCATCAAAGAACGCCAGACCCACTGCCTCCTCCGAATGGTACCACAGGTGCGCAGACAGCTTCTTGGTGGTACCATCAGAGATCTTCTTGTGCGGGTATCAAAGGAGCGTCCTCATCAATTCCCAATCATTCAGCGGAGCTTCGATGGACAGATGAGCTGTTGCCCACGCTTTCATGTAAACTAGAAAGAAAAGAGGCAGATATCTCGAATTCCGCGTTCCTCAGTGTTCGTCAGTTTAAACTGTCTTCGGAAGAGCCAGATCTTGATGGCATAGAGCCCCTTAGCCATCCATCTCGCCCGGTGCATAGCACCAGGGGCGCGGAAGTTTAGTCCCTTGTATGGAACTCCTCCAAGAAAGATGACGGAAAGATCGAGGAATTCCTGATAGTCTCACGAACTTGAAGTGCTTGTGATTTTGCAAACTCAATGAGCTCCGTTCTATGCTTAAAAATAGCTGCTTTGGTGAACGCATCTGTGTCCGCAGTTTGGAACTGTTGCTGGTCAATGCGGGTCCAATAATCATGGAAGCGCTTGAAAAGCAGAATTTCTGGACCGGTAGATACTGAATCTAGCGATGCTGCGAATGCCGCCTGTAGCACCAACTCCAGTACATGGTGTCTGCACGCGCAGTGTAACAGGTCACGTCCAACTTTTTCTTCCAGAAGAACACAAGTTCCTCCACGGTGGCCTGTGTTTGTCGCGGTTGTGTCGAAACACATAGATTTGACATGATCGGTCACTCCCCATTCATTCAGGCAATCTATGATGGCATTTGTTTGTGCCAGCGCGGTTCCTGACAGAAGTTTTGGCACCCCGAGGAGCTGCTCTGTCCCGGAGCCAGATACAAGAATAGGTAAGCGGTCAACATATTCTCGTGACGTCAGATCTTGCATGAGTTTTCCGTCCCAGTGAACAGTCAACGGACTATTGCCTTGGAACTCGCTCTTCAGTTGCCGAGCCTTAAGGGTACGGAATTTTTCACGCTGACGATGAATGGATCCACGATTGATGTTGTAGTCGCTAGCATCATGCCCTAAGCTGGAAGCTGCCTCAAACAGCAGATATGTGGCCTTTCTTGACGAGAGTTGCGTGCGATCAAGCGCTGCCGCCAATTCCGATGTCATGATGTTCTTCGTTGCTCTTTATTTAGACGCTAACGAACCACCACATGCTCCTTTTTCTTCGCTATCATCTGAGCTGGAGGATGAGGACTCCAAAACCGCTTCGTTGGATACTGCCTCCATTTCAGCTGCTGATCGCTTTCTTCGTTTCTCCTCTTCCTCCCGACGTCGAGTACAATCTTTGACTTGGCGCTGATGGGTGATGGGTCATGTCCAAACCTGCCATTGAACCTGGACGTCCTTTCTGGCGCTGCTGCTGAAGGAACTCCCAATCCTCTGGGTACTTGACCAATTTCTCACAATCAGCGTGGGCGATGTCAAAGAGACGATCGAGGCGTTCAATGAATTCTTTTTCTTTCGTCTTGTGTGAATCGCTCGTCCTTGAGGCGTGTTTTTTTGAGTCCTTTCCACTCCTCGAAGACTTTATCCAGTTTGCTGACGCAGTGTGTCTCGAGTCTGGTTGGAATGTGAGCTTTCTCCCAGAAGGACATCACTGCTCGAAGTGACTTCCTCAACGCGTCACGTATTGTCATTTTCTTTTCATGGTGAAGGTAAAGGAAGTAACCGAATGCTTGCCGGTAGGAAGGAAGCTTGCATCCTTTCACCTCATCAACCGCTGCCCCTAATAGGTATATACACTTCCGGGTTTCCATCACCAGAAATCACGTAGCTGAAATGAGAAACGGTGAATCGTTAAGTATTGTTCACTTTATTTCTCAGATATTCAGACACACACAGATACACACACACATATAGAGATATATAGATATCTAATGAACGATTATGGAGACGCCGCGCAAGCATTAAACTTTGGAAGGCGGGGGCGACCTTTTATAGTTATTCAAATAAAAAGATTTTTCAGTCACCATGTTTTTTTACCAATGGAATAGATTCGCGGGGTGTCAGCATGAAAATTTCAAACTTTGCATTTAAGTGACACCCTAATATATACATATATATATGCAGATAAAAATGAAATAAAAAGTATATTGATGAGATGCCTGAAACTTTGTGATGTGAGAAACAATAACAGTAGCAGTCGAAACACGTCATAACAAATGTTGGAAGTGTTTACTTCCAGAGTGTGGAGATTGTTTGCATATGGCAGGTCTTTAATGTAGCCCCTCAAGAAGTAATCCGATGATGATAAATCAGGTGAATGTGGAGGCCATAATATCTTAGAAATTATGCAATCACTGAAAATTAATTCACTCGCATGTCCTGTGAGATGAAACCACGCTTCATCCGAAAGAAACATAGCATCCAAAATGTGATCCACAATTTGAAGAATTCATTAACAATAGACGAACCGCCTCTCACTGTCTAGTGAGCGCAGTTTCTGCACCACATACATCTTAAATGGGTGCAAGTTCAATTGTTTTACTGCTCTGGCCTAACTTCCCAATGCCATTTCTGTTTGCCGTGACAGTTTGCGGAAAGATTTGGAAGGGCTGCGTTGCATTTTGTCCCGCACGTTACGGACCGTCTCTTTTGTAACCAAAGTTGATGCTCATTCGCGCTTTTGTTCGATAACTGCCTGTTTTTCTGAACCGTTGAACGATCTTCACAGCTCAGGTTTGGTGGTAATGTTTTCTGCTCCAAAACGTTCACTAAATTTACGCTCGCACTGTTTAAACGATATAGTTTTGACGAATACACCCCGTTCCAAGCTTAATTAACGTCATCCTCAGAAGCCTAAGTCTAGGCTTAATGCTGTCCTATGCTATATCCTGGTTCTCATATAACTGAGTTTCGTGTATCTCTGAATTACAGTTTTTTATTTAGTTCTTTATTCGCTTTTCTTTGGTTAACTGATAAAATTAACGTGTATATATATATATATATATATATTATATATATATATAGATATATATTATATATATATATATATATAGTATGTATATGTATATATATATATATATATATATATATAAAATGCAAATCCACAGGAAAAAGAAAAATGATTCTAAGGCCTTTCGTGTATTCAGAAGTACACCTCGTCAGGGAATGAAGGGAGAAGGCGAGATGACGAAAATATACACATATGTACAACGGGACAGAAAAATAAAAAGATTAGCACATGATTAACAAGAGTTGATTAAAGGGAAAAAGTATTTTAAAATTAAAATACCTTTTGCCTTTAATCAACTCTTGTTAATTATGTGTTAATCTTTTTATTTCTCTGTCCCGTTGTACATACGCATACATTTTCGTCATCTCGCCTTTTCCCTTCATTCCCTGACGAGGTGTACTTCTGAATACACGAAAGGCCTTGGAATAATTTTTCTTTTTCCCTGTGGGTTTGCATCATTCATTCATTTCACGTGTTTAATTGTGAAATTCATCCTATATACTGTATGTACAGTTACCTTTGGTTTGCTTCCGTCCGAATTGTTCATTCTGACGAAGGTCAAGCTTTTCACTCCACCTTAGACCTACAGTTTAACGTAAAATCCGAACCACTCCCCACCAGCAGCCCAGTGTCTTAACCACTAGGCTACCCAGGGTAACCATTTATCTACCAACCACTTTCTTTATTGTGTGGAAGGATGAACAGCTGGGTTTTGCTGCGCGCCAGCTGCCGTCGCTGGGTTTCAATCCCGGGGCTGATGGATTCGTAGTCAGCGACGCTAGCCACAACACCACCGAGGCGCATATATACACAACCTAGTGGGGGACTGGGAAGGGCGGGTTTGTTACTAAAATCTTCCCTGGTTCTCCCTTAATGTGTATATTAAATTTGGTGTAGAATACCTAAGTCGTTTAGGCGTGTATAAACGAACATAGAACAGACAGACAAACAAATAACATCATCCACCCCTTACAATTAAAAAAGATTTTATTTATATATATATATGTGTGTGTGAAGGTCAAGGATGTCAAACATACATCCCAGAGAACAGTTTCATCCGGCCCACTTTGTCCAAACTTTCAATTTTTTATTTAAATTCTTGGAATGGCACTCGTGCCCTAATTTGTCGGGTGAGTTTTATACCAAGCTGAATAGGTTCATTGTATGGTAGTAATGACGTAGTCTCGTCATCCGTTATGGCTCATCTAGTCAAGCTCTCAACAAACTCGTAGCATGTACAACGTTGTAATTTAGTTTATATCTCTTATGTGCGTGTTTGTACCAAAAATACGTTCAATGTGTACCGTTTCTTGGCCATGAATGCGCAGTGATAATATCTAAAATATAAAACCAAGTACTGTTATGGTTAAAACCTTATATATTTCAGTTTTAATAACTATTGAGTGTGAGCAACACCAAGTACCGGAATAGCTTATGTATGATGAGGCCTACCATAAACATTTTGATACCCGTAATGTAGGTAGGTAGGTAAGTAGGTAGGTAGGTAAGTAGGTAGGTAGGTAGATAAGTAGGTAGGTAGGTAAAGCTCCCCCAAAACCTAAGGGCCAAATAATGAACTACTACTTTCCATTGAAGGCTCGCCTGTGCTGCTGCTGGTACGCGGCGTCACGTCGGCAACTCACGACAAGCGTTGCGTCATCATTAACTTTGATAACGTCACTGTACGAGCGAACGAGTACGTGACGCTACACACCGATCATTTGGAACTACCCGATGGAGTCTACAACCTGACAGGTTTGGGAGTTCGTCCCTTCGCTTCCTCGGAGAAAAAGAGGGAGAATGTTGATCGTTTGCAGTTGATCACCCACAGGAACTTCGACGTAGGGAATCGCCCGAAGGACTTCAAAAGAAGAGAAGCTCGAGACAAGGAATGTTCCTGCGACGACTGTATCGAATCGCGCCACGAGTACTTAAAGGACTCGGGTCTCCTTCGGTTCTACTACAACCTCACTGACGACTCCTGCAGCAGTGAGTATCCCATAAGACCCTCGTCCTTTTTATCCGAGAAGTCGTAAAATATCTTTTATAAATGAATATGGTTATTTTTTAGGGGGTTGGGGTGTAAAGGGGCAGATTGGGAGAATGACGAATCAATCTTCACTAGAATTTTTTTTCTTCAGTGCGGAAAATAGCGAATCATAAAGTTAATCCTTATGTTGTCAATTCTCTTTAAACGAAATAACCTTAATTTATATCATTTCTTTATAATTTATTTATAAATCGAAAGTAAAACTAGGATTAAATCGGACAACGGCTGACGAATACAGTAAAATAAATTCAACACATTTTCCGTCCCCGAAACTCGAGCTAAATTATGCTTATATTCAGATTTTTTCTACAGTAATTTTTACGTGTTATTTTTTTCATCTAAATGATTACAGTAAAGCGCATTTGCGTGCTTCACCGCATAAATACATGCGGTAGTGTACTGTACTCTCCAGTGCCGTGCAGAGAACATTTAAGGAGCGGGGGCTCAAGACCAAAAAAGGGCACTTCTGAGTCATGGAGTTGTTAAAAAAGGGCACTTCTGAGTTATGGAGGGAAAAGGGCAGGGGCTCAAGCCCTTGTGCCCACCCCCCCTCTGCACGGCCCTGGTCTCTTTACTCAGACTATCCACAAAATGGCGCCGATCACAATATTTGTCGTAACTTTAGCTTTTCATCGTAATTTTTATCTTCTCACGCTGTTAATAAGGTAAAATTTGTTAATTTACTCAATTTATAAGTGTAAAACGTAAACATAACTTACTTAAACAGTTCAGTATATAAAATTTTTAAAAATGAGTTTATTTTTGCCCCATGTGACGTCAGTATAGCAAGATCGAGCAATTTCACGTGACTATTGCATCACGTTAATACGCAAGTTTGCGCCATATTAAATCAGCGCAGACAATTCCTCCGCCCGAGTATTGCATAATGTCGTTACAGGCGCGGGTCCAGGGGTGGAGCCGAGGGGGCTATGGCCCCCGATGGACCCACTGAGTAAAATGTCCATGAGCTTAATAGTAAAAATAGCGCCAACACGGTCTCGTGCGTTGGTGACAAAAATAAATTTATGACCAAAATCACAAATGAGACAGTAATCTCATCTAACTACGAGTAAATATTTCAATTTTACTCTACCCTTCAAACTATTTACTAAAATAAAATATAAATTTTTCTTAAATTTAATTGTAAAAAACTCACGAAATTATTTAAAATCAATTATTTATTAATGGAAAATTTTAATGATTAAATTATTTTGATAATACAGGGTGATCGAAAAGTCTCTCCGCAGTAGTAATAATGTATATATATACATACATACAGCCTACCGTAGCAAGACTTAGCTTAGACTAGCCTAGACTACGCCAATATTTTGTTCAAGATTTCACGATATCGTACAATTTTCATTAAAATATCTAACTTCTTATATGATTGCATTTTTGTCTTATAGAGTCATAGTTGCGGAGTGACTTTTCGATCACCCTATACAGGGTGTACATAAAGTCAGGATCTATTTTTTTGAAGCACTTGGAAATTATATGGAATTCAATCATAAAATGATAAAGTGGTAACATTTATTAAATAATTAAGAGTAGGATTCGACGTGACGCCCATCAGTATCCCTGCACAGCTCAAGTCGTTCCGCAGCATTTCTAAACACATTCTGGAGCATTTGCGGGGTTATGTTATCTGCAGCAGTTCGTATACGTAAGTTTTCAAGACTCGTAATCTTCGTCTGATAGACGTGCGATTTGATAAAGCCCCATGCAAAGAAATCTAAAGGGGTTAAATCTGGTGATCTCGCTGGCCAAGGTCTGTTGCTTCCGCGTCCGATCCAGCGATTTGGAAAACGTCCATTTAGATAATCCTGAACAATTTTGGCATAGTGACAAGAAGCACCATCATGTTGATAGACGACGGTACTAACAATCCTATCCCCAATCAGCTGAGGTTCAAGGAATTGCTGCAACATGTCCAGATAAATAAGCCCCGTAACTGTAGCTTCAGCAAAGAAAAAAGGACCATAAACCTTAGATTTTGTTAAACCCATCCAGACATTAACTTTAGGTGAGTCTCTTTCCCAATTTTGGACGAAATCATCATTCGGTTTTTCATCTGCCCAAATTCGACAGTTATGGCGATTTACTTTTCCACACGTATGGAAAGTGGCTTCATCACTAAAGAGAATGTTGTCCATTAAATTATCACTCCAGATTTGTTCTACGAGATCAGCACACACAGCACTTCGTCGAGGGAAATCTTCCTCATGTAAATCATGTAAAACCTGCAAATGATAGCTTTTCTTCGGCAAATTAACTTTCAGAATTTTGTGCACAGATGACGTCGGGAGGCCGAGTCTGTGTGATGCAGCACGAACGGACGTACGTGGCTCCTCAGTGAAAATTCCGCGTACTGCATTCACGGTAAGATCTGACATACACGGTCGTCCTGATCTTGCTTCATCATTTACAGATCCCGTTCGTTTAAATTTGTTCACCAATTTTCGTATTGTCTTGTCTATTGGCCCCGGCTTATGAAATCTCCTTCTAAATTTCTCTCTGATGTCATTGTATTTCTTTCCCTCGATTCGCCAAATTACTATTGCCACACGCTCTTCTGTATTCATTCTAAGGGCTTCTGAAAAGAAAAATAGAAAAAAATAATTATTTCACAAAAATAGATCCTGACTTTATGTACACCCTGTATAATACATTATTGTTAATTGAACCTCTATCCATGTATAGTCGTGTGTGAATATATATATATAAAATTGAGGGGTCCCGCGTCTTAAGGTACCTAAGCGCCAAAATTAAAATTCGCCAGAAATCGCCTCCAAAGTTCAGCAATATTTTGGCAATAGTATCTCTGTTATTAATTGAGGTAGAACGTCCATTTTTTGGCTAAATTAGAGTTCTAAGTATGCTAATGAAGATGTTGATGAGTTTTTGGAATAAATTTTCATATTTTATATTTTATATATATTTTTTTAATTTTTTGATTTTCTTATTATGCCGAACTTTGGGTGAACTTTTAAAGGCTGGCGATAGAGGTGAAAAAAGTAATTCGCTTCATAAGGTTTTCAACCATACTTCTAGTGTCGTAAGGTCATTATAACCCAAACCACGCGATAGAGGAGGGTGAAAATAGTGATATCCATCAAAAACACGTTTTAGCCTGTGGTGGTGCTTAGGTACCTTAAGACGCGCGACCCCTCATATATATATATATATATATATATATATATATAATATATATATATATATATATATATATATATATATATATATATATATACACACACACACACACACTGAGAATCATGTTTGCCCCCCTTCCCTAAGGAATTTCTACACACGCCCCTGCGTTATATTTATCATTATTTAATTACCAAAGGCAAGAAATTAGATTTAGTTTAATTATTATCATTAATTATAGTTAGTAAGACGACAACGAAGGAAAATGTTCTTAGAGCTACTGCCGCTAACGGCAGCTATTTCAAAGAAATATGGGAAATTCGTTTGAAGCAGACATGGCGTCTATTACTGGATTTCTATTATTACTGTTACTTTTGATTTCTTCTATTACTATTACTTTATTTTTCATCTATTACTATTACTTAGTCATCTATTACTTTTGTATGTGGGGTACTTCAGTGCAATTAGAAGCAGCGTGTTAACAAATATTTGTTTCAACCAAATCATTACAATTTCAGAGACTGTAAATCTTGATCAATTTTACTTTATTGAAGGAAAAATTTGCCACAATATTAGTTCACAATTTCACATACATTTTTAGTTTAGTTTAGAGTATATTTAGTTCATTTTTTCAGTTCTTTGTTCATACAATATGTCCATTGCCACTGTAATAGAAAAGTAATCTATTACTTTACTTTCTATTACTATTACTCCTACAGCCAAAAATTATGATCTATTACTATTACAGCTAAAAAAATTATGATCTACTACTATTACTATTACTTGAAAAATCCTGTAATAGTCTATTACTATTACAGCTAAAAAAATTATGATCTACTACTATTACTATTGCTTGAAAAATCCTGTAATAGTCTATTACTATTACTATTACCCCATGTCTGGTTTGAAGGGCACGAAAAAGACTCTTCTTAAATGATGTACTGTACATAATTCTCTCAAATTTATCATAATTACATATACATTTAAGCTTTTACCGTCGTTACACACGTATGTACAAATTGTGTACTTCGTAACTGTTTCAGTATAAGTGTTATTCAATATATGAAAATTCAAGAACTTTAACGTACATAGTATTGACAAAAGTAAATGGACACCACGATGACTATCCTCGAGAACAAATGGCAAAAATCATCAGTGGAATGCCAAAATGAATGTGTGTCAGCTTTACATAATGCAAAGGGGAAAAAGGGGAAAACAACATCATTCTAAATATACCGATTCGATAAATCTCTCATTATTTACTGTATTATTTTTTTATCAAATCAAAAAAAATGGAAAAAAACCGAAGGTGTCTATTTTTGTCATCCCTCTATAATTGTTAATTTTTAAATCTCAAATTTTTTGCGCATGATATGGCTTTAGAAAAATCGCAAAATGGATACAACTAAATTATCATAATTTGCAAAATTACTCACACCATGATTCGAACCCAGGACCTCTTTAAGTAGAAAGTAAAGGCACAGACCACTACGCTGCGACAATACGACAAAGTAATAATACAACCTACCCCATATTTCAACACTATTGTTTTAGCGTAGTGGTCAGTACCCTCACATTTTACTGAAGAGGTGCTGGGTTCGACTCATTGTCGGGGTAATTTTGTATATATTCGATAGGAAACTTTTTGGGTAAAATTTTACTATCCAGACAGTGTTCAGAGACAGAGTCCATAGGGCCCTAATTACTAACCAAACGTAATCAACCTAACCTAGCTTAATCTAACCTAATTTAACATATTACCAAGCCGTTATGGACTCTCTGAACACTGTGGATAGTAAAGTTTTGCCCCTTTTTTTCCTGAAAATGTGCACCATTTTTAAACTTTTTTTCACATTTAAAAATTCTTTCATGTTTGTCTCTTGAGAAAGACTTCACGATTAATCTTCTGAAGTACAAAGACGATCCCGCTTCAAATATGACCGAAGAAAAATGTGAGCGGTTCAATGACCAAGCTAGGTACAATACCCTTAAGAAAGTGAGCCTAGTTGGTCCAACGAGATATGCCGATAAGGTAAATCAATTAAGTGGTTATTGTTAGAAAAAGATTTTAGGTAACTTTTTTGTAGTAAGTAACTTTACAATATACACAAATAGGTTTTCAATTAAAATGTGAATGTTTTGAAACATGCTCTGTAAAGCCCATGTTACAGGGACGTTTCAAGGTTTCCCATATAAATGTGTACCGCTGAAAAGCGATTGTTGCCGTTCAGACTTGAATCGACAACAATCGAGGTTTGAAAAATTTCCAAATTTTGTCGTTTAATAGTGATTCAATACATTCGATGTTATGGCGGCATAGTCCTATATATTTTTTAATTAGACATAGAGATAACTTATTTCGTCTCATTTTGGGTTCAGTTATTTTCATTTTAGTAATCCATAATCTGTTATAGTGAAGCCAGTAAATTCAAGTTAACAGAAGAAAAGTGCAAATAGTGATACAAGCATGAAATTTGGCATAATATATATATATACACATTTAAACTGCAAACAACACAGTATAATTAATGTAAAGAACGACGCTTGTGTAGAAGAACGTTCCGCACAAGTTGAGGAGGAAGAACGAACAAATGAAAAATGAGGTTACCACCCGGGAATCGAACCCGGGATCTTCCGATTGCCGGTCAGATATGCTATCCACTGTAACCACTACACTATGGGCCTCGATTAATCAAATGTCGTAATTCTCCTACATACGAGCAGGTGTAGTGGATAGCATATCTGACCGGCAATCGGAAGATCCCGGGTTCGATTCCCGGGTGGTAACCTCATTTTTCATTTGTTCGTTCTTCCTCCTCATCTTGTGCGGAACGTTCTTCTACACAAGCGTCGTTCTTTACATTAATTATACTGTGTGTTGTTTGCAGTTTAAATGTATATATAGGTACGGCATGCGAAGGTGCCCCCTCAGGGCATTGGTTTCTGCTCGTATGTAAGAGAATTACGACATTTGATTAATCGAGGCCCATGGTGTAGTGGATAGCATATCTGACCGGCAATCGGAAGATCCCGGGTTCGATTCCCGGGTGGTAACCTCATTTTTCATTTGTTCGTTCTTCCTCCTCATCTTGTGCGGAACGTTCTTCTACACAAGCGTCGTTCTTTACATATATATATATATATATATATATATTATATTGAAGGGCAGCTACAAATTCTTGCAGATTTTATATTAATTAGCTTGATTTTCCTTCATGAGAACAATTTCACTAGTTAAATTCTTTTCAAATTCAAGATGGCTACCATTCTCCAAAATGACCGTCGCAATTTAATGAGGTCCGTATTCTAGTCAAGAATTGAGGTACTGAGCCATCCATACATGGATTCAAGTTAATTTCAATGTACTTAAATGATTAGACAATTTGAACCATATGCCAATAGCCTGTGATCCTTAAAGGCTTTACGAAAGCGATGGTATTCCGAAACTTTGGAAAGTAACAAAAATAGATATCGTGAAAAATACAGAATGAAATTCAACAACTCCAAATTGGAGAGGAAAAGGAAGTCATCTAGTAAGGCGAAGGAAGATGATGGAGCATCTTCAAAATTCATACGCAGCTGCCACCAAAATAAAGTAGCAGAAGACCATGAAACTATAAAAGAGTGTTTTATACATGATTAGCAAGCACCAATTAAAGACGTACGACAAGTAGTGACTTTGGCCCTAAATGAGAAATTACAAAGAAGTACAATTAACCTGTTGGATGGCAAGCTATTGGCAGAGCTCAGTTCTCGAGATATTGTTTCCCAAGAGTATATCACCCAGCTTGTTTAATTAACAGGTGTGTACAACAAAGAAAGGGCCTGGCTTTGCTCACAAAATATAGATAGTGTTCAGATGTGTGTACAGAGTGGGATTGCGTTTTCAGGCTGGTGGAACTCTGTGATTTGCTCAACAATTGCATGGAGCAAATGAATTCATATGCTTCGCATATACATCACACAAGATTGAAAGAACAGATACTTGCACGCATTCCAGAATCCGAGGTTTATAAGAAAAGACGAGAAGTTTGGTTTGCATTCCGAAAAACCATCTACGAGTACTAGAATGATTAATTATTTATGATTATAATAGGGATAAAGGCGAATCCTCCACCTTGTAAAAATAAACTAAGGATAATATTTACATTGAGTACTGTACTTCATAGGTGATGTGAAAAACAGCATTTTTTTATTAGCTACGACAAGCAGCTCAATAAGTCACTGATGTAGGCCTATATCTATTCGTCTGTCTGACTGTCGGTAGACAGTTAGTAATGTAATCAATATTAGTCATTTTTAGCTGCGGCGACTAATAATTTTGTCACGGTTATGCACAGAGTCTGTGTTTGTTTTTCAGTCATAGAAAATAGCAGTATTTAATACTATTCTAAAGGCATTATATTATCAATATTCAGCTCAACATCTTAAATTAGCTCATTCATACAAATTTCATGGATATTTTCCATTGTTCATTTGAAAGCTACAAGATTTTATCATCTAGCTCGGCTACCTTCGTATAAAACGACAGCCACCTTGGAAAATGGCCGTATGCCAGGGGCGGATTAACTGTACTTGGGCCTGAGGCTAATTTTATTTTGGGGGCCTTTTTCTATAGATTTTTATTAACAACACGTGTACATGTATAGTACATAGTACACTTACACGAATTACATGTACGGTGCATAGGTTAATTGAGAAACAAACATAAAAGAACCTTTACACTGTAGTTTGTCGTTTGGTAAAACAAAACAGTATGAAACAAACTTTACTTCAGGGCCTATAAAACGTAAAATAAAACAGGGAATTTGTCAGTTTATGTACTCTGTCATATTTAATCAAAGAAGTTTGTCTTCCGAGCTTTCTAGTTGGCGTAATCTCGAATTATATCATCGAAACTCAGTTCCCGTAAAATGTCACTTTCTACACGGCTCCAGCTTCATCCTTTATCCGCTTCAGCTTTGAAAAGCTGCGTTCACCAGTACAATTTGAGACCATGAGGCATTGATACATTTGAAAAGCTATATTTCCACATCAGCAAATATATCTTTCACTCCATGTTGCTAAAGCATTGCAAAACCCTCGCTTAACTAGATCTACTTTGATTGAGGGTCTTCTTAAGCATGGGGCCTGAAGCTTCAGCCTCAATTGCCTCAATGATAATCCGTCACTGCTATATGCCAGTCCGAAATTTACCTTTAAAGTGTTTCTAGTAACACTGTTAAACATAAATTATACAACAATAGCCACAAGAAATGTTTCATCATGACAAATGGTCTACACAATGTGATGATTCTGAAAATTTATGACTCATTCTGAACCACCATTTTAGAAAAGCGGCGGCCATCTTGGAAAATGGAAGAGTTCCTTGTGTCCAGACAACTTGATTTTGAATAAGGGTGGTGATGAGAATGTTTATGCCCAATTTCATGCTTGATAAGAACATTTGCACATTTTGTTCAGTACCCCTCTCCACTATTATACTCGTACTTACAAAAAAAGATATTTTAAGTAATTTTCTTGTGGTGAGTAGTTCGAAATATTAATGACTATTTACTTTTTGTATTTTCATTATATATATTTTTTATGCCCTTAGATAAGCTAGTTTTGGTTAGGTAAGGTCAAGTTAGGTACTTAACGGGGCTCCAATAAACCTTAGCCCCCCGCCCATGGCCTAAACCATTAGAGGTACATTAAAACTAAACATACCTTACAAAAGAGAATTTAATCCTGCATTTAATGAGAAACAATTAAAACTTGGTGTTCCCGCCATTGGCTTCCAAGACAGCCTGAATTCGCTTTCGGTAGCTTGCCAAAAATGATGTGAATAGATCTTGATCGTTACGCAAATTTGCTAAAACAGTTTCAATATGTTGCATCATTGTATCCTTCGAAAATAGATTTGCTGCAGGTCCTTGAAACAAGAGACATTCAACCTTGTCCTTTGTAACTGATCCAATGTGTTCACAGACGTTCAGGTCAGGAGAATTTCCTGGCCATTCTTCATTTCCAAAGAAATCGATCTCATGGTCCCGCAACAACTGTTGAGTGGCTAATGCCTTAAAGCAGGGGGCCTTATCGTGCAGAAGTGTGACCTGATCGACATCCATAACATTGTTTGGGTTTCTTAGAAAAGGAATAACATGCTGGGATAGAATAATATCACGAAAATACTGTCCATCCCAACTCTGACCATTTGGCTTCAGCACCCACATGAGTTTCTTTGCAGTGAACAAAACAAACACACCAACACAGTCTGGACTTTTTAATAATTCGCGATAATGTTCATTGAAATCGATTTCATCTGGTGTTGTGGCTCACACTCGATCATTTTGGTAGTTAGGCCGACGTGTTACGTAAACAAAAAATACATCGGAGACAGCTAAATGCGTGAAATCATCCACATCCCAATCTTCAAGATAATGGGCAAGCCACATTCTGTCATCGATGTTAAGTTGAGTTTTTCTTGGCTTTGGAAGTTCATGCCAAGGCTTTAAACCTTGCCTATGACGATACAGTCGAATGATCTCACCACTAACGATCTTTCCTCTCAACACTTCGATCTCTCTAGAAAGTTTAGCACAGCTGTTTTTCCGCTTACGCGTACCGCTTTCAATGATGTCCTTTGTTTCCTGAGAGAGTGGCAAATTTGGGCGCCCAGATTTGGTTGTATCCATTTCACATTCATCCAAAGTTTTATTCCAATTTCTTTTGACGAAGTCCTCACTTCTTCGCAACTTTTTGGCAACCCATGAACGTGTTATAAAGGTGGCTCCAGCATCACGAGCTTCCCGAAATGTTATTGCTCGTATGCGATCTATCACACGTTGCCTCTCCGAATCACCAATTAATTGAGAAGCCATTATATTATCACTTTATCAGCTAGAGTAATTTTAATACCTGCAATAAATAAAGAATTTTATATATTTTTATAATCACTAAAAACTATTTCGATATAAGTAAACATGTAAGCTGCAAATGGGGGGCTAAGGGTTTTTGGAACCCCTTAGATATTACCTTCCAGAGCATTTTTTAAGCTTTTCCCATTGGGCGACAAAGGCAGATCGGGAAGGAGGTGGGATTAAGGTAGGGATGTGTTGCCAATTTCTTAACAACCGGTTCTAATACAGATAGGGGTGTAAATCGGCGAGCGCCAATGGCGCGAGTCATTAAGCTAGGGGGTCTGGGGTGAGCGGTAGCTCCCCCAGCGGGGTCCCGGGCGGAGCCCCGGAAGCCAACGCATTTTAGCTTTTTCAAAAAGAATTTTGTAACATTTTGGCAGAAATTATTTAACATATTGTTTAATGACATAATTATCTAAAAATAAACTAATTTTTCATCAAAAAATAAATAAATATTGAAACGACCACTGCTTGTGATACTACTATATTTTTCTATAAAATCCTGAAAAAATTAAAAAAATTTAGATATAAATAAATTTCTACTGACTTAAATATTTGTTAAAAACAAACAAACGGTTCGGTGATCCAATCAAAATTTAACAACCGGTTCGGGCGAACCAGACCGAACCGGTCCCAGAACACCCCTGGATTAAGGATACTATGGATCCGGATGTTCCCTAATCAGGCCACCATCCCCGTGTGGTCTGAAATAACACTAGCATTATCTATATATAAATATTCAATGTAAATTTCATATTTACATTTAGGATAAACAGTTCTAATTGTGGCATATGTGCATGTATTATATGTATTTATATGGCTTCCAAGACAATGCTCGCAAGACAACTCCCAAGACAATTCTATTTTTACAAATTTTGAAAATTCCTTGTCGCCCAGTATCCTAAAATTTCATTTACTGGGCGACAAATTTTCTTCACTGGGTGACATTCATGTCGCCCACTCACTAGGTTAAAAAATGCTCTGTTACCTTCACTAAATACTGGTAAAGTTACGAAATTAAATTGCGTGACAAATTCAGTGACGTTACGACGACAAAACGTGACGTCCGTTTTTCTGCTTAGAGACATTGCTTGATTGTTGACTTAAATTAACTAAAAGTTTAAAAATGAAAACCCCAACATAAACTGTTCTTATAATACGCAAGTAATTTATATACATTAACGGAATATGCAATTTAATTTTAATTTCATAAATCATTTCCACAAACTATTGTTACAATCTTGCTGCAGGTTCCCGTTGACTTTCCCTACACTTCTACAGGATGTTACCTCATTAAGATCTGGAGGTGGGGGTACTACGGCCTCTTTTGGGTAGAAGCGGCGAATACTACAGATGTAAAGACTTGGAACATCACGATTTTGATCACTCCGAGAAAGTTAGAGTAAGAAAAAATGTTGATATAGATTGAACAATTGAATTGTTAATTCTCCCCTTTTAAAAAGGCCTTCAGGGAATGGAGATTAAAGGCAGTTGCCGTCTTTGCGAATACTAGGACCATTCACAGTTCTTTATTATTAATTTCGTAGAACATTTCCTTGATACTGTTTTGATAAAGGGAAGTTCATGCAACAGAACTAGCGACAATCCTTATTTTGACTATTTTTACACGCAGAAAAATGTTTTCTTGGCTAATAAAATCAATTTTGCCAATATCAATTAATTGTACATTTGCGTTAATAATATTTTTCGTTTTTACATAAAATCCAAGTATTATTCCGACAAAATAGTTTTTTTTATTTTGGAAGTAATTTTTTATATATAGTAGTATAGCCGCAAAAGGGGAGAGTGCAGGAATGTTGCAGGTTATTATGTAATGTTGCAAAGGGGTGGGGTTGTTGCGAAGGGGGGTGGGAGCTGTTGCAAAGGGGGAGGGGGAGTTGTTGCAAAGGGGGAGGGGTTGTTGCAAAGGGGGGTGGGGAAGGGGGTGGGGGGGAAACTTGGAGGCGGCGTTATCCCCCAAGAGAAAGGAGGAGGAGGAGAGAAAGGAGGAGAGGTGTTCACCTGGCAGGAGCCAAGTGCACACTAAGACTTCCAGCCGGGCTGGCGTTGTTTTATAGGCTCCTAATCAGCCAGAATCAGCCAGTTGGCTGAGCCAAGGTGAGAGAGACGCCTGAAGGAGAGAGAGAGAGAGATGCCTGTAGGAGGGAGAGACGCCTGAAGAAGAGAGAGACGCCTGTAGGAGGGAGAGACGCCTGAAGGAGAGAGGATAGGTACACATGCAGGAGTACACATGCTGGAGGTACACATGCAGTAGGTACACATGCAGTAGGTACACACATACGTATACATGCAGGAGTACACATGCTGGAGGTACACGCACACATGCAGTAGGTACACATGCTGGATGTACACATGCAGTACACAAACATGCAGGAGAGAGAGACGCCTGAAGGAGGAAGATACATGCAGGAGAGAGAGAGAGAGCTGAAGGAGGGAGATAGACACCTGAAGGACAGAGTGGAGTTCTCCCCCAATTTATTTTCGTTTCCCTAACCTAAGAGGCCACTATGGGGTTTACCAAAGGGCCTGAAATAGAAGGAGCAGAGCTCCTTACTCGGCCGGAGCCGAGGGGGGAATGGTTCTTCGCCAGCTTCGCGATCTTTTATAATCCTCTATTCTGGCTGAGTTGCCAGATAGCGCAAGGTAATCCAGATAGCGCCATGTGTCCCATTAATCGTGTAACACATATATAACGGCTGTTATTCCAAATGTACTTGTATATATAATAAACTAATGAATCATATAAAATACCACAATATATATTTATATGGTTATACAAGATTCAACCGTATAAAATAACACAAGCGCCTCTCATTACGCTTTAATAGAATTTACAAAGTTACCCTATTTCGTTAGACAGAAAACGAATTTTTATAAGGGTTACCCAACTAATTATCCACCATTCAATAAATAATAGCAAACGTGAATAAGAGTTCCAATTCAATGGGTAACTATATCGACATAAGCTTATTATTGTAACGTTTGCTCCCAATATAAATTTTCCTAAATAACAGTAAAACCAATTAATTATGAAACTTCATTTAAATACAGCTTCATTAAACTTGAAGATGAACGAAACAAATAACATAGTTATCCATAATTCCAGATAGCGCCATGTGTCCCATTAATCGTGTAACACATATATAACGGCTGTTATTCCAAATGTACTTGTATATATAATAAACTAATGAATCATATAAAATACCACAATATATATTTATATGGTTATACAAGATTCAACCGTATAAAATAACACAAGCGCCTCTTTCATTACGCTTTAATAGAATTTACAAAGTTACCCTATTTCGTTAGACAGAAAACGAATTTTTATAAGGGTTACCCAACTAATTATCCACCATTCAATAAATAATAGCAAACGTGAATAAAGAGTTCCAATTCAATGGGTAACTATATCGACATAAGCTTATTATTATTGTAACGTTTGCTCCCAATATAAATTTTCCTAAATAACAGTAAAACCAATTAATTATGAAACTTCATTTAAATACAGCTTCATTAAACTTGAAGATGAACGAAACAAATAACATAGTTATCCATAATTCAGCCCTCACGAATAACGAAACGAAATGATCATTTACGATACAATTCGAAATACGATAATTTACGATACAATTCCACCAAACGAGATGAAAACTTATGAAACATACAGCCTCATTCCCTGCGAAGAAAAAATGAAAAAACGAAATTAAAAGAAACGAAGAAAGTTGGATTTCCCCAAGACACAGTCCACTATAGCGAGGTTGGTTTCGGAGAATTCGAACGAAAAAGGTCTCTAGGGACCTTTTTCGGGCCGAGAGATTATCCTTCTACAAGCTATTCGAGCAGAAATCACCACTGACTTCAGATATTAATTTTATCATTCTTATTACTTCTACAATGAAAATATTTACGCGTAATTTGTATGGTGTCATATAGAAATATAATGATATATATATATATATATATATATATTGGGGGGGAGATCTCTCACCCGTTCTTCGGCCCGACCCCGTTTCATTGTAGAAATAATAATATATATATATATTATATATATATATATATATATATATATATATATATAATGAACATTCGGGCGGAAGCTAACCAAAGGTTATCCAAAGGGTATATATATATATATATATATATATATACCCTTTGGATAACCTTTGGTTAGCTTCCGCCCGAATTGTTCATTCTGACGAAGGTCAAGGGAAAAACGTACACACAATATATATATATATATATATATGCTACACACACAGACCGTGCATGGAACTCTTCTGGGATAATTAAATCCACTATAGTCCGAGTAAGTAATGACAAATACCGCCTCGGTGGTGTAGTGGTTAGCGTCGCGGACTACGAATCCATCGGCCCAGGGTTCGAGACCCGACGGCAGCCGGCGCGCAGCAAAGCCCAGCTGTTCCACACAATAAAGAAAGTGGTTGGTAGATAAATGGGTACCTAGGAGCCTAGTGGTCAAGACGCTGGGCTAATGATGGGAATATATCCGAAAAACATCGTAATGCACGATTTTTTCTATGTAGCAATAATAATTAACTTTCAAATACGTGATTTAAAATAACAGGACCATTTTACCCGAGGCAGTAGTATATCCGAAAAACATCGTAATGCACGATTTTTTCTATGTAGCAATAATAATTAACTCTTTCAAATACGTGATTTAAAATAACAGGACCATTTTACCCGAGGCAGTAGTATATCCGAAAAACATCGTAATGCACGATTTTTTCTATGTAGCAATAATAATAATTAACTCTTTCAAATACGTGATTTAAAATAACAGGACCATTTTACCCGAGGCAGTAGTATATCCGAAAAACATCGTATAACCTAATTTGCAACTATAGTTTACCTTGACTTTCATATGCTTCTATCCTGTTTTATTAATAAAGATTTTTAACTTTTAATAACGTATGAATAAAGATTTTTAACATTTAATTTTATTTTAGTATTTATTCATGCCACGCCGCCTTAGACCACAGCTTAACGTTGAAACCGAATGTTCTTTTTAAATATAATTAGGATATAATTTCTTTATTATAAAATAAGTTAACAATTATGTTAACAAACAATACTAATAATTTGTAAGATATAATATAAGGGACTACCATAGAAATGTAAGTGCCTATAATTCGATTTTATATATATGTTACTCGTCCGGTCTCGTTATAGCGGATTGGTACACGTCATAGCTCCACCCAGCTACATCGGCAGCCAATCACTACGAACATCTGTCTTTTGGGCGGAGCTTGGCGAATGTGCATATAAAAGGGGATATTTTCAGTTGGGAGTAACAGTAGCTATTTTCGCATCAGTGAATAATCAACCATGGACCTGTACGTCTCCCCAGACTTGTATGAAGAACGTGATACTGCAGCATTAACCACAATTAGCCTTTTCAATGCTGTTGATTGTGGCGAACTATTTTCGACGCAAACCGTAGAAGATATTTGCAGTGACGCTCCTTACAATCCGACGCAAGGGACTACCATAGAAATGTAGTGTCCATAATTAGAATTTATATATATGGAGAGTTGTAGTATTTCAGATACTCGCCAAATGTCAATCAATGTTATTTCCCATCATGCTAAAATCGAAATTGGTAATCGAACAAAGATATCTTCAATAATGGAGATCTGTCTGTCTGTCCTGTCTGTATATGTTTTTCCTTTAAGGTCCGATGAGGATTTGACACGAGTTATACAATCTTTTGAAGGAATACGATGATATACTGATCATCAGCAGTGTCACACATCCTCCACCATGGACCTGTACGTCTCCCCAGACTTTGTATGAAGAACGTGATACTGCAGCATTAACCACAATTAGTCTTTTTCAATGCTGCTGATTGTGGCGAACTATTTTCGACGCAAACCGTAGAAGATATTTGCAGTGACGCTCCTTACAATCCGACGCAAGGACTACCTATAGAAATGTAAGTGTCCATAATTCGATTTTATATATACGGAGAGTGTAGTATTTCAGATACTCGCCAAAAATGTCAATCAATGTTATTTCCCCATTATGCTAAAATCGAAATTTTTATGGCGTTCACTCCTCGAACCAAAGATTCTTCACATAATGGGGATCTGTCTGTCTGTATACTCTGTATATGTTTTCCTTTAAGGTCCGATGAGGATTTGACACGAGTTTTATACAATCTTTTTGAAGGAATACGGATGATATACTAATCATCAAATGTCAAATAATGTAAGTGTTTTTCGATCTTTTGGGATAAGAAGACGCAATATATTTTCATAAATTTATTAAATGAAAGAAATCAGTACAATAAACGAATATACAAATATACGAACAAAAACATTATAATATACAACGAGTACGTACAATTGGAAAACGGTTTTTTATCTGTCTGCATACCATTTCATCGTTTCGGTGAGTGTGACACGGGTCAAATAAATTTAAAAAATTTATAAATTCTTTATCATTTGACATATGCATGAGAAATGAGACACAGTACATTCCGCAAACATTAGTAAAATATCCCTGCATACGAAATGGGTTCCATACAACTTCGGGAATATGTAACTGAGCGAGAAATTTTACAATAATAGGGTCACTCCAGGGTTGAGTACCGAGTGAATCAAAATAGTACAGGCGCTGTCTATTTTTAAAATAGACAGCGATCCAGTGAATCCCTTCATTACCGATGATGTCTGTGTTCACAATAAGACTACCGCATTCTCGCGTACTTGGCAAACTCAATGTTTCATTCTTCGCAAACACGCCGATAAATTTGGAACGTGTGACTCGCTCCATTACTTTCTGAAGTGTATTAGCATCCATTTTAAAAGTCAGTGATAACGCTTCTAAATCTATCTACTTCTATTAGGGCTTGCGATTCGAGATATACTAGTACACTAATAGGAGCGTCTATAGGCTTGGCGAATTCCAGCCGCACTGAGATGTTACCGCTCTGCTGTGGTGTTAAATGGGTATTTACGCTAGCAGATAAGTCAGGTGTAATGTCAAACGGATAAAGGTTAAATTGATCAATGAATTCTTCCTGCGTTACCCCATTACCAAGCTCATCACAATCACCTGCAATATGGGTCAGATTACTATAGGCTCTGGCACAAAGAGGTAACACAGCGTCTGATGAATAGTCCGTACCCATTGTTCCACCCAAAGCAGTGCCATTAACGTATAGAGTTATATTTTTAAGTCCGAAATTCTCGAATTTAAAGGCACTCTTTTTATATTTTCCATTCACCGAAGCGTGGTCCTGCATGCCGATTAATATCCTTTTAGGAAGATTTCCCAGGGCAATGTTTTCTATCTGCTTCGATGCCAACCCTGCAGGAACCGTATATAGTTTGATCTGCACTCTGTTAATAGGATATTTCACTGTAGCGTTTAGTAAATTTTTCTCAATTTCTAGTTGTTTTGGTGAACTTAATTTCACTCGCCGTACGCGGAGGTATGTGTCCATAATGTGAACCACAACGGACTTTGCGCCCTCTTCTTGATTCGCATCCAGATTTAAGCAGATCTCAGGACTCGTGCGGGTGAGCTTTATTTTCATATCCACCCCGTTCACAAGCAACTTCTCCTGGAAAGTGAAATCTGTGTGCAACCGTCCAAAACACTCGTATATTTTCTTTTTAGAATTTTTAAATTTGTCCTTTATACTATTTTCATCTTTAGTTTGATAATATCCCTCCGCACTTAAAAAGGTAGCCTTCGCTTCTTTGGAAAAGTTGAGGACATTTTCCAAATAGGCTCGTAGATGATAGTACCCCGTGCCTGCCGATATGTTGGTCTGATTTAAATATACGTCACACTGGTTGAATATGGCGTGCAGAAAGTTTGTTTCAGGGTATACAGCATATTTGTCATCGCAGGCCGTTCCATCAGAATGGGCTATACGTAGCTTAGCGTACATGTGCACACAGCTTGGATCAAAAAAGTAAGGACCTGAGCTGGGTATCACGAATTCTATAGGTGCACTCGGGGAACTAATTGTGTTTAAAGGGTTAATTGTAATAAAGTCACTGTGCTCAATAGAAACTTGGGTTGGCGGGAGCTCAAAAAAGGACAGCTCCGACTTACAGCATTGTGAACTACATGGGTGGATGAAGCGTGCCATGGCGAAATAGTGACTCCTCTCTCGACAAGTGGTAAACAAACTATGATTCATGAGATCAATATCCTTAGCTTATATCAGTCAAAAAAGTGGTCAACCATAGGTTTCATTCGCTTACAGCATTTCTTTTTTGATAGCCTTTTACGTTTAATACCACGTGACCCCTTCTTCTTCTTCTTCCGGGGGGCCCTCTTCTTCCCGCCACCACGCATTTTTCTCTTTGCATCTTTGATGATTTCGTTCCGTGTACGCTTTAAATGTTTTTTTAGGGCTTCTTTAGGTTTAGCCCCGGCCAATATGTCTTCTGCAGTGTTAAGGCCTGATTGTAGCGCTTTCCTTCCAAGGTATCTGGCACCCCTCTTCAGCAAAGGAACAGCCGTACGTAGTATGGATGAAAAAATGGATCCAAGTCCACTACCGCGCTGGTATCGCATCCCTCGATAGACGGTGAAAGGCTTTCTATCCATTATAACTCAGTGCGTCGAAAGTGTAGCTTCACTGTTAAGCTCCCGTTACCGAATGGGAAGTTTTCGCCCTCAATCGTTCTTATATATATTGTGATATTGGTTATTAAATTAGTTGCGACATTCACATAATGGGGTCTGTCATATGTAATACTCAAACTCCTTCCTCTATGGTTGGGGATGTGAGCAATGCGCAGCAGGCGTGCCTGGGTATCCCCAACAAACTGGTGCTCCACTATATTACTGTAAATATAGCACATGTCTGGGGACCTTTCAGCCAATTTCTCCATCTTCAATTGATACATTAATCTGGACAAGTTATACTGTGTCTCGTGAAATGTGTCTCTTTGGAAGGCTGCGCTATATCGGCCGTTGGTTAGAATTTTGAACTTTCTATGTTCTTTAAGACATCTGTTAGTCTTTGATTTTAGGATTAGTGTATGTGCAGGGTTGTTTACGATTTCATATACTAAATCATTCGTAAGGTTTGAGTTTCTTAAACTTACGTTTAAGCCTCTCACAACATCCTCGGCCGAACCATATTGACCCGGCCCTAGTCTTACTTCTGTACTGTAATACCGTGCAATCTTAGTCCAAGCGATGCGCATAGTTTCATCCATAGCTACCCCAGCTTTTTCACACTCGTCAATGTCTCTAAGAATCGTAAAAACGGTTTCTTCATGTTCAATATTTAAAAAGACGGTGTCCAGCTGAATTTCGCATATCCCCACCTCATACGAATCACGACCCAATTCAATGTGCCCATGGAGTTCTGTTACAAAGTTGGCTAGCGTGTTGTTAGGGTGTACAGACAGGGACGAGGAGGACGGGAGTGTGACGTAGAAATGGTTAGGAGCCATGTTGCATACTATTTAAGCTTCATTATTGCATCAGCTTTTATATAGGTGTTGAAGCTTTCTGGGTACCCTAGCCATTTCACCAGGTACATTTTTCTCCTTCCTGAACCTTTGCTTCCTAAAATTTTCTCAATTTTAAACACATTTTTTTCTAAATTAAACGCAACTTTCTGCAATTCCTCGCGGTAAAAGCCTCCTGAGATTTCTTCCCCATTCAAATCTTCAATGTAATACATCATTATCACACCTTTAGGTCTCACAGCCCTAACTTTAAAAATCTCGCGTGTCCATCCTTGCTCAAAACCCTTTGCGAATTTATTCCCCGAACGCGACAGCCTTACATAATCATTGATTTTGAAGCGCACAGAGTGTGGTGGTGGTGGTGGTGGTGGTGGTCCATCTCTTCTCGGGAGCGTACCTCTTTCTAAAACTTCGTTAGGTGTTGCCCCAATCGTGCGATGGTGTGAGCGGTTGTAGGATGATGCCAATGGTTCCAGAATGTCTAGAAATCTGTATGTGTTTTTATGTGTAAAATAACGGTGCATGCGTTCCTTTATGGTGCGCTGAACTCTTTCAGCTAAAGAAGCCTTATGTATAGAATTGGTTGTGTAATAGCTGATATTAAACTCTGTCAACATATTCTGAAAAGCACGGCCTATAAACTCCTTCCCCATATCCGTACAAAAATAGCCAGGAACCCTGTTTTCTTTTAACATTAGCGTTTTGGTGGCTTTAGCAACTGTTTCAGGTGATTTATTTTTCAGAGGAACTAGCCACAGATATCTAGAGAATACGTCTATTATGAATAGAATGTAGCGGTAACCATCGTTATACACAGAATATCTTTGCATGTCTGTTAAATCTGCTTGCCAAATAGAATCAATCGAGGAAGCCGTTGTCTTGGCTGTTTTAAACCTTTTTCTCACAGGCTTATGAAGCGTATAAGCGTCCTGCTCCCTCAAAAATCTTTCAACATCTTTTTTTCCTACTCCGTAAACGTGCAGTCTATCTACGCCCCGTAAGAGGATGGGGCAGAAATGTCATAATAACGTTTAGTTAATACGTTAGCCATTTGCGTATTTTAGAGGCAGGTGGGTAGGGTTGGTTTAACCTCTTCTTTCTCCTCTTGAAAGGTGTTACCGCAGGGGGTGACGGCGTCTTCAATTGTGCCACAGACGTTGCGTGTTCCAAGTCTTTTAACCTGTTCAGATTTCCTATCAACGTTTTAGGGACATTTATTTGTTGTAGTCTTGCTTTAATATGCTTCCATCCTGATGGTGATGGCCTATCCCACTTTCTCACCAGATCATGGACAATGTCTACGATATTCGATCCCTGTACCTTTGATCCTTCCACAATGATCTCCCTGTATCGGTCCATTGTATGGCTGGATCCTCATTCAATAGATTATAAAGACTATACTGTAAATGTCTCGGCAAACGTTTTATCCATCTCCAACATGAGATCGTCATTACAATGATTGTATGTTCAGTTCCTTTAGCGAATTAACGTCATATACACCTTTGTGGAACAAAATATCATCTTGGTACTCGTTGAACGCTGATTGATACGTCGAATAGCACCATATAACTTTATGCACAAATTTCGAGAACATCTCGCCCTTTTCTTTAATGATTTTAAGCATAAACACAGTTTTACCACATCCTGTAGGTCCAGATATAATACATGTGGATGGGCTCGTGAATCTGAATTTTTCTACAGAGTCCATTTCTAACACGTCACACTCCTAAGTGGGTCATTTACAAATATTACAAATTTTGAGTGCTGATCCTTATATTTCTTCTCCCACAGAACCGACGATGAGGTAGAGCACCCTATCATTACGGATGACCTCGACGACAGTGTAGTTGTGGATCTCCTCCCCTGAACCCTCACCAGCGATACAGGTTGCACGTCCAAAGCGGAGTATGAGAACCCCACATCAGGTATAAAGCGACGAATACGTACCTGTTGCAGCAGACCCCACAACCTCACTCTTACGCAACAACCTCCCAGCAGCAGCACCTAAATACCCCTATTCCGCCCCCCGTTCTGTTAAGTCTACAATAATAGATCCCCAACCTCCTACGCACAGGGCCCCCAGCAGCAGCACCTAATATAGCCACTCATTCATCCGCCCCCCGTTCTGTTGAGGATGTTATTACGTTCGAGTTAGTGTGCGATCGCAGCCCCCACCCCAGCCTTGACTAGAAATCGGTATGAGTTAGGTCGACCCTAGAGCCCTGTATAGCAATGGTATTGAACGCGGGATACGCAGGTAGTACAGCGTATTATAGAGTTTGCTCTTCAGAATCGCGACGAGCGTTGAGGTCAGATGAGTCTGTCCTTTGGTTCGGGTCAGATGACGTGATGTAGATGATTATTGGGTGATAGTACCGTTCAGACGTTTGGCTGCTGAAAGATGTAGAATATATATAGGGCGTATAATGCAAGCCGTCCAAAGTAGTATAGCCTTCAATATGGACAACTTCACGGTAAATATTGACCGTGTATTCCGTGTTGGGTCATAGTGCCATACCGTACACTCTTAACTTCAATTCTCCAACTATTTACCGAAGGCATATAAACGTCGATCGTGGTTGCGGCTTTATAGCAGTACTCTTAGCACGTATGTTTACTGTAAAAATACACGGACTCAAAAAATTTGGCTGCCTACGATCGTTGAGCGCGCCCGTAAACTAGCTGTAGACTGTGAACTTGAATTTGACTGTATATGGGTCCTGAAGAGCTGAGAAAGGTAGAACAGGAAATGAGTGTGCGCATAGTTATATTTGGTTTGGATGATCGCCGCCGGACTGTGATGTTTTTAAAAGCTGTGGAGAGATCGTACAAGGCCCTACTTATTTTAGGATTGTCAGGAACAACGTATCTCCCCATCCGTAATATAAGGGGCTTTACGCGAGTTATGACAAAAGTCGAAAATATGGGAGACGACATGATTTGTGTAAGGGGTGTCTCGAGTTTGCGGATGATATAGTGAGACATTGTAAAGAATGTCACATGGTATGTGAGCAGTGTAAAGCACCAAATGTGAAAGCCGTGTAGTTGAGAAGAGAGACTGTGATGTGTGTAGACGCACATTTTTCAATAATAGCTGCTTTGATCTCCATAAAATCAATTGGTACGTGCAGGAAATGAGATCTGTGAATGTGGTATGTTTCACACAATGGATAATTGGGGAAAATTTAAGCACAAGTGCGACGTAATTCACTGTCCTACGTGCCAGGAGGAATATAAGGCGGATGGAGTAAAGCATGTGTGTTATATGAAAGATGCTAAGCCTAAAAATAACCCTTGTATAACTGTGTACTACGATATAGAAACATATACGAACGCTGAAACCAAAGAGGTATAATTCCACATTTACTTGTGAGCCAGACCATCTGTGATGAGTGTATGGGTATCGAATGTGACGAGTGCCCCAAATGCGGTAAACGGACAAACGTTTTTAAAACGAATGTCAGCGATAGTCCTGTGAAACTATTTGTGTCCTATATTGTCAAGTTAGCCGACAAGTTCAAAAAAATGACTGTATATTCTCGCCCATAACGGGGCAAAGTTTGACACGCAGTTCCTTTATAAGGAGTTGCTTGAACACGAATCCTCTGAGATATTTACAGGTGATCCATTGAAAAGAGGCAACAAATTAATACAGATGCAGATAAGAGGCAATGTACATTTAAAGATACTTTATTATTCACACCTTGTAAATTAGCAAAGCTACCCAAGGTGATGGGAGTAGCAGCTGAAGTTTCCAAAGGAACTTCCCATACACTTTCCTCACCAGCGAGACTTTAAACTACGTAGGCCCACCACCCCCAAACATTATTTTGACTGCATGGATGAACGTGAAGACTTTGATCGATACTACGACAGTTTTAATGAAAGTAACCCTTATAATATAGCTGATGAATGTGAGCGTTATTGCGTGAATGATGTGCGCGTGCTTAGTATGTTTCCAGGCCTTAGAAGTATGTACATAGCCCGTTTCAAATGCGATCCACTGCAAGTCGCAACCACCATCGCATCATTATGTTTTACGGTGTTCAAGAAACTTCATGCCTAAAGACACCTTAGCCATTATTCACCGAAACAACCCCCGCAGTTACGGACACAAGGCTATTTACTGGCTCATAACCTGCAGCAACAAACAGGTGTATACATAAAGCACGCCCGCAACACGGGTGAAGTACCATTAAGATTAATGTACGTGTTTTTTGGGTTGATGGGTTAAGTGAAAACCGTGTCACTGGTGTGAAGACTGGTACTCCTTTAACGGTTGCTGGTGGCATGGATGCCCCCGTCCTGAGTGCGGAGTCACCGGAGATATCCACGGTAGATCTCCTGCCGACTGTCTTGCAGGGACCCGCACCCGCGATCAACTTATAGGATCACAGTTCACTCACAAAGTCTTGTGGGAGCATGAATATGATGCACGGATGGAGACAGACGATGTATACCGTGAGGAAATAAAAACGATCAAGCGTTCAATTGGTGGATCTCTCAAATGTGGTGATAGCTTGTTTGGAGGACGTACAAATCCTTTCAGACTATACTTCCCACCTACGGAGGGCGTGAAGCTCCATTACTACGATTTCTGTTCTTTATACCCATACGTGATGAAGGCATCCGTACCGTGGCGCTCCTGAGAAACTGGTGGGCCTAGCCTACCATCCATCAATGAATTTTCAAAAAATTTGAATGATCATTACTTTGGGCTCTCTTTCGTAGACGTACTCCCCCCACGCAATTTATGGATGCCGATCTTACCTGTCGTTATCGACGACAAGCTCATGTTTCCCCTGTGCGTGAAGTGCGCGGAAGAGGATAACGGCGAATGTAACCATATACCCCACCAGCGTAAGATCAGAGGGTATATACAAGTCCTGAGCTGGCCCTAGCCGTACGCCATGGTTATAGAATACTGAAGATACACGAGGTGTGGAGTTTCAGAAGCTCCCCAACCTTTTCACACCATATATAAACGCCTTTTTGAAGGATAAGGTTGAAGCATCAGGGTATCGCGAGGAGTTGATACCGAAGATGAAAAGTCTGCCTATATTCAACGTTACCGCGACCGCGAAGGTATACAACTTGATCGTGTCCAAATTGTAAAGAATCCTGGCAAGCGCTTTAGTGCAAAGTTGTGTCTAAACAGTCTATGGGGAAAATTTGCGCAGAATACCGGCAGAGGGAGCATTCATTTGGCACAAAGTTATAGCGATGTCTGGGATTATGCCAATGCCCCCGAAAAGAGGTCATGGAGATCGTGAATGTAGGTAATACTTACGTAATAAAGTACAACAACACTGAATTTGCCACAGATACCTCAAGGGTTACAAACATAACCTGTGGCGAGCTTCACAACAGCCTACGCCCGTATAAAACTTTGGGGTTATTGCATCTCTTGGGCGGAGAGTATTGTATGCCGATACAGATAGCGTGATATTCACAGAGAGGGAGGGTGATTACATGCCGCTATTGGGGAGTTCCTCGGCGAGCTCACTGATGAGATCAAGGATGAGTATGGGGACGACGCATACGCCGACTCTTTTATCTCAAACAGGACCTAAGACTTATGGGGTACGGGTCAGGGTAGGGGATGAGATGAAAATATCGTGAAGGCAAAAGGGTATTACGCTCAACCATGCGAATCGGGAGGTGTTAACTTTGAGTCGTTGAAGGATCTAGTATGTTTGCAACCTCACCAACTAATTGTAGGCACCCACAATTTTCGGGCGCAGAAGCTGGAGGCGTGAAGGAACTTAGGGGTACGATGGTGTGCCGTAACACCTATAGGAAACGTTACCAGTTACCTGGCACCTATGATACCGTACCCTTTGGATACCAATGATGCTTCTAACTCACACGTCTTGTATATAATCGTTCTATTGTAAATATATATATATATATATATATAACTTGAATATCTCGAATCGTATTTTGTAAATATATGAATATCTCAATAAATCAAATAGCGTTTCACTTTCTCTTGTGTGTGGTGTGTGTGTGGTGTGTAGGTGAAAGTTCTAAGCTCCGCCCACTGCGTGAGTCATGCTACTATCTGGGAGTCCCTGCGTGGTCAGCGACCGCAGTAAGCCCGAGAGATCAGACGTGTATTCAGATCAGACGTATATTGAAATGGCTACCTTTAATATCGCTTGCACAACGTTTATGAAATGGTATTCAGTAAAGTGTGAGGATGTGGTTGATACCGAAAAACTTCCATTCCCCCTCCTATGCCTCTTTTAAAGCCACATTGGATTGTGCGAAGTTCCAAGATGTACAAATACTCTACGGATGTTCTGGTGAGACTGTTGAAGCTTTCGTTGCACAGACGATGTGCTGAAGTATGCTGCAGGGCTAAACTTTATAAAGTCTCACATACACCGTGAAGTAAAAGAAACAACGCGTGCAGAAGAGAAGCAGCAGGTATGGATAATGAGCCTTGTGGATGGGTGGTGTGACAAGCGGTGGTATTACGTCATGCTACACCATGTCGATTACTCATACCTACGTCTGAAAATGTGAATCTCGTGATCATGGACAATCTTAGTGTGTTTTATCACTATATTAACGTATATCATGATGAGGTTCATAGTGAGGTTGTGGCTAGTGCCATGCGTGAGTTTTTAACAGATTTTAGAGACGAGTATCGTTTGATGGGTAGAAAGAAAAAATATGAGCATATGTTCCTCTCAAATAGTGCGCCGGAGTGTGGAGATGATTAGCGCCTAGTTCTTATCCAAAGTGCGTAGGCTGTAGTGACGAAACGGAAAAACAAATATGTGCAACAATTCGAGTCGTACGAACATGCCCATTCACGTATCATCGAGTCAGCCGCCCGTCGAACCATTCCTGCCTGTGCCTCACACGGCTCATAGTTATCTCAGAGCTTGAGCCGAGTGGACGTGCGCTCCTCGAATACGATGGAAATTCCTTTGAGCAGCATTCTCAACGCCTCGTACGATGTGTCCGTGACGAAATCGTTGCGCGTGTTCAGGCGTAATTTCCGGTACATTAGCTATGTACTGGAAACGGAATGTAGACCGACAAACAAACGGGTTTATTTAAGTATCGAGGAGATGAATAGAATCTTTGTGATAGTTGATAAGTGGTGTGAAGATCGTTATAAAATACCTGCTAACGTAGGTACAAGAAGAGAGCAGATTAGTGACGCGCCTCATACGCCGTGTATGTACGTTGTGTATAAATGACGATCGGCCGTGCATTGATATAAGGCTGATGTGGAAGAATGCTTCTGATAATAACGCTCTTATTCCTACGCGAAACCGTTTCATCCTCGACAGAATGTTTGAAATCGTCGGATTCCGTAAACTGAAACCTATATTAGACGCGCGTGTTACGGATATGCTTTATTTTGATACAGTTCTGAATACGCATACAATGCTCTGCTCGATGGGTTTACCGAGTGTAGGACTGGTGAGAATGGTCTAGTGCTGGATGTTTATTTAAAAGTTTAGACTCTTTGAAATACCATGAACTTTGGTACAAAGCAATGATCGGTACAAGGCTGAGCTCACCTACACCGTTCACCCTGAAGAACTATTTCTTTATATAACGCGCAGTTGCCGTAACGATTTAGAAGGTTATTTCAATTGCCGTTATGTTGAGTGAAGAGTTCACGATTGAAAAGCTCGAGTCGGTAGAAATAAACCCTCGATTGGAAAAGCATTCTTATAAATTGCGTTTAATAATGTAGCTAACGATGAACTCTTGTGCGTGCTTTGATTGTATTCTAGACGTATTTAAAGATGACTTGCCAACGGTTGTAAAGTGGGGACAAAAATAGTACTGAACGATATGAAAGCCATTCATATCGAATACAGGTTTCCCTATACTTTAAGCGGTGAAATATTATTAAGCCGCATAGACTGCGTAATGCAGAGCAATAATGATGTAATGTAAACTCGATTAAGACCGATTTTAGTATTTTGAAAAAAGTGAATTGTATATATATATTTTGATTATACGCATATTTCTATTGATTTGGTGTTTATATATATATATATATATTTTGCTTGATATTTCTCCTGTACTGTTATGTACATATTGAAGTGTATATGAAATGTATATTTTATTTATATATCACCATATTTGTGTGTGTGTATATTTCTGTTATGTACATATTGAAATGTATATGAAATGTATTTGAAATGTATATTTATTTTATATATAATTATGTGTATATATTTCTGTTATACGCATATTCCTCAAATGTATATGAAATGTATATTTTATTTTATATATATATATATCCATAATTGTGTATATATATTTCTGTTATACGCATATTCCTCAAATGTATATGAAATGTATATTTTATTTTTTATATATATATATATCCATAATTGTGTGTATATATTTCTGTTATACGCATATTCTCAAATGTATATTTATTTTCTATATATTTATAATAAAAAGAATGATGCAATGTTGTTTATTGTTATGCCTTCTACTACCGGTATTCTGTATACAACAGGTATCTGGCAATATTTAAGCCTTCTAAGCCAACTGGCTGATTAGGAGTCTATAATAGTGTATACAATGGTATCTGGCAACTCTGTCTTCGGAATACATGGAGCTATCTGGCAACTCAGCCAACTGGCTGATTAGGCGTATATAATAATAATGTATGCAATAATACTGCTAAAAAGAGGTATCTGACAACCAGCCAACTGGCTGATTAGGAGTCTATAACAGTGTATACAATGGAATACATGGCGCTATCTGGCAACTCAGCCAACTGGCTGATTAGGCGTATATAATAATAATGTATGCAATAATACTGCTAAAAAGAGGTATCTGATAACCAGCCAACTGGCTGATTAGGAGCCTATAATAATGTATACAATGGTATCGCGGTATCTGGCAACTCAAGCCATTTACGCCAACTGGCTGATTAGGAGCCTATAAAACAACGCCAGCCCGGCTGGAAGTCTTAGTGTGCACTTGGCTCCTGCCAGGTGAACACCTCTCCTCCTTTCTCTCCTCCTCCTTCTTTCTCTTGGGGGATAACGCCGCCTCCAAGTTCCCCCCCACCCCCCTTTCCCCATCCCCTTTGCAACATCCCCCTTCCCCCCTTTGCAACAACCCCCCTTTGCAACATTACATAATAACCTGCAACATTCCTGCACTCTCCCTTTTGCGGCTATACTACTATATATATATATATATATATATATATATATATATATACACACAAACTCAGAATGGTTCCCTGAGAACAATATATGTTAAACACAGACCGTGCATGGCACAAGGAACTCTTCTGGGAAAATTAAATCCACTATAGTCCGAATAAGTAATGATAAATGACAAATACCATAGTTTTTTTCCTTTTTCATGATTTTAGCCCGACGTGGGCAACGGGTCTCTCGCAAAAGATCCCATAAATATAGCTTCCCTCACCAGCTATCTGCAAAGCAGACAGGATCCAGCTTTGGGACGTGGATCTAGGGTTTAAAGCAAACCTAGATCCCTACACTCAGAACCTCTATATAAGTAAAAGACTCGTTGCATTCACGTCGTGTTGAATAAATCAAAGAAAAAGGGGGTAACTATTGTATTTTTAGCCAAAAAAAACCAAAACTTAAACCTCAACCGGGACATTGAGCGTCCACTTTTCAAGGCACGAAACACGTCCGTTTAGTATACACAAACTCAGAATGGTTCCCTGAGAACAATATATGTTAAACACAGACCGTGCATGGCACAAGGAACTCTTCTGGGAAAATTAAATCCACTATAGTCCGAATAAGTAATGATAAATGACAAATACCATAGTTTTTTTCCTTTTTCATGATTTTAGCCCGACGTGGGCAACGGGTCTCTCGCAAAGAGATCCCATAAATATAGCTTCCCTCACCAGCTATCTGCAAAGCAGACAGGATCCAGCTTTGGGACGTGGACTAGGGTTTAAAGCAAACCTAGATCCCTACACTCAGAACCTCTATATAAGTAAAAGACTCGTTGCATTCATTACTTATTCGGACTATAGTGGATTTAATTTTCCCAGAAGAGTTCCTTGTGCCATGCACGGTCTGTGTTTAACATATATTGTTCTCAGGGAACCATTCTGAGTTTGTGTATACTAAACGGACGTGTTTCGTGCCTTGAAAAGTGGACGCTCAATGTCCCGGTTGAGGTTTAAGTTTTGTTTTTTTTGGCTAAAAATACAATAGTTACCCCCTTTTTCTTTGATTTATTCAACACGACGTGAATGCAACGAGTCTTTTACTTATATAGAGGTTCTGAGTGTAGGGATCTAGGTTTGCTTTAAACCCTAGATCCACGTCCCAAAGCTGGATCCTGTCTGCTTTGCAGATAGCTGGTGAGGGAAGCTATATTTATGGGATCTCTTTGCGAGAGACCCGTTGCCCACGTCGGGCTAAAATCATGAAAAAGGAAAAAAAACTATGGTATTTGTCATTTATCATTACTTATTCGGACTATAGTGGATTTAATTTTCCCAGAAGAGTTCCTTGTGCCATGCACGGTCTGTGTTTAACATATATATATATAATATATATATATATATACACAGGGCGTCCCAAAAAAAATGTATACACACTTTAAATACTTATAAAGGCAGTGTTTATTAAAATACATTTCATTTTCAAATGTAATAGAATCTACAGACATTTAATTGTTTTGTCAACGCCTGTTTTCAAACTGACGTCCGTTCTGGTCCAGGCACTGCTGATAACGCGAAGCAATGGAATCGCAAACATCACGAAACATTTCGTTTGGTATTTGTGTGCATTCTCGTTCAATGGCTGCTCTCAATTCAGCGACTGTTGCAGGTTTTATAGCGTAGACTTTGTCTTTTAAGTATCCCCTAAAAAAAAGTCTAGTGTGTGAGGTCTGGTGAACGCGGAGGGTATTCTACGAAACCCCTTCGTCCAATCCACATCCACATCGTGCCAAGTACCACTCGCAATACTCCACTCTTCGGTCCGGATCATCATCATCTTCATTAATAGCATGGACTAATCTTGGAATGTAACTTTTCCATTGACAGCGCTTCAAAATGCGTTGGACAGACGATTCTGAAATTCCTACCTCACGACTCGCTTGCCGCACAGATTTTCTTGGACTTTGGTGATACGTTTCCAGTACTCTTTCTTGCTTTGTGGGGCTTGTCGATGTCCGTGGTCTTCCGGAACGCTTCTTGTGGACATTCTGAACAGTTCCATCGGCTTCAAACTTATCTCTAATTCGAGTGATGGTAAGTCGCGTTGGTGGATCTGTTTGAAACTCCCTCCTAAACTGTCTTTGCACTTCAACTGCGTTTTCACACTTCCAGTAGCATTTTAGAATGAATTTCCTTTGTTCAAAGCTTAGTCTGACTGCCATTATTAATTCTAATGGGTTTAACTTGGAAAGAAAGAAACATCAATTGAGCTATCAGCTGTTAAAGTGTGTATACATTTTTTTGGGACGCCCTGTGTATATATATATATATAACCTTTGGTTAGCTCCCGCCCGAATTTTTCATTCTGACGAAGGTCAAGCTTTTCACTCCACCTTAGACCTACAGTTTAACGTGAAATCCGAACCACGCCCCACCAGCAGCCCAGCGTCTTAACCACTAGGCCACCCAGGGTACCCATTTATCTGCCAACCACTTTCTTTATTGTGTGGAAGGATGAACAGCTGGGTTTTGCTGCGCGCCGTCTGCTGTCACCGGGTCTCGATCCCGGGGCCGATGGATTCGTAGTCAGCGACGCTAACCACTACACCACCGAGGCGCATTGTGATAGTCTATAATATATATATATATAATATATATATATATATATACATACAGTAAACCCTCGTCCAACGCGTGTTTGTCCAGCGCGAATTTGCTTATACACGGAAAAATAAATGCGAACAATTATTTGCCGAAAGCGGAAAATTTGATTATACACAGTCCGGCAAACACGCTCTAATACAGTAGTACTGTACGCGTGCCAATGCGCGCTCTAATGTCTTCTCCTACACTCTCCAACACTCCCGCATCTCCCTCCCTCTCGCGTCACCACTCCCATCACTCTTTGTCTCAGTCCCGCTACCGCGTTAAGTTCAGTGAAGTTGTGTTGGATTGTTTTTGTCATATTTTGTCGTTGTTTTGCTATTACCCTTAGACAGCAATATGGCACCAAAACGTAAAACATCCGGAAGTGATAGTAAAGAGAAGAAAAGTCGTAAGGTTATGACATTAGCTGAAAAAATAAAGATTCTAGAGAAGTTACGTGGTGGTATGAGCATAACATCACTTGGCCGCGAGTATCACATGAATGAGTCTACCATACGCACCATCCAAAAGAGTAAAGAAAAGATGCGTGCTATTTTCATTTAATATAATTTTATTTATCATATGTAAATATCATTATGTTTATGATTTTATTATGTTCTTATTTCATATACAATATAGGTAGGGAAATTCATTTATGTGTGAATAAAAATCTACGTATCTAAATATTAATGGAAGACTTTACGCGGCCGCGTTCACGTAGCCCCATTTATCCCATAAGCCTCATAAGGTATTAAGTTTGTCCAATGCGGATTTACCTAACGCGCCGTTCTCGAGGAACCTAACCCCCGCGTTGGACAAGGGTTTACTATATATACAGGGCTATTAAAATTGATTCATCCGATTTCAACTGAGAATACTTCCGTACCTATCAACCGTGCATCAACTGGGCATACACCACATGAAAGAAGAAATCTCCGAGTTTTACAAGATCACCGCGAGAGGGCTCCAAAGTCACGCCGTGGCCTAGCCTAGCAACAAACAGTCAGTGTGAAAATGGCGTCCGCACAGCAGAAGGCGTTTTGTGTGTTGCAGTTTTCGAGCTGTAAATCGGTAGTCACAGTGCAGCGTGAGTTTCGTCAACGTTACAGAACAGATCCACCGGGTGCTCAGAGCATCCGTCGGTGGTATGTTTGGATGAGCTCCGAACTCGCATTGTTACTGCCGTAGAGTCAGTGACAACGGACATGCTGGAACGAGTATGGGAGGAATTTGACTATCGTGTCGACGTTGCTTGTGTAACTAGGGGAAGTCACATAGAGCATTTATGAGGTGAGAGACAAAATTTGGACAGTTTTTCTTTTGGTTGATGTATCACAAATCACTCTGTATTTGTAACATTAAAAAATATTCTCATTTGAAATCAGGTGAATCATTTGAATAGCCCTGTACAATATATATATATATATATATATATATATATATATATATATATATATATATATATATATATATATATATATATATATATTTTAAATGAACATTTTCATGGTGTAAAATTTACAAGTTTTTTTAAGTTACGAAACTTTTTCGTAAAAACATCTTTTTATTAACCATTTTGTTACTACAACACTTCATATATACAGTATATTGTGTTGCTTACTATGCACATCATATGTTTGAAGAAATATTTATTTGCTAATTAAAGCATATTTGTTCAAATAAACGTAATATTAATTCCATTTAACTGAAACTAAAGTATAAAATGATTTTGTTGTATAGCCTTACAATAACAAAGCAGCTTTGTTATTGTGATTCAAAAGTGCTATAAAGAAAATTAGTTTTTCTGACTGTATTGGTGTTTAGAGTCACGTAAGTTGACCCATTCGCAGCTCGGTCATTTTAAAAGGTTGCCCTCAAAACATACGTGAAGAATTTCTATTTCGTTTGGTTCTATCAGTGTAAAAGTATCGGGTAAACCTTTCTTTATATATACATTGACCTCGATGTTAAGAAACCAGAGAGATTACCGCCCAGTCACTGCTGCAGAAAATGAAACTGAGGGAGTCAAAAGAAGTTCACCCACGTACAGTCAGACGTAAATTTCGTCAGGAGGGCTTAAAGTGTACGTTACAGTAAAAAAATAATTAATTCCTACAGTAAACGTAGAGAGACTGACATTTGCCAAAACCTACTGTAACGAACCCTTGTAGCGCTTTCCGATGCAATTTATCCCTGATTGTGGATTGGTCACCTTTGACCCCGGTAGTTTCCCGCAGTTTTGCAGCAAAAGAGGTGCTGGATTTAGGTCTGTCGCTTAGTGGTAAAATCCTCAGGTGTTCAATATGATATTCAAAAACCTCGGTCTTCCAGGTCAGTTTATAAATGGTCCAAGTTTCACTATTTCTTGATTAGGTTTTCAACACCTGTTTTAAAAACATTCGTGTTTTTACTATTTTCCTATTGGCTGCAGCCTTCTTTGTTTGACGTTATTGTAGGATGCTTTACTTCAAGCAAAATAGTGCGTTTTACAGACTCCGGGTACTGGAAATAGGAAAAAGTAAGACCAAGTAAAAAAATAAGCCTCAGTATTTTATAGAGTAAAATAATGGCTTTCATCAACATTTAAATGTGTGCTTCCACAACTTTACAGAAGAACATTTATGGATTTAAATTGAAAAACGCCTTATTGTAAACTTCATTTTGTATTTCACAACATAAAGTATATTTTCCTCAAACTTTACTAAAAGATACTTTAAGATATATCCAGTGACGCGGCAAATATTCTGAAGTTGGGAGGGCGTTGCCCCCACGGTTTTTAAGTTGTGGGGGCAGCCGCCCCCGCGGCACCCTCTTTTCCCGCGTCCCTGGATATATCGTATTAATGAAAATGTATTTTTTAGCTGACATCTACAGTTTTGGTCTTACTTTATAAAGAGTAAAATTACTTTACAGAATCCATATTAATATAGTATACGATGAAGTGACATGTTTCGGATTCTTGTACAGTAATAGACAGGGTGTCCACAATGTCTTGTCACCCCAGTAAAATACTAACTGATTTTCATTTTTCTTTCAGATTCGCTTGAAATGCGCGACAGCAGCAACTATACGATTGAACAACGCATATTGGCCAGTACCTGAGTCCATGAGCGACCACGTAATGGCAAAACCATTGAAATTATTCGTGCAGATTTTCAGGACCGATTCAGTCGTGCAGCTCCTCTTTGGAGGAGCTGCATCATTCAATCGGTCCTGGAAGTCTGCATGAATATTTTCAATGGTTTTGTCATTACGTGGTCGCTCATGGATTCAGGTACTAGCCAATATGCATTGTTCAATCATATAGTTGCTGCTGTCGCACATTTCAAGCGAGTCTGAAATAAAAATGAAAATCAGTTAGTATTTTACTGGGGTGACAAGTCATTGTGGACACCCTGTACTATATATATATATATATATATATATATATAGACAATTTCCACTTTTGATGCGTACTGCCATTTTCAGTGACAGTATAGAAGTTAGTTGGATACCTCCTTCATTCCCTTTCAATTTCACGTCATGGGAATTGGCGTTGTGGTACTTCAAAGACTGCCCTTCTCATTGCGACTGTCAAAACTGCAAAGGAAATGTGACCACTACTGTTGGACTTGAAAATAATGTTCTGCAGACGGTGAGTTTTAAATCTTTAATCGCAACCACCGTTTGGTCCGCAGTGAATTACTACACGGTCACATGGCGTACAGTAAGATTAATAATAACAATTATTATTTTCCTTTTGCTCGTAAATGTAATGGTAGGTGCTGGTCGGGTCTGGTATCTGAGCGCTGTGAATTATTATTTGTATTTTTAATTTTTACTTAATTTCCTAATTGTACCTGATTTGTCTTAATTGTAATTAACTCAATCAGGCCCGGAGCGCACGTTGGGGCGCCTCGAAACTACTGCCTACTGGTGTGAAAAAAGCCGAGGCCTGAATGAGTTAACTTAATTTTGACAATGGGAATTATTGGAAGTCAGAACCTCCGAATAGACGTGTTCTCTTTAAAGGAGGTTTGCTTCAGGATATTGTGTGGGAATATTAATTAAGGAAAATCGTGAGATACAGAATTTAGCTCGAGCATAAAATTCATATCGTAGGTTGGGTTGTATATAAAGCTGAGAATTATTCATATTGTTCTCTGAAGCCATTAATACACACACACACACACACACATTGTGCACTCTTGAAGGAGTTGTGACCTCAATTAGTGGGATAATGACAAGATGGTGAGTCCTCTGAATCAGTGCCCCTTTTCATCAATCATTTCCAGTGCCTGAGATTGTGATATGGAAACTGTGGCACTTGTTAAAAATCTTTAACACTCTATATATATATGTATGCATGTGTGTATGTAGGCTATTTCTGTTGAGGAGGGAGGCGGACAGAAGGTCTACCCAATATATCTATTTTTTTGTGGGGGGAAGTAGGAATGAAGTGCCAAAAGAATCCATAAATTTTAAATTGGTTCCCCTATACCAGTGGTGGCGAACCTATGGCACGCGTGCCCATTTTGGCACGCGATCAAATTTGCCTGGCACGTCTAAGCAAAATGCAATAACGTTGCAATAATGAGTATAAAATAATAGACTTAATGTTTAGAATTTGGTGTAATTAATTTATATAAACTTTGGTGAGCAGGAGAATTTTTTTTTTATGGTTTACACGGGTTTTTTGGCACGCGACTAAAAAGGTTCGCCACCCCTGCCCTATACTTTACAAAGAGTAGGGTCATGCAGGGTTATAAATGAAGTATTTCCTTATTGTGTAAAATGACATTCTCCTTTATCGCTAAGTCAAATAAGTTAAATTTACTATAATAAAGTATAGAAGGAACCCTTTACTATGTTCAATGATCGTGGTTGTGTCAGTGGAATAGACTGGAAACTTAACCCTTAAGCCCTACCCATTATAAAAGTTACGCTAGCCATACCCGGGGTACTGGGGTACACCAGTACCCTTGGTAGGGGTTTAAGGGTTAATATAATTCGTCTTCGGCGGAACTCTGGGTTTTCCCAATAGCTTCAGTTTTGACCACGATTCCTCGAAATCTTTTACGGGTGCTATTAAATGTTGCTAATGTTTTTTACATTTGTGTAATACTGCTGCACGTTAGTCCTTTTGAAGGAAAAATTTTTTCATTAACTCGCGCTTCTTCCTCAGAATTCGTACACTTTTGCAAATTTGAGCAAAGGCTTCTACTGCGTTAAATTTTTGCCAGTTGACGGGAGATGTCTTATCGAAACCTGCACGGCGAGGTCAAGCAAGGTTATTTATCTAACGGGTAAAAATTATTCACATTATTTATAACATTTTTCTCCGTGACTATATACTCACTGTAAGAAGAGTATATATTTTTTTAGGTCTTGCTATAGCCTGTTATAGCTATAGCTACTTGCTATAACTTATTTGCAAAAAGGATTATGGGAAATGTTCTGTTTTTAAACAGAATTAAATATTTAGAAATATTTTCTTCGTACACTGTGTAAAATATTACAGTGACATGACAGTTTTAAATATACATACCTACATTATCAAAAATCTCATTTCACAGCAAATTGGGGTGAAAATGCGGAAACAACTCGGATATAAAATACAGAAGGTAGTGAAAAGGAGAAAAGGCGTCCTTGTGGACCAGCGCCACCCAACATAGCTAAATTCCACACTTGTGTCACTTCATACACCCTGCGCGTGGCGCTTCCAGGCCTTACCAAAAATTTTAAATATAAATTTCAGATTCACAACATATCTCCTGGAAGTAAAAATAATTTAATACCCCATAATTGGGGTATACTTATATAAATAGAGAATTGACTGATTCTGCGGGAAAATACTTTAAGATTGTTTCCCATACACTGGATGGGTTCAAGTTTCAATGATTCTGAAGGAATGTTGTTTTAATCGTAATTGGCAAAATTTACGGGCAAGTTCAAACGCAAGGTGTGTTTTATTACTTTGAAAACATTTGTATATTGCGTGGGAACAGTATGATGCAAGGGCCGATCTAGGGGAGGGGGGGGGGGGGGGGGTCGGCGACGTCCGGACCCCCCCCCCTCAATTTCTTGCAAGTGCCATATTTGAATGATGTGTATGCCTCTGAAAACAAATTTTGTTTTTGTAAATAGATCATGGTTATTTTATTTTATTCAAGTTCTATTACACTGGTCAACACTCATTTTATTGCCAATCATATTAGAGTGATTTTGGGGTAACTTTGTGGTGCTGATTCCGAATATGACATCGGTTTTGCTAGATTGGCTCTAATTTGAGGTAATTGGTACCCCATTGAAACACGTAAAAATGCAAAAAAATTAATGTTCAGGCGGAGCTTACTTACTGGTTGGGTGGCCAATGACTTATATACGGAGGGGGAATATTCTAGAATGATCGCGGAGTAAACACTAAGAATATTCGCGTGTCTCACCATCTACAATGTTCCGGTAGTTTCCCATATGCACGCGTTATGGTTACGTTTCCTATTAATTGAGGGTATTCATTATCTCAAGAACTAGAGCCAAATCGGAAAAACTACTTTCATTTTGGAATTCAGCAACCCCAAAATACCCTAAATTCGTACGAATTTCCTTGGCAACGAAACAAAAAAATTTTTTTGTTGAGCTGTGTTACGAGTCTTTATTCGCAGTGGCGGTCCTAGCTTACATGACGCCCTGGGCGAACCTCACCTTCAGCGCCCCCCCCCCTGTTCGCCAACACACACACATTCGAATCCCCCCAAAATAAAGGACAGACATAACTCTTTCACAAAATAACTTTTTATTGGACTAATTGTTGGAACTTCAGAACCAAAACAAAGACTCAAATTTCTGAATTTTACAAATCCTTCATCACGTAAATAGAATAACTCACTTAAGAGAATGTAATTATGATACTATGAACAGGAAAAATACAAATTAAATTGCACAACTGCCATAAATAAACTAGAGAATCAAATTTCTAAATTGTACAAATGCTCTATCACATAAATAGAATAAGACACTTAAGAGAGGGTAATTATTATGCTACACTTTGAACAAGAAACAAAATAAATTGCACCACAGCACAACTGCCATCTAAAGCCTGACTCTTCTTACCTTCCTTGATGCAAAGTCATGAATTAAATCATCATATGAAATCTGCTCAGCAATTGTATGATTTATACTGATGATGGCCAGACCGGTAAGGCGTTCCTGTGACATAGTTGACCTCAGGTAGGATTTGATGAGCTTCAGCTTTGAAAAGCTCCTCTCTGCTTCAGCAACAGTGACTGGAAGAGTAAGACCAATTCTGAGAGCAGTCCACAAATTTGGATATATTTCAGAGAGCTCCCTTTCATGGATAAATGTCAGCAGTTCAAGCAAGGATATGGTCTTTGATGGCAAGTCAGGCAAGTTCTTCAGCTCCTGTGCAAGCTCTCTGCCATCCAAGTCAGATTGTCCCTTAAAGTGTAGTGTAGTACTAAGGTTCACACATTGTTCTGTCAGCTCCTCAAATGTGAGATTTTGGAAATGTGTCAGCACTCCAAACTTCTCTCCCACAATTTCCAACGTGGAAAATCTTTCCTGAATGGCTGATGTTGCAGCATCAACCACTGCATTGAAAAATGTCACCTTTATCTTTTGCTCGTTTCTCCTCTTCTTCTTTCCTCTTTTTTCTAAACTGAGCACCTGATAGCTTTGACCTCTTCTTATCCATTTGCGGTTATTTGACAGACCTTAGTGGCTTAGTGTGAAGATTCGTTCTGTAATAAATAATATACATTTCACTATTTAACCAAACCCAGAAAAATAACATTACATATGTTAAAGTATGGGCCTTTATTCCCAATAATATTAATCTGGAAGCATTTTGCATTGTTTAGGTCTTTTATGGGAAGGTTTATGGAAAATGCAATAGATGGTTTTTTATTAATAAAAATATATTTATTGATCTTTTATTATTTATTTTATTTTATTTTTCATTTTTATTTATTTCTTTATTTATTTATTCTTATTTTTATTTTTTTTGCAGGCGCTCATGCCGCCCCTCCACAAATGCCGCCCTGTGCGGCTGCCCATATTGCCCATATGAGGAACCGCCACTGTTTATTCGTATACATTGTACTTCCAAATTTGCAGTTGCAGTGGTTTTCATAGGTGCCCTTAGTACTGGTGCAGCCATATCACTATTTTTATCTTCATCTTATTCTGATAGACACCCCCCAACCCGTTCGACCCCTCCTTGACAGGAAAGGTCCACTTTTGTAACCATGGTTATAACTTATGATGTGATATTATATCAGATGGCCCAAAAAAAAAACGTCCCAAGATTTATAGTGCAATAACCTCCAAAATATACACTGTACAATCACAAATTTGAAATCCATATAAATTCAGTCTATTGACAAGCTGCCATAAAATTTTCAGAATTCTACATGCAATACTTTTGCAAATGAAGGAAAACATAAACAAATATCATGAAACAAAAAAAATATTATTCACAGCTTATTTATTGATAGAGATGGCTAATATGCCCACCGTCTTGCTTTCAAACAGATCTTAACCTTTTTTTCCACAACATGATACATTTTCTGACTTCAGTTAGTTATTTTGTTCCAGCAATTAAGTATCTTTTCTTTTAATTGCAACTCGGTAAATTTTTCAATTTGACCTTCATAAACCTTTTCTGCGAGAGAGTTCCATATGCAATAGTCCATTAGATTGCAGTTCGGTCACTGAGGTGGCCATTCATTTTTCCCAATGAAATTGGTCACATTCTGTTGGAGATAGTCCTGGGTGTACTTGCTCGTATGAGCGGTAGCTCCATCTTGCTGGAATATGAAATCATTATCAGGATACAGACGCCGACAATCTGGCGAAGGATTTTGCTCCAAAAGATTAACATTAGTTTCTGAGTTAACTTTTTTGTTATTTTCATCAATGACATGAATATTAGTCTTTCCATTCCATGATACACCAGCTAAAACCATGATTTTTTTTGAAAACCGACATGTCTGGTGGTAAAGCCTCGACGGAGGAATCTCTCTTACGCACACCGTAAACATCGTCGCTTTGGTGGTTTCGCGCATTTTCAATAGTAAAATCCTTTTCATCTGTGAAAACAATTTTTTAACCGCGCTGAAAATTTGTCCAGCAACTTTCTACAACGAGTTTTCCTTTTTTGTCTAACATTGCTGTCACGTCTTGAGATACGGATTCTTTTACATGCCTTAAGTTCCAGAGCTCTCCGCATTCTTTGAACAGAACTGCGACTAGTCTTCAAATTTCTTGCAATTTTTCGCTGAGACAAGTGTGAGCCCGGTCGATCTTCTTAAGACAACATAATGGTTTGGATAAGAATAGTTGCCAACTACTACTATATACATTTTTTGTCTCATGATATTTGTTTATATGAGTGTACCTTATTGTTTCCTTCATTTTCGAAAAAGTATTGCGTGTAGAATTCTGAAAATGTTATGACAGCTTGTCAATAGGCTGAATTTATATGGATTTCAAATTTGTGATTGTACAGTGTATATTTTGGAGGTTATTGCACTATAAATCTTGGGACCTTTTTAGTTGGAGGTGGGGGGGAGCCCACCCGATATAACATGATTTAGAAAATAAACACTTGCATTTTTTTGCATTTTCTTTTGAAACTTCACAAACCTCACAAACTTCTCTAAAGTACTCTAAACTCCCTCCGCAGTGACTAGGTCGTTGCACCAAACGGTACGCCTTTCTACAATTTCGACCCTTCCCCCCTCTTGGGAAGTCCTGGCAACGGGATTGGATAGTTCTTTTAATTGGCAAGATATGTGTAATTGTTTGAAAAATTTTCTGATAATTGTTGTACCCAAATTAGATTTTTATTTTGTATCATATTTGAACGAGACTGATCTTATGAAACAATACAATTGATTTTACACTCGCTCATTGATGGTGTGTTTGGACCCCCCTTACTGAAATGCCTAGATCCGCCCTTGTGATGATAGTCTTTACCCTTTTATAAGGTAAAATACATGCCTTTTATAAGCCCGAAATAAAAATAGAATAGATTTTTTATGTATTAATCATTAACTTGTATAAGAATATTCTTAATAGCTTTGTCTTCCCAGTGCCACTGTGTTACTGATGGTTTGAGAGTATTATTCCTCTGCCAATCTGTTTGCTCGAAATTCTTATTAGCTGTTTGTCCCTTTTCCCGGGTTACATCGTGATCCCGCAATACCGCTTCTCGTTAGATCAGCGAGGTTAAGCAACGTTCGGTCTGTTCAGTTGTTAGATGGGTGACCGTTCTCCGCGTTCAAATGGATGTAGCGACTCGTGGTTCGGATCCCATATAAAGGTGCGGGTCACCTCCGTCCGTCACGTGACCTTTGCCGTTACGAAAAAGGTTAAACATCTCCAAACATAATTGGTATTCCCTTCCCCTCAGCTTAGAAGAGAGAACCATATGACGAGGGAAATCTTTGATAAATATTAAATACATACATTATCTAAATCCATTCTCCATGGAGTGACCATAACTCTTGAACTCACGAACGCGAACACTCAAATCAGTTACCTACACAAGGATAAATAGAGATCACCACCGAGAATGAGGCACTACCCTAATTTCAGGAAACCACTGTTATCTTCCTTCAAGATTGGGGGTATATCTCTAGTAGTACGTTAGGTGAGACCAACGTCTCCATTTAGTCCAAAGGTGGGCAGTTGCGGCGCAACATTTTTGGTTGCGCTTGCGCTTGCGGCGCAACTTTTTGAAAAGGGTTGCGCTTGCGCGTGCGGCGCAACTATTTCAGCAGAGTTGCGGTTGCGGCTGCGGCGCTACAAAAATCGTTGCGCGTGCCCACCACTGCCATTTACACCCACTACAAACTATTTCCATTCCATTCTACTTTTCATTAACTCTCGCGCCACATTCATATCCACTTCACGTTTATTCAACATTTACTGATTACAACCTTCTATCTTCTACGTGGTTTTTCTTTACTTCTCACCTACGAACTCACTATTATCATACATCATTTTCACACTTCTCTCAGTATTGTCTTCTCTCCACATGACCATAACAACGTAGCATACTATCTTCGCTCTTATCTCCAATACCCTTTTAGCTCAACGACTTTCTCGGACATTCCCATTTTTCGTACGATCAATCAGTTTTACACCATTCATACTTCTTCTCAAATGTTCTCACTTTTGACGGCGAACTATCGTGACAAACTGATTTCTTACATTCATACATCTCTGCTGGCACCAATACACCTTTATGTAAGCTTTTTTTGCATCTACACTTAAGCACTTTCTCGCTATCATGGCTTCTGTCACGCCCATGAATTATTTGCCCCAGTTTAAAAATACATTACATTTGAGTAATTCATGTATTTTGAAAAGAGTGTTTTTTCTTTTGAAATAAAAATTAGCGTTTAAATCATTTCCTGAAATGTAAATCATGCAGTAACATTACGATACTTTTTTAACAGAACCGGTGATAGTCGCTAACAAAGACGAGGGAATGCCCTTATGGGTAGTGTATGTTTTGGTCATCGTGGGTATTGTTATAGGAGTAAGTCTTGCTCTTTTCTGCTACTCCACCTACAGGAACTCTTTCCAACTAAGAATAGCCGACTACACGTCAGGTAAAAAGGAAATCTCGCTAAACTAATTACGTGGTGTGTGTGTGTGGTGTGTGTGTGACAGAAAAGTGATAACATTTTATTGGACCACCCTATATATATGTGCGAGTTAATTTTGTTTATTTATACTCTGGTGAGAAGTGTCGCTGGAAGAATTCCAACTGGAACCTGTTTATGTTCTTGTCATCTGGACAAGACTATTCACGGAGAAGAATCCACAATTCGAAAGTGTAATTAACGCCTTTAAGAACCTTTTGAGGACATACTCCAATTGCAAGGTGAGTGACGTTCTTAAGTATTAACAAATTCTCCCGTTTCTCACGATACAGAGAAATAAAGAAACGGAGTTCATTTTACATTTCTTCATGCCGTCTCCATTTTGTTTTGGTTTTTAATTTAAGGCAGAGAAAAAGATCAGATTCGACTAAGGATGAACATGATGCAATTCTTGCGCTGTCACGTAGAAAGATAAATAAGAAAGGATAATATTAATATAACTAAAAATAATGGGTCAAAATGAGTGAGAAAAGGCAAAAGGTAAAAGGTTTGACGATGACCTGACGTTAGATTTTTTTTTTGTATGTGTGTAAATGGTAGACAAGTAGAATAAAGTTGGATCTTAAATTTAAAATATTTAATAATATAGGGAATAAAAACCACAGTAAAGAGTTACAATGTACTTAGAAACAAATTAATCGGGTGTCATAAGCATTTGTACTCTCGTAAATAGAAAAGCGGTGCAGTTAATTTCAAGCATTGAAACATTTCAAAGTACCGGCCATAGACAAATGTACCTCTGGATCAGGAGGTCTTTATTTATTTTGTGTGTGTGTGTGTGTGTGTGTGTGTGTTCCTGGAACAAAGTGGTTTTGTAGTAGAGCATATTAATATAAATCTTTCAGTACGTTACTCTCAGTGAATTCAGTCTCTACAAAATTAAAAATTTACAGATGAATAGAGTCCTTCCATCCTCGCGTGAGTGTATGAGGGTGGGTAAAAAGCCCACTTTTCTCTGAAGTAGTTAATATTTTGATCTTTGAACTCGGGGTCGGAAAAACGAAAATCCCTTAAAAAGGAAATAAGACAGGAACTGTGTAGAATGGTGGAGAAATAATAAATATAGAGTCCTGCTTGTGTGGGCTTCCGATACACACGGTTAAATTAAAGGAAGGAGCCTTAAGAAGTAACGTGACATCGAGAAAGAGCAGAAGTGATGAATATTCACAGTCAGCATTGAAAGAAAGTGAAGGGAAGAGACAACTTAAGTTGATCAAGAAAAGGGATAAAATCTTGATTAGTATCGTCGAAGTAATACAATCACAGAACAACCTTGTAAGGTAAAAGGCAGGATTCAAAATACTCCATGTAGAAGTTGTTTAACCTGCTTCGTAACGGCAAAGGTCATGTGACGGAGGGGACCTACAGTTTTACGTAATATCCGAACACCGGATTGGTACATAATTTTAATGCGGAGGATCAAACCCAACGTCGCTTAACCTCGCTCACCAAACGAGAAGTATTGTTGCGACGGGGCCTCGAGGGAACCCCATCTATAGATTGGCAAAAACTGGAGTGAGTAGGGAACCTTGGTCGACTCTGAAGGTGTGTAGTTAGTTAATCGTTGAAAGTGAAGTAGATTTCACTCGCAGTCTGATCTTAGATAAGATTTCTTTGGGTATACAGTGTTCAAGGAGTCCTTCAGCATGCTTGATCTCTTTTCTCCAATCCTTTGCCTTTCGCCTTTCTCCCTCTTCACACACACACACACACACACATATATATATATATATATGTGTGTGTGTTTGTGTGTTAAACACAGACCGTGCATGGAACAAGGAACTCTTCTGGGAAATTACATCCACTATAGTTCGAATAAGTAATGATTAATGACAAATACTATATTTTTTCTTTTTCACGATGAAAGCCCAACTATAGTATTTGTCATTTATCATTACTTATTCGAACTATAGTGGATGTAATTTCCCAGCAGAGTTCCTTGTTCCATGCACGGTCTGTGTTTAACACATAAGTTTCTCAGAGGACCATTCTGAGTTTGTATATATATATATATATATATATACATACAGCAAACCCAGCTGTTCATCCTTCCACACTAAAAAAAATTGGTTGGCAAATAAATGGTTACCCTGCGTAGCCTAGTGCAGTGGTCCGCAACTTGGGGTCTGCAAAAGACGAGGAGTATATTTTAATTCACACAAAATTAGAATATACAAATTATTTTCGGTAAGGGGTCCTCAAAAATAATCTATTTTCTTCTATGGGTCCACACGTGAGAAAAAGCTTAGTGGTTAAGACGCTGGGCTGCTGATTGGGAGGTCGTGAGATCGAGTCCGGGCGAGGACTTTGTAATTTCTGACCTCCCGTGGTGGGGCGTGGTTCGGATCCCACGTTAAGCTGTAGGTCTAAGGTGGAGTGACAAGCTTGACCTTCGTCCGAATGAACAATTCGGGCGGAAGCAAAACCAAGGTTATATATACTTGTGTTATATATATATATATGATATTTGTGTGATCAAAGACTTGTGCCCCTGAAATAAACCAAATTCATTTTAGTTTTTATTTCATCCTCATCTGATTCACTTTTCTCGCTATCGAGAAAGTTATTGGTTAATTCTAGAGAGAGATTGGTTCAAAATAGCGAAGCGACGAAACAAGATTTTAATAAAACAAACGAACGGTACTTAATATCTCTTAGGTAATACACTGAGACTCCGAATATTCTCGGAGTTATTTTGCTTCTTTAGCCTCTAGTTAAGCATGGCTAAATAGCAAAAAGGTCACGTTACTATAAACCTTGATTTACTATTGTTGGAAAAATAAATAAATCATTCGCAAGATGTTTATAGGCTCTTTTTTTTTATGTATAATAAGAATTGCTTTCGTTATAATGGTTTTTTAGGATGTGAATTCTGTTCGTTTCTTATATTTGTGAGAATCGAGAAACTATATGAAGTACCTATTTCGTACTGAGAGTTTGAAGACACACTTACTTTTGTACCCATAAAAATATGCAAAAGGAGAATATTATCTTTTTTTTCTTCAAAAGGTATACGATTATTTGGACCACACTAAAATGGACAGGAGAGAGAGACAGTTCCTGATGAACAGCCCGGCTGAATGGCTTCATACGCACCTTCAGGAACCCAAAGAAAAGGTAAGAAAGAAAATGGGTATTGAGCATTTAGTTCGATGAAATAAAGATGGGCACCCGAAGATCCTAATTACCATTTTGTGTGCGGAGATCGATGCGACGCCTGGACTAAAGCTTTGAAACATATGGCACGCGTAATTAGTAAAAACAAAGTCTACACAGTATAGTCCGTTCACGCTTTTAGAAAATTTTCTACTCCCTCTCAAATCCGAAGAAAAAGGCCAGTCAATTAATAAATTTGCACACCACACACAGTAATTTAGAGCGTCGCGTTCGAAGCCACAAATCAAAATTTCTAAAGTTGTATTTGAAATTTGATTTCCTTGTGAGCTTACAATAAATGTAAAACTCCGTGAAATTCTCTATCTACACGTTATAATGCGAACCTGGACTGACTATAGATAGGTTGTTGTTGTTGTTGTTTTAGCCGATCAGCCCACCCAGATCGAGCAAGCCGGCGGCACGCAGGTAACCGATCGTCCCTCTCCGGAGTGGACCAGAGGTTCAGCGCACTAGTGATGTTGTGTTGCGTTCGTTGTTGTGCTAGAGCGGTACAGTCTGTCATAATGTGTTCAATTGTTTGTGGTGTGTCCTGGCACAGGTGACAGGTGTCGTCTATGGAGTTGTCTAGTCTGTGTTTATATGTCCGTAAGTTGGGGTGATGTCCACATCGGAATCGTGCTAAGTTAACTCGATCCGATCTGCTCAGGCTGATCTCTGACCTGTTAATGGATGGCGGCTTCGCACCTAGGACCGCATTCGGACCGAGTCGTGTCAGTGCTTTGTGGGTTAAGTTTTTGTGTATGTGTTTTCTGTACTGTGATGTTTGTGGGGCGTGGTATGGAATGAAGTATTTGGTTGTAATGTGTCTCTGGTGTTACCTTAATGGTGCGAGGTGTTGGTGCATGATTGTACATGTAGTGGCAAGGGTGTTGTGGGTTAGTTGTCGCTGCTGCCATGAATTATGTTCCCCTCATGTTTAAATGTTCCCTAACTTTCAGTATTTTTGTTTCTGTGTGCAGGTGTTCTATTGGTGTTGTTTGAGTGCATCCTGTAATGATACGAAGTGCGTTGTTTTGTATTGTCTGTAAGGTGTTTATGTGTGTGTTTGAGATAATGGGTGCCCAGCATGAGCTAGCATAGTCCATAACTGAGCGAAATATTGTTTGTACATGAGTGATGTTGTTTCCCGCTGGTGTCCAAAGTTTGTGCCTGTTAGTACCTAAGCGTGTTAAGTCTTGACGTACATTTGTTTTTAATGTCCTGAATGTGGTTTGCAAAAGATAATGATGTGTTGTATGTGACCCAAGTATTTGGTCCTGTGTGTGTGGAATGTTGATGTTGTTTAGTGTAAGCTGTGGAATTACTGGTGTTCTTTTGTGTTGCTTGTAAGCAAGGTGATGGTTGATTTTGTGGGCGCTACTTTGAGTCTATTGTGTGTGAGCCAGTCTTGTATACTGTTTATGTATGTTTGTAGGTTATTTGTAGCGGTGTCGATGTTGTTGTGGGTGGATGTTAGAGTGATGTCATCTGCATATGATGATAAGGTAAGCTTGTTATCTATGGGTGTTGGAATGTCATGCATGTATAAGTTGAAGAGTGTTGGTGAGAGAACGAGCCTTGAGGGACCCCGTTCGGAAAAAGCTTGTTTTTGGATGACTTGCCATTAAATGTGACATGTGAGTATCTTCCTGAAAGATAGTTGCTCACCACCTTTTGGTGTTATTGTGCAGGTTTGTGTTGAGTATTTTGTTTATGAGAGGGAAGCGTGGGATAGCATCAAATGCTTTACTATGTCTATTGTTGCTAATAATGTACGTTAATTGGTCGTCTGGAGTTGATGCCATCCATGATGTGCTGCGTGAGGTTAGTGAGTAATGTCGTGGTTGAGTGGTGAGGTCTGAATCCATGTTGAGTAGGCGATAGTGGAATGTGTGGGTTGGTGATTTGTAAGATTAGTCTTTCTGTTACTTTGGAAGGTGTGCATAGTAAAGTAATGGGTCTATAGGAAGCTGGTTCTGTTGGATTTTTGTTTGGTTTGAGTAGTGTAATAATTTTACCTTGTTTCCATATGTCAGGAATAATACAGTGTTGGTATGAATATGTGCTGATATTTGTGAGAACTAGTATTCCTGTGGGCCCAAGTGTTTAAGGTGTATGTTAGATATGTTGTCTGGTCAGTAGCCTTCACATTCTTAATGTTTTGATGATCTTGGTGGTCTGGTCTGTATTGAAGGGTGTAATGGTCGTGTCGGGGTCTGTAGGTTTTCTTGCGTCTGGCTGTTTGTCTGCGTGTTTCTGGTTGTTGTCTCTGTTTAAGTGACTTATCTTTGCGTAGTGATTAACTAGAATGTTAGCTTGTGTGTATGTTGGGATATTATTTTGGCTGCGACAGATAGCCGCGTGTGAAGTGTGAATGCCGCTGTTAGAGTGGGTAATGCTGTTTATAGTCTTGTATAGCCTGGCTGTATCTGTGGAGTGGTTTAGTGTTGTTATGAATTCCCTGAATGTTTCTGTTTGTTTTTCTTTGAGTTTGTTGTTTATTTCTGTGTTGAGCTGTTGTATCTGCTGTTTTATGGCTTCTGTGTGTGGTGTTTGTGTGTTATATTTGAGGTTGTTGAGGTGGGCTATTTTTCTAGTGTAATTTGGGTTGTATTTCCTACTGTTGCCCTTGGGTATGTATTTGTTTGCATTATTATAGGTTAACAAGGTATATCGTGCTTTAAGGTACCGCGTCTTTCGTGAAGATAATAAAAACGCATTTATTATTATTATTATTATTTGGAAATCTGAGAGCATTTTCTTGGAGACATTGATTAAAGGATTGTCCTGCGTAACTGATTCGTAGGATGATGATGCTTCTTGAAGGTTATCCCAAACGTATTAAAGACGACTAAAATCAGAATGTACGATTTACAAACGATTTTCAAGCGAGTGTCAAACTTAAATCATTTTGCAAGACCATCTTTAGTTAAAACTAAAGGCTTCTTATAAAGGGAACATCTAAATTCATCCCATAAAAGGAAAAATATCGGTTAAAATAATTCAGCGCTGAGATGGAGGTAAGAATCTTCACACTCGTGAAATATGAACTAATCACTGTTTGTAGAATAGGAAGTACAATAGGAAGTATTGAGGAAGGACTGCAAAGAATGGTCAACAGCTTGACAACAACTGCGGAAGAATTCGGAATGAGAATTAATGAGACCAAGACAAAGATAATGAAAATTGCAAGAAGGAAAGGAGCACAAACGAACCTAACGATAGGAAATCGGACCTTAGAAGAAGCTGAGCAGTTTAAATATCTGGGAAGTTTATTAAACAACAATGGAGATTGCAATAAGGAAGTAAGATCTAGAATTGGTATGGGTAAGGTAGCTTTTGAGAGACAGAAAAGACTACTTACGGGTAAACTCAACTTGAAACTGAAGAAAAGGTTAGTAAAAAGCTTGATATGGAGTGTGGTACTCTATGGAGCAGAAACATGGACACTGAAAACAACTGAAAAGAAACTCCTGGAAAGTTTTGAAATGTGGATTTGGAGAAGAATGCTAAAGATAAGCTGGAGGGTACACCAAAGTAATGAGGAAGTACTGCAACAGGTGAGGGAGGAAAGAAGACTCATTAAGGTGATAAGAGAAAGACAGAAGAAATGGATCGGACATGTGTTGAGATGAGAAGGATTGTTGAAGGAGGTGAGGTGATAGAGGGTAGATATGAAGGTAGAAGGCTGAGGGGAAGGAAAAAGAAAACAATGTTGGATGATTTGAAGGCAGGCAGGAGCTACCATGAGATGAAAAGGATAGCTCAGGATAGAATACTTTGGCGGGACACATGAGTTGGACCTCCTGATAGGCAGAACACGATGGATGGATGGATTGTTTTATACTGTATTCTTGATGTATTTGAACGCCAGAAAATTCCGAAATCTGTAATATAGTATAATATAGTATCAAAATGACGTTCATGCAAAAATAGAATTAAAGACAGATGGGAATAAGAGCGTGATTAGAACGGTTAAAACACTATTTTCTCCATCTTATGCTTTTTCTTTCTCCTCGCAGATAATCTTCATTGGGTCTCGAGGAGTGAAGACGAAGCAAGAAAAGGGAGACGGTTCTTCTAACGGAGTTCTCTTGGAACAGTCTTTCGAAGGACCCGACGACTCCCGTGATGCCTTGCTTTTCCCTTACGTTCTTCGATACCTGAAGGAGTCCAGGGAGCTGTCTTCGGACTATGGCAGGATCTTCTGTGTCAGGTTTTCTATCTGATTGCTAATTCTGCGTCAGTTTGAAGCAGAATGGTTGTTTTTTAACTTATTGTTGCATTAGGTAAAGAAAGACTTAAAATGTTGGTAACAATATCTTGATATTATAGGAAGAAAGATCGTGATGGGTAAAGGGACAAAATGTTAACAATAATTCTACGTACAAGTGCCAAAATAAGAAATGAAGTTAACATTTGTTTTAATTTTATGTACCAGTATAATACGGTCTAATAAGTAATGACACAAAATACAACTTCGGTTTAACCCTACAACAACTCAAAACGCATTTGTTAACCTTCTTCAATCTTCAATGATATGCTGTTTTTTTTTTAAAGCCAACCCTCTTTTGAATTATACGTCCTAATTTTGGAAAGTTATTACGGGTTCTAAGCAATCCTTTATTTTACCGTGAATTAAAATTTAAACTTAGGCCAGCCGCGCACAGGATCGTCTCGCGACTCACGACTGACGACTTGGGTCGTGACAACTCGAGTCGCGCGTGATTTTACATTGAAAGAATGGGAGCCCCGCACACTGCAGCGGCAAATTCTGGAGAATCGCGTCGCGGTCGCTGCAGTGTGCGGGGCTCCCATTCTGTCAATGTAAAATCACACGCGACTCGAGTCGTCACGACCCGAGTGGTCAGTCGTGAGTCGCGAGACGATCCTGCGTGAGGCCGGCCTTACACTTAATCGAATGAGAAAATGTAAATAAACAAAATAAATATTTAAAGCTTTCCCGTAAATGTCTAAACAAATTCGTTCACCATATTTTAAATATGATGTCCCGCATTTAAATGTTCGTTTAACTCTTTGCCTAATGTTACGAAACGTATTTAAAGGTATCTCGTAATAAAAGCCAGCATCCTTAGCTTAGTTTTCATCACACCGTTTCCCTATAAGCGAAGTGAAAACACTGAGGTCGGGGTTTTGACTGCCGATAATGATAGTAATAAAAATACAAGAGTTAGCGCAATGGGTCGCATTAGTTGGCCTGAGCGCTGTGCCAGTTTCTGGCACTTTTGACTGATTAATTATTATCGTATAATAAATATAAATCTATTTGCATTTCTATACTTTTCACTTAATGTATAGAATTATTAATAATGCAAACTCGTATTATACAGTATTCATTTATAATATTTTATCAATATGTACCTGATTTTTATTAATTGATTTCAAGGTTTCATGGTTTGTACGTACCTGAGAATGACTTTGGAGAAATCGTACCAGGGATGCGATTCACCATTCCAAATCATCTGAGAAGTTTGACGTTAAAACTCAGAGGGTATGTCACAGATTGGTTTCGGTTGGTATTTCGTAGGCGTGATTACTTTCACCCAATTCTATCTGTCTTCTACTTTTTAGACTTCCCTACCCACCAAGATAGCTCAGTGCTACATCGCCAGGCTATTAAACTGAAGATCCTGAATTCGAGTCTCGGCTTGGACTTCAGATTTCAGCGATTAAAGGTGCCCCTCTGTGTCCTGGTGGGAAAAGCCGTAGGCTCCCTCCGTTATATGACTATAGATGTTATGGGGGAGGGAGGCTAAACAACTTCAAATATCATTATTGTCTTTCTTGTAGTCACACACACACACACACACACACACACAAAGAAAAAAAATTGTAGATTATTATCTTTGCATAGTAACATGTTCAATTAATTAATTATATCACAGGCCTGCAAAATTGAGGGTCCTAAAAACTTTTTTGAAATTGTATGCTGGTTTTATAGGAATTTGGGGTGCTAAATCCAAAAACGGCCTCAGATTTGCTCCATCACGTATAGTTTTTTCACAATTTGCTATGACGTTTTTATGTTGTAATATGTTACTGAATAAAATAAGTAGTGAAGAATTACCACATGAAACCTATTTCCTGACCATTTCTGAATATATTTATTTTAAAAAACTATAAAACTTGGATACTTACATCTTTACTTAGTGGAATGGCTTAGTAGTCCCGTTTTCTTTTGCCAGTGAAGCTGCGCCTGTTGCATTTCCTTTTGTGCGCTGCTTCCGGATTTTCACGATGCAGCATCCAGCAATAATCCCCCATCATATTAACGTTCCACCGGCCTTGGTATCTCTTTTCCATCTCCTTAATGTCTTGATGGAAACGTTCTCCCTGTTCCTCACTTACTGCACCTAGATTTTCTGGGAAAAAGTCCAAGTGTGCATTCAAGAAATGAATTTTGATACTCATTCAGCATCCCAAAGCTTTGAATTTCTCCAGCATGTTTTCAACAATGAGTGCATATTCAGGGTCCTTATTATTCCCAAGGAACTTAGTAACCACACTTTTGAAGGAATTCCAAGCCTCTTTTTCTACTTAAGTCATCGTAGACAAGAAGTTTTCATCTGACAGCAGTCTTCTAATGTCTGGGCCTACAAAAATACCTTCTCTTAATTTTGCTTCTGATAGGTTAGGGAACTTCTTGCAGAGGTACTTAAAGCATTCTCCACTTTTTTCTAATGCCTTAACAAACTGTTTCATAAAGCCTAGTTTTATATGAAGAGGTGGTAGAAGTACTTTCTTGGGGTCAACAAGATTTTTACGCAAAATATTCTTGCTTCCAGGCTCTAGAGATCTTCTTTGTGGCCAGTGTTTTTGCTCCCAGTGTTGACTCTTTGCTCTGCTATCCCATTCACAAAGGAAACATGGGAACTTAGTATATCCTCCCTGCTGCCCCAGAAGCATGCACAATACCTTAAGGTCTCCACAAATCATCCAGTGATGATCATAATATTTTATCTTTGTAAGAACCAATTCCAAATTCTCATAACTTTCTTGGAGATGTACCGAGTGACCAACAGGTACAGAGGCATACTTGTTCCCATTGTGCAAAAGAACAGCTTTTAGACTTCTTTTAGAAGAGTCGATGAAAAGTCTCCATTCATCCGCTTTGTACTCAATGCCAAATGCCTGTACCAAACCATCAATATCACTACAGTAAACTAAATTGCCCTCATGTGAAAAGTAGTGAATAAACTCCTTTTCTCTTCTATACAAATATATCGATGTTCCAGCTGATAATAAATTTCTTTCTTTTAATCTGGAGCCTAAGAGTTCAGCAGATTCCTTGGATAACAAATCTCTCACTAAATCGTTTAGTTCAGATTGAGTGAACAACTGGGGGTCTTGACTTCCTATATCACACTGAAATTCTTCATGATCAGTATCTGAACCAGAATTACTAGGCAAATCTTCCAATGTTTCTGGTGGAAGCGGAACTGGAACTTCTGGCCCATGAGGAACAGGTCGAAAAGCTGATGGAAGATTTGGATAGAATATGGCTTTCTTATTTTTTGAGTTATAGCCTTTAACATCACAAGAGCAAAAATAGCAGTCATCACAGTGATTTTTGGCTCCCTCCATACCATTGGCACACACCAAATCTGAATGCTTTCTTTTTGCCTTTACACCATTTCCTTAGATCCTCTACGCAAATAAAACAAACTTTGTGTGGTGCCCATGGTTTGTCTTGGTCTCCTAGTTTCATTCCAAAGTAGGCATGGTACACTTGCCTAATAAAATTTGTTACGTTTCTTTGATGTTTCTTGATCACAAATTCCCCGCATATGTAGCAGAAGCTGTCGGGACTGTTGACACATCCACGGCTAGCCATGATTCACAACTTACTACAGTACCCAGAACACAATAAGAGTCTTGAATTTAATTTAATAAAGGCTAAATAAGGCTTTCTTAACACTATCAAAACACGCTAGTTCGCTGATATAAAACACAAAACACAACTCAAAATCACTGAAAAAATTCGCTTCGTATGAATCATTGTACGCACGTCATGAAATCTGAGTAACAACTGACTCATACGGCTTGGCAACCCAGTATTTATAGTCTCTTAGAAGTTTCTAGTAATTTCCGGAAATCTGGCATTTTCTCGAAGTCGCTTCACAAAAAAATCGAATTTGTGAAATAACTTTGTGTCGTATGACATTTTTATTGTGTTTTTCGAATTCAGCACACAAAAATACATTGTAAACAGCTAAAATTATGAAAAACGTTTTTCCATCGCAGGCCTGTGAATTATTAATTAAAACAGACGCACGCACAAGCCATTGACACGTGACTCAAGACTAAATTTTGTTGAAGGTTGACCATAATTCTGTCACGCACGTGAATTAAAGTCAGTTTTATCAAACGTTTTGTTTCAGATTAACCGACGAAACGTCTTCAGGATTTCCACATCCTCCCGAGGAGCAGATAAATAATCTTCAGAATTTAATTAATAAGTGTTAAAACAAGTAAAAAACAAAAAATGGAACAAGGAACCCGGAATGCAAAAATCAAGAAAACCAAATTCTATTTTACTTGTTTACATTTAATGTTTTTAAAAACGGAATATGATATTAGTCCGAATGAAGGCAATAATACATACAGGGTGTAACAGAAGTCCGTTCTCATAGGAAAATAAGATATAAGAGAAGTGAACGAGATAAACGAGTAGAACTGTGTCAACGGCTTCATGGAATGCAATTTGAGCATGTAGTGGATTAATTGGTAAGTTGATTGTATTGTTTGTAATGTATAGTTAAAACTATTTTCTCGTTCAATTCTCTTATATCTTGTTTCGCTATGAGAACGGACTTTTGTTACACCCTGTATATATGTTAATAGTAACCTTGGTTATACTATATATTCATGCTCAAATACAGTTATTTATTTATAATATTTATGCATGTTATATTATATTACGAATTAATCTAACTTGTCGTACCAAATTGTCGCGAGAGTTAAACTATTGACGGGGGACAGCCATTTTTTTTCGTTAGTTTATACCCACCGTCGTAACCTCACCATTGGGGATTAGTGTCATTATAGGGGTATCAACACCTTTTATACCAAGTTTATTTCTGGTGGAATAGGGGAAGGGGAACTTTGGATTATCTGAAGATCAGGGCCCCTAGCCTCGTTAGTTAGCCTTATAAGGCTAACTAACGAAAATATCACGAGTTAACCTAACTAATCGTCAAGGGTGTACAGTTGACCTAACGATTAGTTAGGTTAAGTCGTGATATTTTCGTTAGTTACCCTTATAAAGCTAACTAACGAAGGCTGGGGGCCATGATCTTCAGGTGATCCGGAACTTTTAAGTTACTTAATTAAAAAACTGAACCCTTCGAGAATTTTTCATCACTTTCGAGTCTCTGATAATAATCGCAATCTTATCAGTCCATGACCAATAATGACATTTTGTCAACGATTGGTTACAAGATCGAGCAGGCACGTAACTACTACTAAATTGAGGAACTTCAGTCATCTGCTTCAATCTACTGAAATGATTTTGAAATTAATGCTTATAAAATGCGCCGTTTCTCCCTTAAAGAAGCACCATAATTTGGTATTCAGTCGACAGGATTTTAACGTTAGAAAGTCATTCCTTAACCCTCTAACACCGAACGGGGTTTTTGTTTTCATGCAGAAATGAGGGGGGCCAAGGACGAGCGCCCGCAAAAGTGACCCCTCCATAGAAAAATTAGAGAGCCGAAAACAAGGTCTCCGAGGTTCAATAATGCTACTTTTTTTAATAAAGTTTGAAAAGTGTGTAGTGTATAATATGCATGTATGTGTATGAAGAATAGAGGGAGAAGTATGTGTTTGAGAGCATGTTGGACTGCTCACAGGGTAGATGAGACACTGTAAAAGACCAGCTAAAGGGGACAGTGGCGAGAAACGGGAGTTCCAGCCCTCCCTGTCTCCTGCCTAACGTCCACCCCGGAGTACTTCCCTGGTTGATTGGTGTCTTCAATCTCCTCCTACTTTGTAGGGTTAAGTCTGAATGCGTGTATTTGTAATGGTACGTATTCGACCCATTTGGCGGCAGAGGATTAAAATACATTTAAGAAAAGAGTGTGCGTGCGCGCGTATGCAGCTCGTAGCGAAAATGTTTACCTCCGTATCCTCAAAGAACAGTTTATCTTGTGTCTTATAAGCCAAGATACTGATAAGGAGGACAAAGTTTAGTTTTCGCAGGATGGCGCAAGACCTTATACTGCAGCAAATGTCTTTTGGATTTATTATTATTATTTTTTTACATAAAACCTTTGTTCCCGAGATTTCTGTCTAACAGGTTCGTTCCCCCTCCCCCCACCTTTCACGACTACGATCTTGTATGACCTGTACTCTCTGTGATTTCTTTTAATGATGATATCTACAGAAACGCTGGAAGCCGTGTTAAGAAATTACACCACTAGGATTTACCACAATTTCGCAAAAGGATACACACTGTACTTTCAACACCGTCTGTCTGTTGTGAAATAAAAAAAATGCTTTCATAATAATTGTGCCAAGTTTCCTAAACGTAAGTTAATCCATTGGTCCTTTTGTTTTGAAAATGTGGCATCATTAATCACTATATATATATATATATATATATATATATATATATATACATATACAGTATATTTTTCGCTATTGCTTATAGTATTGTTTAGTCATATAGTCAATTTTTTAATTCTGTACATCTCTTGTGTAAAAAATGTACTTTTTCAGAGATTGACTAACAATCGCGTCAGAAGTAGTCGTACGACTGTCAACCACTTTTGTAGTAAGTCACGTGACGACCATTAACTTGATAGCCGTAGCGTTCTAAAAGAAGAACTATATTTTTGAAATGTTGGTGCTGCGCCAGTGTTTTCATTGCAGTACATGGCCTGTATTTATTTTAAAAGTTACTTTTAACTGCGGAAACTGTTATAAAAGAGATTGATTTTGTTTTGTTTGTGTTTGTCTATATAGTGAATATTCTCAAACTGAGACGAAAGAAGTTGCACCCATTTTTCTGACAGAAAAGAAATGTTGACACTTTGGAAAATTGGCGGCGCTATTTTATTTATTTTTTTGCACTTGGTTTAATCTGTAATTTAAACTAACGTAACCTAGTGTAACCTAACCGGGCCAAACTTAATTTAATATAATGAATTGTTTAGGGTTTTTAAAAGCTGACGGGTTTGTCTCTGTAGGTGGAGAGGGGCCCATGGGTAACCCATTAAGAAACTGTTTTTCATCTCGAATATTACAGTAAACTACGGAACAAAAATTAGTCTTCTTTGAAAGATTTGTTATATCTATTTTATATCTATTCTCTATCTATTTTATATCTATATATCATCTATAACACTAATAATAATAATTTCTTTGTATAGTTAAGTTAGATTATGCCCGGTTAGGTTGTTAGGTATGGTTAGATCAAATGTGGTTAGGCAATTTTGTTTCGTCTTTGTTTGTTCAGGTTCAAACATTTTTTTGTCGAATTTTTGTTATGCTCTAGAAAAAAATTCTCTTCTCTAGAATTTGTCGCGTCGATCGAAAAGTTTGTCGTTCAATAGATGTCGCTGTCTTTATCCTTAAACGTTAAAAACAATAATTTAAATAGAGCATTTTGTGCTCTTTTTTTTTTTCTTTTTTTTCCAAACAGAGGCTACCATAAGTTTGTTCATAAATTTCGGTATTGAGTCATTCCATGTCAAATACCCGCCAGTGTACTTAGCTCAATGGGTAACACGGTTTCCCTATAAGCGAAATGAAGACACTGAGGTCGGGGGTTCGAATCCCGATGGTGCTGGTAATGATAATTCAGGAGTTATTGAAGTGGGACGCTTTAGTTGACCCGAGCGCTCTACCAGTTTCTGACCCACCTGATGTGAATCAACACGTGATTTTGTTCAATCCGTTCTGATTTTCTTTTTTAATTTAATAGGTATGTATATTTATAATCCCAAATGCTATAAAAATATCGAAATTGTATCCCTCAACTCCATATTATACAGAGTGGCCACAAAGTCCCTTTGCAGTGAAATTACAGCATATCTGTATGTTGCCCTTGGGACTTTGTGGCCACCCCTGTAGTTTTTAAGATATTTCAGTTTAAAGTTTAGGACTTTTGAAAACCTAATTTAATGAGGTATCTTAATTACAGCTTTGCTTGATTAGATTAGTGACCAATGACAATTAGTGGATACAATCTAGATAGAATATGTGTAGCAGAGATACTGAAGATGTCCTTCTGTGATGGATACGTAAATGGTGAATTAAGGCCCTTAGGATGGAGGATAAGAGCTTTAAGAAATCACTCTGCATTAGAAAACCTAAATGTGAGTGCTGAAAGACTGTAGTTAAGACATCAACACCTCATTACATTATAATTTGATGGAGCTGTCATTTTATAAATATGTTTTTTCATAAGTGAAACCGTACTTGTATCGGGTTTACCTTCATGGACTGCCCTGATAACTTCGAAATTAACACGTATTTAAGGTGAGTCGAAAAACTAATCGTAACACTGAACCTATACATCTATTTTCACTTAACTACTATAATATGTATTTGCAGAAAATACCGATGACAGACTTCATCAAAATCAATTATAAAAATACTGAAAACTGAATGGGCATTTAATAATAAGGACACGTGTATCTCTTCATCCCAAGGTCATCCCAGTCCAAAAATTTTCACAAAAGGTGAATTAAATGTTGCTGATATTATGAGAAGTTTAAAAAGTGTTCATGCATCTTTTTTTTATATTAAAAAGGTTAGTAAAATGTGACTAATTTTTTTTTACCCAAACTGTACGTGTGACATCATATGAGGCCCTCCCAGGAAGAAGTGGCTAAACAACAAAAGTAAAAAACGCCAGAAAACGCCATTAAAAGTTGTACCAATTTGAAAGTGAAATAACTTTTGGACTTTTGAAGATATTTCAACGAAATATGTTCAAAAGTTATTTCACTTTCAAATTGGTACAACTTTTAATTGCGTTTTCTGGCGTTTTTGACTTTTGTTGCTTAGCCACTTCTTCCTGGGAGGGTCTCGTATGAAAGGACAATTAAAAAGCTTCAACACAAAAAAATAAAGTATTTTTCTCGATTGATGTTCGAGTTATGACTATTTAAAAGTTTAAAAGTTGAGAAATGTGTACAGTTTTTCAAAAAGTCCTGAACTTTAAATTAAAATATTTAAAAAACTATATTGAGTTGAGGGTTAAAATTTAATACTGAGTTATGTATACTTGAATTCGATATGATAAACACTATCACGTTATAACTAAATTGAAAGATATCAATTTAGCTAAAATCTATATTGATCTGACATTGAGTGACTCAAATGCTTTATAGTAATACCATTTTGTGTGACTTTTTATATATTTTTTTTAGCTGATTCATTCTTAGCTTGTGGTTTTATAGTAGAATTCCTGAAGGGGAAGGTGTGATATTTTTCTGAAGAGCACTAATGGGCCTACAAAAGGGCTGGGGGCACTCTCCTTCCTCGCGAAGCATCTTTTTTAATGTCAATTTTCATTTGTTTTCATTTTTGTTAAGCATTTTCTCGGCCCTTTGCTAATGTTTTCTCGATAAGACTGAAATTACTGAAAGTAGAGCAAAACCATTTATCATCATCATTATTATTATTATTGATTCCTTGTTAACACTTCAGCAGGCGTCAAAATGCAACTTTATAATTATGTAATAAAATACTGAAATCGAATTTTATTATTATCCGTGAATACCCCTCCAGAACTACATATGGCTACATTGCGGAAATTCGCCAAAGTATGCTCGTCTCCAGTAGGAGTAAAAAATTTGATGCCTCTCGTTTGGTTAGAAACATATATTATATTATATATATATATATACAGCGTGTCCCAAAGAAATGTATACCCACTTTGTTCGATAATACCAGCTATGAGGATAATAATATATTACTGTTTATATGGTTTTTAATAAAGAATTTTCTCCTGAATCTAAATATGTAATTATTTTTATTAAAATTGAAGAACAAAAAAGTTACAGATGTTTAAATTATAATTATTATTTTCGAGACTTGATGTGCGATATTTTCTAATATTTTTTTTTATGGCCTGGCCTGCCTTTTAACCGACTGTTTTGAGATACTTATGTTTAGTGCCTAGCTTAGCCTAGCCATTTCGTTGAGTTCTAATTAGGCAAGACTACAGTTTTGCTCTAACCTTATCTAACATCTTATAACTCTGCGACGTTTGTTCTTTTCTAACGACAATTTGAACATCTTAGATAAAGTGTCATTTAACCATGGAATTTGTAAATTTTTTGAATTAACTAATAATTACAACATTTATGCTTCAATATCAACACTAAACATAAGTATCTCAAAACAGTCGGTTAAAATATTAGAAAATATCGTACATGAAGTCTCGAAAATAATAATTATAATTTAAACATCTGTAACTTTTTGTTTTTCAATTTTTAATAAAAGTAATTACATATTTAGATTCAGGAGAAAATTCTTTATTAAAAAACATATAAAAAGTAATATATTTATTATCCTCATAGCTGGTATTATCGAACAAAGTGGGTATACATTTCTTTGGGACACGCTGTATATACTTGTCTCTGATTGGTCATATAAAATACGTTGGTATTAGGGTTTCTCATTTCCCGGCCTTTTGCTTATCCCGGGATTCCGGGATAAAAATGATTCCCTTCCCGGGATCCCGGGAAATCCCGGGATATAATTAATTATATTTAAAATATATTATAAAATAAATTAACCTAGAAAAGGGGGGGTATAATTATTTTTAATTTTTTTTTATAGTCATTTAATAAGTTCTGCAATCTCCATGATGGGCAAAATAAAATAATATTGCTGTGAAAAATATGTATTAAAAAAAATACTTTTGAATTACATAGAAAATTTTCACAAATGAAAAAATTGCTCCGTTTCATTGAAAACTTAATGAATACAACGAAAAAAAAATTGCCTTTGAATTGCTTGGAAAATTTAAAGAAAAAATAAAAATTACCTTCAAATTGCAAAGAACTTCAATGAATTCAACCAAAAAAATTATCACTGTGAATTTTTATAGTACGATTTCAAAAAACAAAGATGGTCAATACTTCGATCACTCAATCTTGTTCTCATTTTAGTCACGAAAAGTCCTGCTGCTGAGAATGCCCTTTCCGATTCTATTGACGTGGGTGGAATCGTCTTTAATGCATTCAAGAGAAGAGAGATGTTCTGCGTTTTTTTTGCCCGTAGCCTCGAAGATCTCTAGTTCCTTTTTAAGGTGCTTTGCAGCGCTTGCTTTGCTGTCTAGTGTTCTTGATTTCTCTACCTCGGCTGCTTTAATAGCTGCATCAAGCCTTTCAGCTAGAGTCATCGAAGATGACTGAGGGACAGCTGATTCTTGCACATCATTATCTTCATCTGTCTCACTAGAGGTAGAATCAGCAGGTACTCCAAAAGGCGATCTAACATCTGCTTTGCTGATGAAATTAACATAGACTTGGTTGGTAAGGCTGGCAAACTTCTGTCACTTGCGAAAGTTGCGACCTTTTTATAATTCTTTCCACTATTGAGGTATTGTATGAGGCCAGTCAAGTTCTCATTTCTTCTCTCTGTTATGCGTCGA